>BPTQ01000005.1:245829452-246048236 GCA_019973895.1 Chrysanthemum seticuspe | reverse complement strand
GGAGATCCTTAATATTTGAGATTGAGATTCCGTGAGAAACCTACCAAATCGGATGTTGACGAGATTCACAATATCAGATTCCAAGTGTTTCTAATTAGTTCGTAATTAATGTGTTGCTTACTGGATAGCGTAATGATCTAGTAATTGTTAATTCTATTCTCTGTTGGTTAGTTATAAGTTATTAATTCAGAAACTTAATTATTGAATATTGATTGGTTGTCTCTTATCTTAATTGTTAATGATCTAGTAATGCGATAGGTCATTCGTTGTGTAATTAATGCTTGATTAATCTTTGTGAACCTTAGACTATAACACTTAGAGCAGTTGTAGGCTAAACCATCCAAAGAGTGCCTTAGAGTTAGAGTTTATAATTCCTAGAGGTTTTTGTAGACGAGACCCTTTGGTAAGTTCAAAGAGTTAGGGACAAATGCATACCCTACGACTTTAGACACACAACACGATTAATAATAAGGACGTGGCAATTCAACCATCAATAGGAGATAATTAAGGAGTAATAAAACCTAAGTAAACACATATTTAAATCATCATACGAGCACACAATAATTAGACATAGACTACATATACCTTAGATTAGATAATTAGATAAGTAGAGTTATCGGTAGAAATACCAACCCCCATATCCAAACCCCGAGATTCGTACCTTTCCTTTCCTAAAATATATAAAAAAGATAAAAAAATAATCTTCCTCACCCCCAACCTTAGCGTAGTAACTTCTCACTAGCATTCCTATTCCCCTAGAGAACGATATCAATACCCGTGGCTTACCCTAATACTACACTACAACGATTAGGTTCACTGCCTAGGGTGTTATAAAACTTGCTCGAAGAAAAGGAAGTTCCTTTGACCCCGAACGACGCGTGTAGCGTTATCAAGTTTTTGGCGTCGCTGCCGGGGAATAGAATAGCTAGTTAGTAGTCCACCTCGTTTAGGTTTCTTTGCTTGATTCCTATCAAGTAAATTTTTCTCATTTTTAGCTTTCTCGTAGTCTATCCCCCTTCTTCGTGACCTTTGTTTGTAACCCCATCACTTTTCATCATGGAAGGTGATAACCAACCACAATTCATCAACCTACCACCAAATGACCCACCAAGAGCCCGTACTCTTGGTGAATACTCGAGACCAAGCCACCTAGGCTATAGGAACACCATTGAGCTTCCCGACCAAGCCCAAACTACGGCCCTGCGATCCGACATCATCCGGTTGGTGCAAAACGGATGTGCATTCCATGGACTTCGTTCCGAAGATCCTAATCAGCATCTTAAGGATTTCCTTAAAATTGTCGATTCCATCGACCTTGATGCTACTACTCGAGAGACCACGCGTCTGCGTCTCTTCCAATTCTCTCTACGGGACCAAGCTAGTAATTGGCTTGAGTGACTTCCCGCCGGCTCCATCTCAAGTTGGGATGATCTCACTTCTCGCTTCCTTGCTCAATTTTTCCCACCGGGGAGAACCACTAAACTTAGGCAAGATATCTTAACGTTTCAACAACTTCAAGGTGAGTCTCTCTACAAAGCATGGACTCGATTCAAGGATCTACTCCGTAAACTCCCCCATCATGGCATTGATCTTTGGCTTCAAATCCAAATCTGCTATGACCATATCGATTTCATCACTCGACGATCCATTGATCAAGCCGCCGGTGGAAGGCTCAGCGACTTTAATGCAGAGAAATCTTGGGATATTATAGAAGAGCTTGCTGATCAAAGCTACGAAGATTGGAATGAATCTCCTGAAACCCCTGTTAACGTGGTTAATGCTATATAAACCCTCTTGAATCTTCTGACATCACCGAAGAGCAGATGAGTGCTATTGAGAGAAGGATTGATTATCTTATGGAAAGGCATAAAAGAGCTCCCGTACAAATCCCTCGAGAAGCAGTCAATTCCGCCAATTCCACCAATCACCCAACACCTTTTTCGGAATCCCCAAGTCGTGAGCAAAACCCCAATTCCGAAAGGCGCTTCCGCTCTACTTCTCTAATACCACTCTCACCAAGCTTTAAGGAACAAATGAGGGAGTACATGGCAGCTCATTCGGAGAGATTAGCCAAATTTGAAGAAGAGGTTTATAGGCAGAGAGAGGAAATGCAAGCAAAAATGACGGAGATGATGAACCTGGTAAAAGAATATACCAAAACAAAAGTTCCCGAAAAGGTATTAGTAAGAAGCAACGATTGCCCTCCCACTTCGTTTGTTAACGCTATTTCCATTATGCCTGAGGATGGAAAGGTTGAGGTGAGGAAAACTGAGGAAAGCAAGAGGGAGGAGTCTAAACCTAATGATGAGCCTGAGACCATTGAGTACTACCTTAAGCACGAAATTAACAGAAAAACCATTGCAAACCAAGTAAACAACTTTAGGTACAATGAGGTTCTTAAGGAAGCCCTTGAAGGAAAAATAACAGAAGAAGAGTATGACGCCCTGCCTATGGGACCTCTGTATGAGTTGGTTCTAAAAAAACCATTAACAAAAAAACGAGACACCACAGGGAACTTCGTGATACCATGTAGCATAGGTGATATTGATAATATAAATGCCTTAGCTGATCAGGGGACTGATGTGAACATAATGCCATTATCAATCTATAATAAGTTGACTAAGGAAAAGCCAGCCAAGACCGATCTTAGACTTTCCTTAGCTAATCACACCTATGTCTACCCATAGGAATCGCGATGGATATTCTGATAGAGGTGGCTAATATCGTTTATCCGGTGGATTTCGTGATCATAGATGTTGTGGAAGATAGAAACATGCCACTCATTCTTGGGACACCATTTCTGGCCACCGCCAAGGCAACCATTAAATGCGGGGAGGGCATCATGATACTTAAAAGCGGGAAAGGGTACGCTAGGATACCCATCATTCCAAGGTATCCTCTTAAGATCATGGAGATGATTACGGGTGGAAATCCACAAGCCCCTAGCAATATAGTTGAGAAGAAAATGAATGATTGGGAAAAAGGGCTTAGGGATTTTATGGTTCAAGGGTTACATGCCACATTGTGGAAGCCCGATAAGAAGTTAGGAAATAATCCCACTTCGATACCAAAGGCACAAAGGAACCCTAAGGAATTTCTAAAGGGAGAAAAAATACTTCTGTACAAATCACGGATAAGGGCATTACAAGGTAGAAACAAACCAAGATGGTTTGGGCCTTTTACAGTGAAAGAAACCAATCTAAAGGATAAAACCATCACCATAATAGACGACGTTGGCAAGGAATCCACGGTAAGCATACAACGTCTACGCCCTTTCGACGAAGGGAAAGCGAAGGAAGGAGATGGCGGTAATGAAGTCACGTAAGGGCACGACTACGAGTCTAGCTACAAGACTCATAAATAAAGAAAAGAGCTTCGTGGGAGGCAACCCATGCTTAATTGTTTGCTTGTTAGTGTCATATATCTTTTATTGATTGCTCTCATGTTTAAATTTGTAAAAATGCTTTATTTTGTTTTTAACCTCGTCTTAATTGCATATAAAGGTATTTTACATAAAGGATAAGTGTAGGGAGGATTACACACGTTTTCAAAAGAAACGTAATATATATGTGTGTTTGTTCGAGTCAAATGCTTGTATCGAGTCATAATGGATGTTTTGCAGAAATTTTTCCAGATTCTAAAGATGTAAATTTTCCATAATTTTTTCCAGAAAAATCGCAGACCAGTTTTTGTCAGGATAACCTGACGGCGTCAGAAAGGAGTAAAAAAAACATATTACTTTTTTTCTCGTTTTCTGAGCTACTTATAAATTTTTGGAATTTTCCAGGTCTTAATTTTCCAGAAATTATGTAAACATCCATTCCACAAGCATTATATCCTAGTTTATTTTAGTCTTATATATATTATTACCGCCGATTTTAAGCGAAGGTTTCGTTTGTTTTCTTCAAGTGTGCAGGTTTAATTTATCAAGAAGAAGTTACATAAGATTGGAAGGAGCTTTTCACGCATACATTCTTCTTGGAAAGGATTTAACCACTACTTCACACACGGATCCTACCGAGCTAATAAGGGGAGTATTAGTTTCTTTCGTTTTTCATTACCTTCTATTATCATAACTTTGATACTTTCGGGGAACATTGGGGACAATGTTCAGTTTAAGTGTAGGGAGGAAAAATAAAACGGGAACTTTGAAACTATGCTTATCCTTGATTATTTGCTTTGTCCAATTGTATTTGTGTAATAAACCATGAGAAAATGTCGGTTAGGGTAATTTTGGCACCAAATTTAAAATTTTTCATGACATATAGGAGTGGGCCATTAGTCTTAACAAAAGCGTCTCACGGATATGAAGTTATATGACTAACACAAAAACCCGTTACCACCTAAATTCCACCCAAAATGTGAGGATCGCCTTTAGATTAGTAGGAATTAAAGCATTCATCTTTAATGCTTAGAGTGTGAACCGGTAGTATATTAGATTCTAGAACTTGTTTTGTGATGCATTCCGAGATCGCTAGTAAGACTACACTTGTGTAGTTAGGAATAACTAAATGATAAGAGGCATTAGGATAACCCTTGTTTGATACCCGTAATATAATTACTTCTTCCACATCGGTTGAGTAATTCCCCCACACCCTTTGCGTTGTACTCATCTTTAGTACACGATACCCCTAGTTAACCCCTCATAGCCTATCCTTTTCGCGGTTCTCGTGATGTTTCGGTTTTTCCGGAATATCAATGAAGAGCATTGTTTACACCCCACCCCCAAATGTACACCCAAATCGCCTTAGCCTACCTTGTATGCACTCACTTTTAGTGCATTATTGTTATCACCCTAAACCCTTAGTTCAATTATCTAGTTGATTGCATAAGTTGCTAAATCGAGTCATATCCTTTGTACACAGTTTTGGGACGATTGGGACTCATGGGAAAAATTAAAGTTTATGAAATGACTGGAATGGAACGTTAAATTCCCTTATTTGCGTAATCACGTACCCCAAGTGTTTTGATCTTTTCAATTCGGGTCAAATTAGTGTTAGAATAATAAAAACTCAAGTGTAGGGATGTGCCTATAAATCCCTATTATTTTGATGTTACCGTAGAGGATGGTAGAGTAAAAGTGTGAAAAAAAATCGAAAAAAAAAATAGAAAAAGAGAAAAGAAAAAAAGTAGAGTGTTCAAAAAAAAAAAAAAAAAAAAAAAAACATACGGGCTACCATCCTACATCTATCCTTTAAATTTATGTTTGTTTATTTCAGTTATCTAGAGTTTAGAGTGTCGAGTCTTGGCTTAGCAACGCCATTCTTCGTATGCTTGTAACATAGAGATTTTTGACTTGCCACAACTAAATAACCTATCCCACCAAACCCTTTGTTTCCCTACCGTAAGCCTAACGTTACAACCCTTTTAAAGACCTCTTTGATAGTCTTTCCTAGGTACTTACGCCAAAGCGATGGAGGTTTGATCTATTCTCAAGCCTATGGTAATCTATGTACTAGGACCGGTTAATAAGTGTTTATCTTCCATTTCCAACTTGTTATATTTCATATAAACCCGAGAGATGAGAGTATCCAAACACCCCATGTGAGGTGCTAATATGTAATTTCCGTGCTTGTTATGACTTTTGCGGGGCTTATATGTGTTGTGGACTGTTTTAAACCAATCCTTCATGACCTCTAACTTATAAATTAATTGGCTAAAAGCACATTTGTTTGAGGACAAACAAATACCAAGTGTAGGGATATTTGATAAGGTTTTAAAATGTACCTTTTTGAGGGGTCGTTTAAGCCGTTATTTGATCACTTTTGTATCCGTTATTACTTAATATCGTTCCTTTTCACTTTTTAGGTCTCTTGAAGGCAAATTGCTGGAATGGCACTTATTTGGACGAAAAGGCGTGGATATACGAAGAAAATGGCCAAAGTCAAGAATCGAGACACTCAAGCTGCTGAAATACAAGGGGACGGCGTCACTGCTTAACTGCGACGCCGTCGGAGCACTTCTGTGACGGCTCAGTGACCAAATTGCTTATTTTCAAGTGACGGTGTCAGGCTTTAAAAGAGTAGGCCGTCGCAACTCAGACGACCTAGATTTGATCCAGACGGCGTCAGAGACTGAAGGGGACGGCGTCACAAGCAAAAGGTGACGCCGTCGCAAGACTAACGTGGCCAAGACGAAACCCTAATGACGGCGACCCGACGGCGTCACAATTCAAAGGGTGACGCCGTCGCGATTGTAATCTTATATATAGAATCCGAATTTTTCAGTTTTAGTGTGTAGTCTTTTGGAGTAAAAACCTAAACCGAACCAAGGCTGTCTTGTACAGTATTTTAGGGTTCCAAACCCTATCTTACATCAAGATAAGTGTTTTACTTCATTAATTCAATTATGTCTTCAATTACTTGTGTGTATGCTTGCATGTTCTCCATGTCTGGCTAATTTACTTGTGTGTTTGCTTAGGGAATATGAAACTTAATTATTGAATATTGATTGGTTGTCTCTTATCTTAATTGTTAATGATCTAGTAATGCGATAGGTCATTCGTTGTGTAATTAATGCTTGATTAATCTTTGTGAACCTTAGACTATAACACTTAGAGCAGTTGTAGGCTAAACCATCCAAAGAGTGCCTTAGAGTTAGAGTTTATAATTCCTAGAGGTTTTTGTAGACGAGACCCTTTGGTAAGTTCAAAGAGTTAGGGACAAATGCATACCCTACGACTTTAGACACACAACGCGATTAAGAATAAGGACGTGACAATTCAACCATCAATAGGAGATAATTAAGGAGTAATAAAACCTAAGTAAACACATCTTTAAATCATCATACGAGCACACAATAATTAGACATAGACTACATATACCTTAGATTAGATAATTAGATAAGTAGAGTTATCGGTAGAAATACCAACCCCCATATCCAAACCCCGAGATTCGTACCTTTCCTTTCCTAAAATATATAAAAAAGATAAAAAAATAATCTTCCTCACCCCCAACCTTAGCGTAGTAACTTCTCACTAGCATTCCTATTCCCCTAGAGAACGATATCAATACACGTGGCTTACCCTAATACTACACTACAACGATTAGGTTCATTGCCTAGGGTGTTATAAAACTTGCTCGAAGAAAAGGAAGTTCCTTTGACCCCGAACGACGCGTGTAGCGTTATCATACCCACGGTTCTGGACCGAACCGAACCGAGAACCGAAATTTGAAATAATGAAGAACCGAGAACTGAACCGCAGTTCTAAAGTTCGGTTCGGTTTGGGTCGGTTCTAGTTCGGTTCTCGATTCCGGTTTGGTTCTTGGTCTATTTGCTCACCCCTATTGTGAGGGTTGCCTTGTCACCATACATTTAATAAGTGTATCTCTCTAAACAAACTACTGTTCAACTATCAACGTGGGCCCATAAACCATTTTGTTTCTTTTAAAACTCAACTCATTGCATTGTATTCAATATTTAAATATAATATACATGCATTATTTTTATAAACTGGAAACTATGGATGCTCATTCCATTGTGGAAGCTTTATATCAAGATTGAGATGTTGATATGGCGGTAGAACTTTGTATTGGATTATGCATTGGAGATGCTCTAAGTTGAAATCTTTGTCAAGCCGACAGATAGATTTGTTGACTATGAACCTCGAGTCCCGTAGTTTATTGGTAACAACACGTTTGAGCAGTTTAAATAGTGGTTGAACATCTTCGCTTTAAATGAGTAATGTTTGATACACATGAAAATATGTATTATACATCTCATACAAAAAGTTGGGTCTATAGAATATTATACCCATTTTCCTCTCTTCTTCAACCATACCTACAATAAATTACTTTGCGAACTAACCACGCTGAAATGATCCAATAATTAATCAAAATGTTGACAAATATACCGAAACATATTTTAGTAATGAAGTCTTCGGGTTGTATATGGAAAGGCAACTCACGTGTGAGATGCACCACGACTTAAGTCACCATATGAGGTGGTCGCTTTAATTTCTCGCGAATTTACAAACTAAAAACAGTTTAAAAAACATAAACCCGTATGATAAATAACTGAATTGTCCTATACTTGAACTTTATGTATGTATATCTTTCTAAGTGCAAGGTATTAGATAATCAAGGCCTTTAGGCCCGACCCACTTGTTTAGGTCTGTTTAATAGCACCTAGGGTTTTGTCTTTGTATTTTCTATTTGATCATTTGTAATCTCATTTATTCATGGAATCTGAATAATACAGTTTTCAGTATTCCCTCTGATTTCTAAATGGTATAAGAGAGCTAGGTCGAAGATAAAGAAGAAGAAAGGGAAAAAAAAAAGTTCGCTTGATTGGTCTTTGTTGCTGAACGTCTGTCATTGACGAATAAGAAAACCAAAATAAAGCTTACTTATGTTTAATGGTTACCACTAGTTTTGTCTGGTTTTATCTGCATTTGTTTGTTTTGCGCATGTCTACATCTGTCTGTCTAAATTTGCACATGGTTCTGCCTCTGGTTTCACACATGGTTTTGGTTTCGCCTAGTTATGCTATGTCTGCACCTAACTGTCTGAATCTACTTTGCATCTACATGTATGTATCTACATCTGTCTGCATGCCTGCCTGAATGTGCTCTCATTCATCTCTGTAATTATGTTGCTCTACTCTGATTTTGGTTTTGCATCGACTTTGGTCCGGTTTGCACCCTAAGACTTTCCGAAGTTATGTGTCAATTCTTTTGTTTTAGTTTGGTCTGTTTATTTCTAGTTTATTTTATGTTTGACAAACTCTCAATGTTTACCGCTACAACATTGCGAGTTTGAGAGGGGATGTTAGATAATAAAGGTCTTTAGGCCTGACCCACTTGTTTAGGCCCGTTTAATAGCACTTAAATTTTTGTCTTTGTATTTTCTATTTAATCATTTGTAATCTCATTTATTCAGTGAATCTGAATAATAGAGTTTTCAGTATTCCCTTTGATTTCGGCCTGTTTAATAACACTTAGGTGTTTATCTTTGTATTTTCTTTTAATCCTTTGTAATCTCATTTATTCAGTGAATCTGAATAATACTGTTTTCATTATTCCATCTGATTTCTACACAAGAATCTTCTTGGAAACCCCCTGAAAAGTTATACAAAACATCGAATATGATAAGAAGATTAGGGCTTGCTGCAAGTGTTTATTTCCTATAGCAAGAAATAAACAAGAGACTGTTTGCTGATGAAAATAGGATTGGCAGTTTTTATTAGATCTTATTATAAAATCACTAAGTCTTAAGCTTACAAGTTTGAAAGTTAAAGAGTCCAAATATGTTGCAATGGATGAAAAATGTTGGCAAGTTAAGATGAGTAAAGTTTGCTATTAAGAAGAGCTCATTAGTGAATGAAACAGGGGTGTTCGAGACAAGAATAATACATATGGTATAACATCCATGCAAACAGTATGATCCAGTCTTTTGAGGTCTATAAGCAGCTAGGAATAGTAAGTTGTGAAATATGAAACTACTTGGTCCTAGCTTTATAGATCTCATAAAATTGGTTCGTGAGCTGGATACTGGTCTGAGGTCACAAATTAGTCAGAATGCTTTGACTATGTTTGGGATTGGGAATTATAAGAATGAGGATGTTATATGTTCTATTTAATAGGCTGCCTGTTGAGTTTCAAGAGGAAAAGGCTCATCAGTGGTAACTGTGCTATTATGTTGGAAGTATACTAATGACTTTGTACCTTTATTTTGACGATCGAATCTTGTTTTATAAATTACTAATCTAGGGTTGCTTGGAGTGACAACTAGTATTAGTTAATTGCTCCAATCCAAGTAGTTGTTTAGTCAAACATCATAAAGTAGGTTTCAGAGGAGTTGAATTTTCCTAGAGGATGTCTCAATAGTTTAGATGATACCTGATAGAGATTGATCACTGCTTTGAATGTATAGAGGAAGCAACATTGAAGCAGTGGGAGAGTCTCTTGAAGGAAATGTGTCTAGCTACTTGAGATGTTTTATGGAGGATAAGTGATGTTTTGTATATAATGATGCCTGAACTATGATTGTATTCTATGACTTGATTCCCATAAAGATATAGTACTACTTGCATAGTTTAGGAAATGTAGTTCTATGCATTTACATCATCTTAGGAGGATGGTTGAGCGTTTACTTGTATGGAGGGATGAGACATTTCACTAATAACTCATTCAAATTATTGGTGATGCAGTAGTAATTTGATGATTACAAGTGGAAAGGAAATGTAGTCCTCGTGAATAGGTGGATGTATCTCTGTTTAGAGCATGTAGTTTCAACTCTTGTTGTATTAGCAGATTGTATGTTCTTATTTTCTGTATTTTGTATCCTGGTTGCCTTTTGTTATGGCATAGGTTGCTTGGAATGTATTGTATATATTTGGTTGGAAGTTATATATAATTCACCTATTTCACAAAAAAAAAACCTCGACTACGATTATAAGCAAGCCAAGTCGGTGCACTATCAAGCCCGAGCTCGATTGGAAATACATAATTTGAAGCTTGAAAATGGACTCAAACCTTTGTTTTCAAACTCAAGTTTGAGCTAGCCAATACTTTCGAACACGATTCGGCTCGAATTAGTTGGAATTAGTTAAAACGACTATTAGCGTACTCACTAATTTAGATCTCAAGTTGACTCACCTCACTTAGATTATGCGGTAATTATGCTTAAATACTGATGATGAATGATATATATTATTCTATTTAACCTTTTAACCAACTGTCATAGCATAGTTGGCCACTTGGGGTTCCTTTTGGAGGTTGGTGGGGTGGGGTTGTAGGTTCCCCGGGTTTGAGTCTCGCAAGAGACAATGAACATCCGGTTTTCCTCCTAGTGCGAAGCCGTGAGTTCTAGGGGTTTCTCTTCTCGGGTATCTCCTAGTGGTCCAGGTCCCGGGGCATGCCCATGTGAATAGTTTAACACAGGAGTCGGATTTTCAAATGTGGTGTCATTCTTAAAAAAAAAAAAAAAAAAAAAAAAAAAAAAAAAAAAAAAAAAACTATTTAATCTTTTATAACTTACATGTCAATTATTCATGAAATAGAAAAATGCTCTATTTTTTGACTTAATATTAAACCATTAATTTATATGTCAGGCAGTAAAACTATAAGTAAAAACTCTTGAGAGAATTAGAAAAAAAAAATTGGGGGGGGGGGGGATTGGGGAGGGTAAAAAACTTTCATGGGTCAAATGGGATACAATTCTTGCTTCTTTTGGGGATGGGGGTCTCAACGTGGGGTCTCTTAGGGCTAAAAACTTAGCGTTACTAGGGAAATGGTGGTGGAGATTTAAGAGGGAGGGTGAGGGTTTATGGGTTAGGGTTATAAAAAGTATTCATGGCGGATGTGGGGGTTTAGGGGGAAACTACGTGCGAGATGGGGTTTTATCTAGGGGGGTAGGGGGTGTGGGAAGATATTGCGAAGATTGGTGTGGAGTTGGACGGGTTGGGGTTAGATTTTTCTTCGTCATGTGTGGGGGTGTTGGGTGATGGGAGAGATATTAGGTTTTGGATTGTTAGATGGGTGGATGGTAGAAGACTTTGTGATAGGTTTCATAGGCTTTTTCATTTGGATAGTAGGAAGGAGGGTAGTGTGTCGGATAAGGGTACTTGGGTAGATAATGAGTGGGTTTGGACTTGGGATTGGAGTAGGAATATTAGGGGTAGGGTATATAGGGAATTTGAGGTCTTAATTGAGGTTTTGCGGAATGTGGTTGTTTCTAATACTTGTAGGGATAGATGGAGGTGGACACTTGATGAAGACGACGAGTTCAAAGTCAAAGTCCTTTCAAGTTTGATCGAGGAGAAGATTCTCCATGTGGAAAGTGGTGGTCAAGATACGCTTTGGAATAAGTTGGTGCCTAAGAAAGTCAACATCTTTGTGTGGAGAGCTCTTAAAGGAAGACTACCGGTCCGTGTGGAACTTGATAAGCGAGGTATTGATCTAGACTCGGTATTGTGCGGATGTTGTAATGATAGTGTAGAAACATGTACCCATTGCCTTGTCACGTGTGACCTTGCAATGAGTGTGTGGACCAAACTATTTAATTGGTGGGATGTTGGGAGCGTTAATGTCTTCACTATTGAAGATCTTTTTTCACATAGTGGGAATGTTAATGTTCCCCCTCCCCTAGCTTTTCTTTGGCAAGCGACAATTTGGACTTCCGGATACTTCATTTGGAAAGAAAGGAACGCTCGTGTGTTCGGTCAAAAAGTTTCAAGCTCTAACAAGATTATGCAAGACATCCAAATCAAGTGTTTCGAATGGATTGTGAGAAGATCAAAGAAATTTAAAGCATTAGATTGGCAACAATGGTTACGGGACCCTCGAAACATTCGTTTACAATAACTATACTTGGTTCTACAGCTGTCAAGCGAATTTTTGTGGGTTTAATTTCAAATCACTACTGTGACAGGATACATAAGAAAGTACCAGACATAATACATAAGAAAATACCAGTGGAGGCCACAGTGTTTTAGGCTGCTTAGAATGCTTTGTCTTTTGCTGTTGCATTGTGATTGGATTGGTTCTATTTGATCACATAGGTATCTATTGTGCAGATTGATTCAAGTGGGACTCTAAAGTATTTTTGGTGTCTAATATGATGTGGGGCTTCATTTATGTTCGTGTATTTGGGTCATTTTGGGTCAATAGGATCTCAAATTTTTGTCTTGCGTCAGTTCATTGTAATGGATGATAGGCTAGTTTGTTTGGTTTGAGAGATGTTTCTTTGTATTTGTATTTTTTCTTTTTTGGGCCTTATCCTCTTTTAATTATTTTGATTATTTGAGATAGGGTGCCTTATTTTGTATTGTTTGTTTTTTTCTCTTTCGGGGTCTCGTAATTCATCTTGCCTTTCTAAATTAAAAAAAAAAAAAAAAAAAAATGTAAAAAGACGAGTTAGAGGAAACACATTTTCTATGAGTTTTTTTTTTCTCAACCATTGTCCAACTACTTTTACTAAGTTATGATTTACATAATCACCACAAAATAAATAAGGCCACGGTGTCGCTGCCGAGGTCCACATGAATTCACCACGATAAAAACGCACCACTAAGGATCAATTTCTTCTAATACCGAACACATCCACAAGGGGGTGCTCCAACATTTCTCCTTCCCGATAGAGGAAATGACACGAACTCGAAGTCAATGATATGAACCCCACTACTTTGATAATGAAAAAGAGTTAAGAAAAAAAAAAAAAAAAAAAAAAAACGCACTCTTCAGTCTTTACGCATTCTTTGCTTTTCATCATTTAAAAAATACACACCATAAAAACTAGAGGAATTGCATATATACCCACTAAAACTTGCATATTTGCATATTTCCTCAAAACATGCATAAACACCATTGTACATTAAACTAATATACAATGATGTTTATGCATGTTTTGGAGAAAATATGCAAGTTTTAGTGGGTATATATGCAATTGAAAAAAAAATAAAAAAAATAAAAAGAAAACAGATAGACCACGTCTATCGAATGCCAGGTATACAACCACAGATCCACTTTAAAACACACACTAAAAAAACACACACACATTTCTAAAAAAAAATGGACGAAAATTTAATCAAACGTCTCGAATCCGCTATCACACGCCTCGAGTCCTTATCTCTCGCTTCACAATCACGCGACTTCGATCTCGACGCACCAACCGATCCATCAATCATCGCATTCGATGAGTTTGTAACGGAGTTCGTCGGAAAACTCTCCGCTGCGGCTTCGAAGATCGGCGGTCAAGTCAAGGATGTTACGGATGTGCTTACTGAAGCTTTTGCTGTTCAGAAGGAGTTGCTTATTCAAATTAAGCAAACTAAGGTTCATTTTATTTTATTTTTTAATTATTTATGAAGTTAGGTTAGTTTAATTTCTGTTACACATTGATTAATTAAGCTTTTGATATATAGTGTGAATGAGTTTATTTTAGGTTAGTTAATTTGAGATTTTAAGTTTTGAAAATGATATCGCTAGGTGATTTAGATAATTATTTATTTAGGAATAAGTGCGGTTTTCGGCTGTTATGTCGATTTAACTGTAATTATTGCGTGCTTATGAAGTTAGGTTAGTTGATTTGACAGTTTAGTTTTGAAAATGATATTGTTAGGTTATTCAGATGTTAAGTTGTTGAGGAATAAGTGCGTTCAGAAGGAACTGCTTATTTGAATTAAGCAAAGGAAGGTCGATTTGATTTAGTTGATTAGTTTTGTAATTATTGTGTGATTATGAAGTTAGGTTAGTTTAATTAATGTTACGCACTTACGCTAATGATTTATAGTTTGAATGAATTTAGGTGAAATGCTGATGATTTGATAGTGTAGATTTGATGTTATTGTGTTATATTTTGTAATTAGTGTTAGAAATAGTATTGTAATTATAACTGTTGCGTGTTTATGAAGCTAGGTTAGTTAATTTGACGCTATAGTTGTGAAAATGATATTGTTAGGTTATATAGATGTTAAGTTGTTGAGGAATAAGTACTTTTCTCTGTTGTTATAATGTCGATCTATATAAAATATGTGATGGATTTATTTTAGTTAATAGGAGCTTTAAGTATTGGTTTTAGGTGAAATACTGATGGTTTGATAGTGTTGTATTGAAAATGATATTGTTAGGTGATTTAGATATTAGGTTTTTGAGGAGTAACTGCGTGTTTATGAAGTTGGGTTAGTTGATTTTTAATGATTTAGTTTAATTGTTGTTGCGCTGAGACTTATTACAGTTTGAATAAAGTTAGGTGAAATGCTGATAAAATTGATGGTGTAGTTATTGAGATGTTACTGTGTTAGGTGTTTTCAATGTCAATTTATTGAGGAATAAGTCCGTTTTTCGGTTGTTGTTGTAATGTCGATTTATTTAAAACGTGTGTTGTAATTTTTGTGTTAGTCAATAGGTGGTGTTTAAAAATGAATTATTGTGTGCGTAAGAAGTTAGGTTAGTTGATAGTTATTCTGAAATTGTTAGGTGATTTAGATATTAAGCTGTTGGAGAATAAGAGTGTTTTTCAGTTGTTATAATGTCGATTGTATTGAAACTGGTGATGCATTTGTGCTAGTGAATAGTTGATAAAAATGTGAATCAGTATGGTTATGTGATTGCTTACTTGCACTTGGAGAACAGTAGTGCGGAAGTGAGAGTTGTATACAAATAATTAAAAATTAAGTTATGTGAGTAGAAGAGTTTCTGTGATATAAACAATGAATCTGTGTCGATCCATTGAAGTGTAAATGCTTTTCAGTTGTTAAGGCAGAGTAGATAAACTGGTCTGATTTTGATTTAGTTATGTTTTGCTTAGTTGCTTAAGCAAGAAGTGTTGGGATGAAGGTTAAGCGTTGTGGTTGCATATGGTTGATGATTCTTGTTTCTGCCTATTAATCTTGTATATTTGAGATACTGAAATTTGAGACTATAGATCAAAAGAGGGACACACCGCTAATTTTGATGTTTACACCGCTAAATTTGTAATATGATGTTGTAAAATAGGATTTACGTGTTGTACATTGGTGGTGTTCAAATCACCTGATTTTGGAAATGATATCGCCAAGTTTCTCCTTAGAAATGGATTCGTAGAAGTTCAACTTTTTTTCCGGTTATCAAGCCTAATGTCAGTCCTTATGAAACCAATGCTATATTGATCAATTTCACATTGTTTAGTTGTTTAAGCAATAGGTGTAGGTGAGGTAATTAATGTGCCATATTGCCATCCTCCATGGTTTACATCTTGTTATTTTCTAGCTGTGCCAGGTTGTTGATATTTTGTTTTTGGATCATGCAGAAACCTGACATGGTAGGATTGGGTGAATTTCTTAAGCCATTAAATGAAAAGTTAATGAAAGCGATTAGCATGACAGAAGGAAGACGGTCTGATTTCTTCAACCACATAAAAGCTGTTGCCGAGAGTTTAACAGCTCTAGCATGGATTGCGTATGTCGGCAAAGATTGTGGTGAGAAGTATTCTTCATGCTTTGTGTTTGAGGAAGCTCTTATTGGCTCTTGCATCAGGGTACTTAGTCTCAATGTCATTTTTCACAGGAATGAGCATGCCTATTGCACACGTGGAAGAATCTTGGCAGGCAGCAGAATTCTACAACAATAAGGTACTATAGCCATCAAGGTGCTTGTTAAGTATCTACGAAAATATCATTAAGGGGGAATTTGTGGAAGCAATATAATTTTTTTAGCAAAATTGTACTCCTTTGAATAGTTAAATTTGTTTATGCATTGTATATGGGTGGTGGATTAAATTTGATATGCTACATATCCGGAATTTTAGCGCTATTACTTTACAGGAATACGCTCTTTTTAGTCTTCTTTTTTTCCCACACTCGCACTTACTATTTTGCAATTTTAGGTTCTTGTAGAATATAGAAATAAAGATGCGAATCACGTGGAGTGGGCAAGAGCTTTAAAAGAACTTTATGTCCCCGGATTAAGAAATTTCGTTAAGAGTCATTATCCATTGGGGCCTGTATGGAGCGCTACAGGGTCAGCTGTATCTGCCCCACCAAAAGCTGCTCCTAAACCAGGTGCTCCTGCTCCTCCACCTCCTCCACCCGCCTCACTCTTCACCTCTGAGTCATCTCAACCATCTTCATCCCGCCCAAAGGAAGGAATGGCTGCTGTTTTTCAAGAAATTGGTTCAAAACCAGTTACTGCTGGTAGCTTTCTTTTTTTACTTCTGGTCAAATCCCTTTATTACTTCCTTCGTCCCAAAAATATTGTCCCCATTACTTTATTAATTTGCTCTAAAGTGATTGTCCACTTTTAATCAAACAAGTTATAATCTACTAGTTCTCCAATTTGACTCTGAATCAATTACCCTTATTAGAATTTTGCTAGTCAATGGTAATTTTTATGCAGGGGTGAAAAGGACCCTATTTCAATGTAAAACTGCGTTTATTGTCCATACTCCATATCTTAAAATGTGTTTTTAGGTTTGTGGATAATAATATTGGGATGTAGGGAGTACTAGGTTAATTTGGCTTATTGGCTGTGGTTTTCATGCCTTTAGGATTAAGAAAGGTCACAGATGATATGAAGACCAAGAACCGTGCAGATAGAGCTGGCTTTGTCAGTGCTGGTGAAAAGGAAGTCCGCAAAAATGTGCCATCAGTTTCTAAAGTTGGACCTCCAAAGTTTGAGCTTCAAATGGGTCGCAAGTGAGTTAATTAGAGTTGCAAACTTCCTTCATGTTTTACACAAAAGTTTGAGCTTCCGGATATGTACATTGCTTCATGTTTTACACAAAAGTTTGGCTTAAGTTTGTTAATTAGAGTTGCAAACTTTCTTCGTTATATACAGATGGGTTGTTGAGAATCAAATAGGGAAGAAGGATTTGTTGATTGATCAGTGTGATTCAAAACAAACCGTGTACATTTTTGGATGCAAAGATTCAGTTCTACAAATTAAAGGTATTGCACTGTGTTATCCTAATTTGTTATCCTGGTACGAGTTTGTATATGCTTAATTGGCCATTATGTTTTTTGTTTTGGTTTTTACATGCAATTGGTTTGTGCAGGGAAAGTTAACAACATAACTGTTGACAAATGCACAAAAATGGGTGTTGTATTCACGGTCAGTTTGGAAATTTTGATTCTTTAATTTTAAGCATATAAGAGTGTTAGTTGAGATCATGAACACTGACTTCTGAACTTCAAAACAGGATGTTGTTGCTGCTTGTGAAATTGTGAATTGCAACAGTGTTGAGGTGCAATGCCAGGTATAAATCTTATTTATGGTGTATTGCAGTGATTGATTTTCTTGTATTTTAAAGCTTAACTGTGACCATGATATTGGTCGCATACCATACAGCTCACTCGCTCTGCCTATAGTGGTTGCTAGTTTTCTACTATGTTCTTGAATGCTTATTCACTTAGGGCTTGGTTGCTATTCACATTGACTTTTTTATTGTTTTTATTCATTATAGGGCACAGCTCCTACTATTTCAGTGGACAACTCAGCAGGTTGTCAGTTGTACCTGAGCAAGGATTCTTTAGAGGCTTCTATAACGACTGCCAAGTCAAGTGAAATCAATGTATTGGTGCCTGCTTCTGGACCTGATAATGATTTGGTATGTATACTTTCTTTACTGTTTATCCACAAATGACACCATATGTAAAAGATTAACTAGTTACATTCATAGGAAATTGCATGTAGATAGTAGATACCGCTGAGGGAAATTGATCCAAACTTATAAAGTTTGACGCCACAACCAAGCATGTGATTTCATAGTTATGACTAAATCTTTAGCATCTAATTTAACGTAGCTACATAATCATAGTTGACTATAGTGTTAGATGAGGTTCACTTGTTATAACAAAAAAAGGAGAATAGACGCTACTTAACTTTGCAGCGAAATTTAAACCAGTGAAGAAGAATGGAAAATGGATTTGTCAGTTTAAGCGTAATCAGATATCAAAATGTTTTATATAAGTAATCAACACTAATCAGTGGAACAGTTGAGGCCAAAAACAGGACATAAAAAGGAATATGGGTTCAATCAAAAATTGAAATGGTTTTTATAGGTAAATAATCAAACCTAAGAGATGGACTCATTAGGCAACGAGTGGAAGATAAAAGGACAATGGCTAGCTTAGTTCTTGCTTATGCTGTACTAGTAGGTTCGTTCATTTCAATGGTAAAATTTGATCTTGGTAAAAGGCATTGACTTTTGTCTGTTGACATAGGAAAGCGTCCTTTAGTAGGATGTTAGATTTGTTTTTCGAATACTAGTCTATCTAAAGAAAGAATCGGAGCCTTTGTCTGCATAGACTTCAAAAACATGAACTTTGCTTCAGATGAGTATCATTTTTGACTTGTTGCCATGGCATACTATGGATCGTTGATAGGACCGAACTATCCTATATTATATATAGACGGGATACACACGTAGCAAAGCTAAGCTTGATTTCAAGATACAAGCATCCCTCCATATGGCATACTTTTCATAGGGAAATGAACCCTTTTCATAGGGAAATGAACCCTTTTCATAGGGAAATGAACCCTTTTCATAGGGAAATGAACCCTATTTTATAATTCAAGGATAAGTCTTATTAGTAGCTTTTGTAGATATCAAGTATAGGTAAATAGGTGGGTCGGGTCGGGTTTGGGCCACAGGTCTAGATGGGTCTTCTAGAAGATGAAAAAAGTGAAAAAAAAGTAAAAAAGTTTTTTTGAGCCGCTAGACCCGCCTAGACCCGTTGGGTAATCATTAGATAATTGCACTTTCTATCAAATACCGAATTAGACCCATATATAATATTTAGAGAGACCCAACTAGACCCATCCCTACTAGATAGTTACCCAACTAGACCCATGTTTAACCAATGGGTATCAAGATATGATTTGTATCAATATCTAAGATTCTGAGTGTGGAACTTATATAACTAACCGGATGATTATGGTTGATTTGATATTCAATTTGGGTTTATTAAACATGAATGGGGTAGACATCTAACCACTTGATAGTACGCCATTTTGGAGAGACGGCTGCGTATCCAAAGCAGATACACAATAGTTTCATCTGGTTCCGTTATTGGTTCAAACACTTCATCACACAAATGAGTGGTTGGTTATGTTTAAAATCTCCCAACCTCTTGTTCCGAAATTGTTAAATTGATTTGAGTGTTATGTGCTCCAACAATTTATCAACTGCATTTTGGTTCAGGTGGAGCATGCTTTGCCACAGCAATACATTCATAGTTTCAAGGATGGACAGTTTGTAACAACCCCGGTTTCACACTCTGGAGGCTAACTGGTACAAACTACTTTCATCATGTTGTTATAATACATTTTTCAAAATATATTTGCTTGTCTGAATACTTCCCATGATGTTATTTAGTTGCTAAATATTTGATGTAAATCGAGTGTAGCAATCTGCGTGTATTTAGCAGAATTTGTTACTGATCATTGAGAGTGTGTTTCGGGTTTTGCTTTTTTGGTTGTTTTGTATCAATACATTGTTTTCTGAAGAGAATGTGTATGATGATTTTTTGCAGTTGAATTTTTTTTCCTATTGTTTTATGCTTTGTATTTCTTTTCGAAGTGTGCTTTGTGTTTCTGTAAATATGATGTCCAAGTAATTGTGAATCTTTAGTCTAGAATTAGTTTGGGATGTATGCAGGTGTAAACAATGATAAAACTTGATCATTGTAGGCTTCATATTCTGCGGAAATATGATAAAACCTTTTCGAAAGAAATATGAAATGTTCTAATACTCATAAAAATATTTTCTGACTTCTACATACAGAGTATATATATTATAACACGTAACATAAAAGAAGGGTGACAAGGGTTACTAGCAGCGAAAATCTTATTTTAGGAGATGAAGCTTCCAACAAGAAAACATAATTTCTGGTGATTGAAAGTTGCATAACGTTTAACCGCGATTGGCTTCGAGTCCCACTGATTCAAGGTTTATTGATTCATCACTGCAAATTATTACGTATGGCATTAGTCTATAAAAGACCAAAAATAGATAAGGGATATTGTATAAACTAATACTGTAATTTATTAGAATATGAGAGTGTCAAGTTTGGGTAATAATGTAATGAAAACCTTTTTAAATTCGGCTTTAAAATGCTAATTTGTACATAAAACCTTCTGAAGTAATATAAAATGACTCAAACTGGTCACATCTATCATCTTTTAAGTTTTAACTATATGGATGTAAAAAGTATACAATGACAGTAAAATTTGTGTCTGTATATTCTGCAAATAACCCAATAGACAATGTGAAAGGGATGATAAACAAACCCCTCAGTTGTATAGACGTCACCACGATCTGTGGCAACTGTATCATCACGCTTCTGAATGTGAGCCACTTTCCTTAGAACTGATTTGGAGATGAACTTGTCTCCATAAGCATGGGACAATTCTGGACTATCGATCTCTGGAACCATGCTCCGGTTGCTCTTGTTGACCTGGACGCCAGGGTGATGAATGAGTTGTCGTGTAACACTGCTCACAGCAAGTAACGCGGCTGCACTTGTAAACCCAGCCAAAATCCACATTGGTGTCTGTTCATATTTGAATTGAAACCTGCGTTTTTTATCATCATTCTTGTTTGTGGTTGATGAACTAAACGCGCGTTGGGGTATTATATACGTTCCACCCAAATGGTTGCAGCTTGTTATAGATCGTATGTACCTCTGCATGAGCATCAATGCGATTCATTACTCCGGATTTGGATAGAAATATAGACATTAAAAGTAGCTAATCCTATTAAAAAATAGAGATGTGCAATCACGAAGATAGATTGATAGAATATATATCGATGATTTTTTAGGATGAAAGAAAGACGTACCGAAGCAAACAAAGCCATGATAATCAAAAAGATATAAAGGAAATTTTGTTAATCAATAATGAAGATGCTGGCTATGGATATATCTTGGGTCGTGAATGTAAATGTGTGCATATTCATAGGAACGAATTAATAGGCCAACCATATATGTTCATGCAGCTTCAAAAGATGCATATATGTGGTTAATACTTAATAAGTAAGATAATGGTAGAGAGTGTAAATAGGAACGGGAAACAAGTATAATCGTTTCATGTTTTATCACTCTTTGTTTGTTTAATAAAGAGGCAAAATATTTTAAAATGATTCAAATTTGTTTTTAGTTTATTATTATACCTTTTTATGGTCTGAACTAGGAAGTTACAGTTGTTTTAACATTAATAATTTTTTTGTCTATTTAATTATCAGAAAATTGTGATAGCATTTTAAATATTTAGTAACTTTTTGTCAACTTAACTTTTCAAACTCAGGACAAGAATCATTCAAAATACTGGTCTGAACTAGGAAGTTACAGTTGTTTTAACATTAATAATTTTTTTGTCTATTTAATTATCAGAAAATTGTGATAGCATTTTAAATATTTAGTAACTTTTTGTCAACTTAACTTTTCAAACTCAGGACAAGAATCATTCAAAATACATGCATTTTCATGATTTTACAGTTGTTTTTGATGCAAAGTTTAACGTGATTATAAAAAGTAATTTTAAGTTGGGCTTGTCTAACGGGTGCTCTCAGGGCAAGGTTTAAGGTTAGTATAAAAAGAAACATTGAGTTTATTTAATAAAAAAATATATTTAATTATTTTAATTTATAAGTTTCATAAATGTGCATTAAATATAATTTTTAATCTAAAAGGAAAGTTTATGTTTAATAAATGCGGTTTAACCAATGCCCTGAGAGCACTCGTTAGACAATCCCTTTTAAATTTATTAAATCAAAAGTTAAATTTAATTATGATAATTTATAAGTTTAATTAATGTGTATTAAATGCGATTTCTAATAAGTAAGTTAATGGGGGCTTAAGAAGAAATGGCGGAAATAGAAGGGAGTTTTTTGTTTTGTTTTGGTTTTGTTTTTCTTTTATGACGGAAATTTAAGCAAAACTCACACGAAGCTAAAGAAGAAACAAAATTATAATGTATTTTAACAAGCAGGTTTAGGATCAAAGATACAATTAATTCAATTGGAACTGAATTTTCATTTCTTATGAAGGAACCAAGTGTGTCAAAGAATTTTTATCTCCTCATCTAGTATGTCTTTTCTTGATCTCTTAGAATCAAAACACAATCGATTACGATATATTCAAATGATCCAATAGTTGTCTGAACAACTGCATCAAAACATGTCTCTAAAGTTGAGAAAGACTCCGAGTCTCCCCGCCTCATTAAGCTAGCAAGGTCTTTTGATACACTTATAAAGATATCGAATCTGAAAAAATATATATCTAGAAGGGCTAATTACTTGAAATTGTCTAACTTGTAAAATTTTGTTGTTCCGTTTTTTTTTTCTTTTTTTTTTTGCTATTAAAACACAAAGCTTTCAAATTTCGACCTTTGTGCATGTAAAATGACAAATGTAACCTTAAAATTTTTTAAAAAGTAGGGGCCAAATGGTTACAAAATACATACGAAGATCGAAATTTAAGAGTTTTGTGTTTTAATAGCAACAAAAAAATAAAAATGACTACACAAAACAATAAAAATTAACAAGTTAGATGAATTTCCAAATCATTAGCCCTATTTAGAACTCTAAACTTTACCTATAGGGCACAAATGAAGCAACCAGTACTAATATTATTTAATAAAGACAACCACATATATGAGAATTCGGTTTTTGTTCTGAACACAAGAGGTGATCAATATGTTTGTACTTTGTACAAGTTGATGTAGGGGCTCTCGCCAACATTCAAACGGTAACAAATACACCCACTCTCTCTCTAGAACTCACTTTATCTCTCTAAACCTACACTCACTCTCACACCGGAGGTTGACCGCGGAAGCCCCTTCCGCGGTGAGGCTAACGGTATCTTGTTTTCTTAGCAGCTTTCAGCCAAGATTCCTACTTAGTACAAGATCTTTTCCTTGAGAAGATAGCCTACACTATCCTTCTCAAAGAAGCGCCCGGATTTGTATTAACAAGGCGCCCGCGTGCTATTGCCGCATATAAAGAGAAGAAGTGCCAGCTTAAGGGTAAGGAGTTTGATTTCTGGAATCCTGATTTGACAGTCTCCAATGTTGTTCACCAAATCACTTCATCAAAGGGAAAGTCTGCCAACACTTGCCCTTTGATGGCTGTCTGGGGCCGGAAGCTGATGTCATGTTCATCTAGCTCTATTGCCCATCTAGCCATTCTTCCACTATTTTCTGTTTTGGTCAGAACATGCTTCAGTGGTTGATCCGTGATAACTGCCACCGGGTGTACTTAGAAGTACCGCCGCAGCCTACGGGATACGTACACCAATGCAAGTACTACCTTCTCAATTGGGCTATAATTTATCTCCGGTCCCTTTAAAGCTCGGCTGACAAAATATACCGGCTCCTGTCGCGACTCCCTTTGCGCCAGCAAGACTGCGCTTACCGCTTCGTGTGTCGCGGCCAGATACATAATCAGTTCCTCTTGTGGGCGTGGTGCGGTTACCATTGGCAAGTTGGCAATGTGTTTCTTCACTTCTTTGAATGCTTGTTCTACCTCTGCCGTCCAATGAAAGTCACTCTTCTTGATGCACTTTTTTAGTGTTTTGAAGAATGGGAGGGACTTTTTCGTGGATTTGGACATGAAACGGCTGAGGCTTGCCAGTTTTCCATTCAGGTTTTGCACTTCTTTTTTGGTTGTTGGGGATGGGAGTGTGGTCACGGCTTCGGACTTTTCCGGACAGGCTATGATGCCTTCTTTGCTTGCGGCGTGACCCAGGAACATCCCGTGCTCCACCCCAAATGTGCATTTTTTGGGATTTAGTTTCATGTTGATCCTCCGCAGGATTCCGAAGGTTTCCTCTATATCCCTAAGTATCTCTTCTTCTGAGTGGCTTTTGATGACCAGGTCATCGACATAGACTTCCAGGTTTCTTCCAATTTGTTTATCAAAAGCCTTGTCCACTAGCCTTTGGTATGTGGCTCCGGCATTTTTCAAACCGAAGGGCATTTTTTGGTAGCAAAAGATGCCTTGGTTTGTATGAAATGCCGTCTTCTCCTCATCCCCGGATGCCATCTGTATTTGGTGATACCCTTTGTAGGCGTCGAGGAAGCATTTAAAGGGATATCCACAAAGGGATTCGATCTTCCAATCGATCTCTGGAAATGTGTAACAGTCCTTTGGGCAGGCTTTGTTCAGGTCCTTGAAGTCTACACACATTCTCCAGCTCCCATCACTCTTTTTGACTAGGACTGGGTTAGATAACCAATCATGGTAATGAACCTCCTTCATGATTCCAGCTGCAACCAGTTTGGTAACATTCACATTGATGGCCTTGTTCCGCTCCGGGGCTTGCCCCCTCTTCTTCTGCCGCACTGGGTTGTAGCCTTCTCTGACATTCAGCTTGTGTTCGGCTATTGCCCGCGGAACTCCGGTCATGTCGGCGGGTTGTCAGGCAAAGATATCTAAGTTTCTTTTGAGTAAGTCGCAGAGACTCTTCTTGCCCTCGTCACTCAAACCCCCTCCG
This sequence comes from Chrysanthemum seticuspe, assembly GCA_019973895.1. NCBI lineage: Eukaryota > Viridiplantae > Streptophyta > Magnoliopsida > Asterales > Asteraceae > Chrysanthemum > Chrysanthemum seticuspe. Next base: position 246,023,327 of record BPTQ01000005.1, on the reverse strand, counting down.
ATTGTGATCGTTTGGTCTGGCAACTTGGGGTGGATTGCTACTTTGATTCCCTCCTTTGTCTTAGCCTCTTCCGCGTTCTGGTAAGGCTGTAGTTCAGCGACCATTCTGCACTCAACCGGAACTACTTTGTCACTGTGCAAGGTCACGATTCCATCGTGGGTATGGAACTTCAGCATTCTGTGTGCTGTAGACGGGACTATCCTCAACAACCTTATGCATGGTCTTCCAATTATTCCATTGTACGGAGAAGGGGACCGTACTACCATGAAATTCATCCAGGCACTGGCTGTCTTTTTGCCATCTCCTAACGTTACTTCTAGGAGGATATGTCCTAGCGGCCATGAAATTTCTCCACTGAATCCCAACAATGGTGATGAGGCAGGAATCATCCTTTTCTGGATGTCCGGGCTTAGCTTATTGAAACAGTGTTCGTACATGACCTCCGAAGCACTTCCGTTGTCCACATACATTCTGTGGACCGTGCATCCCTCAACTCCTGCCTTAATCACTAGCGGATGGTCGTCCCAATCATCCCCGGATATGGGGGGAAAGGATATTTCCATATTGGGAACCATGTCAGCAGGTGCCCTTGGTCTGACCGTCCGCTGCCACGCTTGAACCATGAATATGGCATGGCCTTGTCCTTGGCCGCGGTATCCTTTTTTCCCCTTTTGAGACCACCATTCTTTTGAGTGCCATTCTTAATCTCCTTGACCAGGTGTGCTAGCTGTCCGGACCTGACTGCTTCCTCAATCTGCTTTTTCAGCTGGTAGCATTCGTCCGTGTTGTGCCCCTTTTCCCTATGGAAATCACAATACTTATCTTTGTTCCGGGACTCAGCTGGACTGGACATGGGTGGAGGAGCTGTGAACTTAACAGTATCCATGGCTAAGATTTCTTTTGGGGTTTTTGTGAGGGGGTGAATCTGTCACCCCGCTTTCTTTCTGGCCTCAAGCGGCCCTTGAATTTTGCTTTTCTTTTGAATATCTGGATGTTTTTCTGCCCACCCTCATGGTTTTTCCATTGGGAATGCTTCTTTTTTGCTTGGTTGGCCGCGACCAACTCTACTCGGAGGAATGCTTTGGTTACCTTCCACATTTCATCCAGTGTCTGGGGTATGTTATCGTTAATTCTTTTGATTAGTTTGGGATTTGTTATCCCGTGCATGAAACCCGATACCCGCATACATTCTGGAGCGCCTTTCACGTGCATACTCTCCGTTTTGAAGCGTTCCACGAATGCCTCTGTGGACTCCCCTTTCCGCTGCTTTATGTGATGCAGCTCGACAGGATCTTTCGTATACTTCTTTTGTTGAAAGAAGTACGAGAGAAAGCTTGATCTTAGCTTTTCAAAGCTATCGATGCTTTCTGGACGCAGTTAATCAAACTAGACGCGGGCATGCCCTATCAGGGTGGAATTGAACATGTGGCGCCATGTGGGCATGACCCATCTCTCCACTTTGGCCGCGGTCTAGAAAATTTTTAAGTGATCTTCTGGGTCACCTGTACCATCATATGTCCTGATATGCGCTGACATCCTTGTCTTTTTTGGAAATTCGAAGTTCCGTATCCGCCGGGTGAAAGGATCCGCACAAGCTATATTGTATGGGGAGTAGAGTCCCTCAGAATCGTCTCCTGACTTGTTCTTTGGGGTGGACTTCCAGTGTCCTCCTGTGCTTTCCTCGCTTTCCAGAGGAGATGCCTCCTTAGACCTGCTGCGGTGTGAGCGGTGGGTCTCCCCCCTGCTGTACTTCGAGAGGGAAACACTCTCGCGGGACAAGCTTCGGCTTTTCTGGTATCTTTCAACCTAGCATCTTGTCGCCGCGTTTTTCTTCCTGAGCCTTTCGGCTTCTCTTTTGCGTTGCCGGCGGGGGGGATGCTTTTGATTGGAGTCTGGAGAACACATCTGGTTTTCCGTTTCCTAGCCTTGCGGTCGCGTGCGGACGTTCTCTTTCCAGCCTAGAGAACACGTCCGACCGCGTACTCTGAACTTCCACCGGGCTCCTTTCCCTAGAGCGCTCCATCTCTCGGCTGCTAAGTCTCGAGAAGATACTTTGCGATCTGGAATACTCCGTGGGGTAAGATCTGGCACTTGGGCTAGGCCTCTGCCTCTTCTTGGATTTCCTTTTTCTTTCGGACTCTGAACGGGTACTCCGGGCATGTTCTCTAGATCTTTCATTCCTGGTCTCATCATCGAAGTCTAAACGGGTCTTGACCCGGTCTAGCTTTTCCTGATGGACTTTCTCTGCCATTAGGGGCAGGATTTGATTGTAGTGCTTTTCACAAAACTCCCTTATTGCTGCGTCTGGCACAACATTAGGGGGGTAGTGTTCTGTGTCATGTTCCTTTTCCTTTCCGCCCGTGTTTCTGACCGTGGAAGGTCCAGGGGAAGGAGAAGGGTTGTCTGCCAAGTTACTCATGAGAGAGCTTCTTTTGGAAACGCAGTTATGTTACTGGTCCCACGGATGGCGCCAACTTGTTAATACAAATCCGGGCGCTTCTTTGAGAAGGATAGTGTAGGCTATCTTCTCAAGGAAAAGATCTTGTACTAAGTAGGAATCTTGGCTGAAAGCTGCTAAGAAAACAAGACACCGTTAGCCTCACCGCGGAAGGGGCTTCCGCGGTCAACCTCCGGTGTGAGAGTAAGTGTAGGTTTAGAGAGATAAAGTGAGTTCTAGAGAGAGAATGGGTGTATTGTTACCGTTTGAATGTCGGCGAGAGCCCCTATTTATATGGTTGACCTTTCTGTCGTGTTCTCATGGTCACGGGACATGAGAGCGACAATTTGTGAGTGGGGAATGACGTAAGTCAACCCAGAGTTTGTCTCGTTGCTATGATAGCGATAGTTTTGGGCAGAAACTTATCCCACTTTCCCTTTTTGGGGACTGTAGGTGACAACACCTCCACCCTAGGTGATATTCCTTACTCTTTAGCTGGGGGGCGGTTGAGGCTTCCTCCGGAAGTGTCCCTCATCCGCGGTTTGACATCCCCGTCTAGGTAGTACCATGCGGGTATGGATAGTGCTCGAGTGGGTCTGGTCTAGTGGATTGCGTTCATGATCCGCGTCTAACCCTTCTATGTGTCCGGGGGTATCGTACACGATCAGGTATGGGCCAACATGTATAGATACAAAATCAGAGAAGCAGAATTTGGATGACTAGACTTTGGAATGTCACCGAGGGTCATAAATTGAGGTGGTTTCTTATCTACATGCTAGAAGCTCGACTCTTAGCTTAAACATGATTGAGTTGAACCCAAGTCTAACCTCACACTTAAAACATCAAATTTGATTAAGCTAATTAAGCTGGCAAAGCTGAACGTGCTTTACATAATGATGATTATATTATATATAGGGACGATTTGAACGCGTTTTCGTCCGACTTGACAACCAAGAATGCGTCTTGAGTTATTACGGCTGTTATGGTGGACCTGTCTTCGAGCTTAAACAACGAAGACTCGGTCTAAAGTTCGCCCAAGTTGTGAGTTTTTATTTATTTATTTATTTATCTTTTTTATAAATGTGTTTTAAGTGGGGTATATTTTGGTGATGAAGTTGGTTGTATTATAACATTAAGTTGGTGATGAAGTTGATTGTGGTGACGTGACAACCCACATACCTTATAGACGTCTCTTAGTAGCCTTACTTCTTGTAACTTTTGCTTTGTCTTAGCTTTAGGCCCCAGAGCGTTGCCCTGCTTAGATCTGTGTTGCTCTCTTAGGTCTTGGTTTTATATTTGCCTTTAGCCCTTTGGTTTTGCTTGCGTTTTTTCAGGTGCTTTTGCTCTTTTGCGTTTATACGTTTATGCTTTTGCTTGTATGCTTATGCTCGTGCCCCTTTGTCTCTTTAGCGCTTTATCTTTTCTATATTATGTGTTCTTTTGAGGTGTATACTTCTTTATGTTTGTGTCCTTTTTCTGTTGATGGTTTGTGCATATTAGCTTTGTATGCTTGATTTTGTCTTATATTTTTAGACTCTTTATCTTTGTTATTGCTCATTTTCACACATGCACATATATCTGAGCATTCTTACTCGCACATTTACACTTGTCGGAGGTCTTTCTGAAAGCAGTCTTCTTATTATCGGGTTTATCCTAAAGTAGAGGTAGGATCTGTGTACATTTTATCTCCTTATATCCCACCTTGACGGGATTGGATATGTTGTGTTTGTGTGATATTTTATTAGTTATATCAATCTTTATAATGAAAGTGTATATCCAAAGGTTTTCAAGATCAGGATCCTACCTAAAATGGTTTTCGTCTTTCCAAGATCATGATCGAATCGGGATCTTAAGATCTTACTTTAATTTTATTTCTTAATAGTTTTTGTAATATCATATAAATTTACAAATTATTATACATTATAAACACAAAATAATATGAATCCTTTATAGAAATGTTGTCCTAAATTATGATTATGAAATGTTTACAAAGATTAACATGTTGTTTTTTAAATAAAAAAAATAAAATAAATAAAAAATAAAAACAACACATAAATTTGTAGTTTTTTAGTAGTAATCCGAAAAAGTAAGATCGGATCGGATTAGATCTTAAGATCGTATGGTCAAGATCGGGATTTTCTAAAATTTTAAGCTTGCAAAGATCCTATGTAGGATCCGAATCATTTTTGCTTTGCAGTATCCTAAAATCGTAAGATAGATAATGAATACTGACAACTATGGTATGTCCGTATATTTGTTTATCGTTGTTCGTATACATGTTTTCCTTTTAAAGAATCTTTATTTCCTCCAATAAGATTGATCTAGCTATATTCGTTTCTTTAAATGATTTCTTTTAATATTCCAAGTGTAAAGTAGCATAGAACATCAGCATGCTTGTAGACTTGTAGTTTATTTTTTTAGTGATGCCGATACGTAAAAAAAGAGTACCTGTATATATAATTTCCCAATAATTATTTATTGAATATTTTAAGTATTTAAACAAATATACACGTCACTGCGTCAGCATGCAGGGTACATATAACATTTCTCTTGGCCTTGATAAATTTAGCCTAACTATTTTAAGAAAATTCGTTTATCACAAGAAAAAATATATAAAAAAAAGTCAGAAAAACCAATCCAGAAGTCACCGACTCACGTCCATCTTCATCCACAAGCCACCACCACACCTCACCACCGAATAACCCGACAAACATCCAACCACCCACCGGCCCCACCTCTTCAAACACATTCAATACTCCACTCTATTATCACTTTTCACTCACACAAACTAAAACACGTAGCACATCACCATGTTCTTCCTTCTATTCACCTTTTTACTACAACTTTCCATCCTAACAAGTAAGTTATATATTCTTAACTTTACATTAATCCAATCTTGTTACTAATTCACTCTCTAGTTTAAAATATTAGTGGCACTAATACACTAGATACCATTAGAACTCCGCAGTTAAGCGTACTTGAACAGAAGTACTATTAGGATGAGTAACTCCTAGGAAGTCACCATGTTTTTTTTTATGTTACTAAAATGTTTTTTAGCTCACTTAGCCAGCAAAAACTTTTAGTTAAGCGTGCTTAGACGAGAGTAGTACTGTGATGGGGAGATGAAATGTAGACAGATCCTGCCCACAAGGATAAACCTGAAAGCAGAGAGACTGTTTCGGCCTGTTATTAAATATTGTTTGTATTGCAACTTTTTTGTAGGTTCACAGTCATTTATAGGTGTGAACTATGGACAAGTGGCAGACAATCTCCCAGCACCAGAAGCTACAGCGAAACTATTACAAACAACTTCAATTGGGAAAGTGAGGATGTATGGTGCGGACCCTGCGATTATTCGGGCATTAGCGAATACGGGTATTGGAATTGTGATCGGGGCTGCTAATGGGGATATACCAGCATTGGCTTCGGATCCGAATTACGCGACTCAGTGGGTTAACTCGAATGTGTTGGCTTATCCAGATAGTGAGATAATTGTTGTTACTGTTGGTAATGAAGTCATGAATGCTGTGGATCAAAGTCTTGTGCCTCTTTGTCTGCCTGCCATGCAAAATGTCCAAAATGCCCTTAATGCAGGTGCTATTAATTTCTTCTTTTTCATAATTAGTATTTTGGTTTTAGTCAAAAAGGTGAAAATGAAAGGAAAAAAAGGACAAAAGGTATACGTTTTTTGGGTTTTTTAGTTGCATATGTGTGTCAAGTAGTTAATTTAAAAGGTGAAAAGGACAAAATGTATATGTTTAATTTTTTATTTAAGTGATACTTTTTTGTTACATTTATTTAACAAAAAAATATTTGTAAATATTAAAATACGTGTCATATATCATATAGAATCTTTTCTTAACATATCATATTATATCATATAATCCAGATTAGATGCTAAGTACGCGGTACACACGCTCCTCTGGCTTCCATCACTTTTTTTTTAGGGCCCGTTTGGTCTTGGGGTTTGGATTGGTTTTTGAGTTTCAAAAATGAAAACAGTTGTTTGTTTGATAATTTGGCATTAGAATTCGGGATTGATATTAAAAAAAGAGAAATAAAACATGAACCTAAACTTAGACCTAAAACCACTTGGCATCATCCTGATGGGTTGTAAAATAAGTGGGTACCTGTCTGTAGACATCAAGATGCTAACACTTGATTTTATGTCTAAATTTAGGCCTAAGTTTAGGTCCATGTATTATTTCCCTTTAAAAAAAAAAAAAAAAAAAGACACCGTGCCAAATACTTGATAAGAAGGTTGGCTTTTTATGACAAGATTTATGACATGTGGGGCGAGTTTGACCTCTCTCTGCATCTCTCTTCAATAAATTAATAAAATTAATTTTATATATTTTATTATATTATTTTCTCTTACATCATTTGTTTTTCTCTCTCTTACATTAAATCCAAATCCAACTCCTAATACAAATCTAAGGGTCCGTTTGGTTTGAAGGTTTATAGGGTAAGGTTTAGGCTAAGTCCAAATGTTAATTGTTTGGTTGAAGGGGATTGTCTTTTCAAACTCCAAATGTAAAGGTTTTTGAAATCTTGTCACTTTGCATAGGTTTAGAGAAAACCTGCGGGGTCCACTCACCTTCTCTCACAAACTAAGGGTGCGTTTGGTATGCATGATGGAATCACTATAGGTATAGGTTTGAGAATAAAGTGGAATGGAAATGGGTATGTAGATATCACTTTTCATGGGTATCCACATACCTACCAAATCATACTCCTATGAGGAAACCCATATATCATGGCCTCATGGGTATCCTCATTCCATTGTGGTGGGCCCCATAACCAACCAAACAAAATTAATCACTTTCAAAGTCATAGATTTATTCCCATAGTGGGATACCAAACGCACCCTAAAGTAATTAAATATTTAAATAACATTTTTTATTTTAATTTTATTATAAATAAATATATTTTCTCTATCTTAAACCTACACCAAATCCAAATCATAAACCAAATCCAAATCCAAATCTAAACCCAATTATAAACCAAACGGACCCTAAATCCAAATCCAAATCCTAAACCCACCTATATACCAAACGGGCCCTTAACTATCTCACAAATTTGAACCCTTAACCATTTTGTTGGGGAGACACAACAAAGGGTATCATTGGGACGGCCGTATTTTTCTTTCAATTAAATAGCATTTTAGTTACAACTTCAGCATGTGTTATTGTACACACAACTCCGGTCCAGCAACTACTGTTGCATGACAAAACCACAATTGGGATAAGTTACCAGTTGATCAGTTTTCGTTCCTCATAACCTAAAGTGTTCGTACATTTGTTAATGTTAGATGGCATAAGTTATCCGTTTATTAACAAACACGTTAATGACATACACATTTTGAATATACAATGAATTAGCTCATTCCGCAGGTTTATTGGCTTACTGAGATATGAAAAGACCGATCAGCTTACATTTTTGGGCTTATGAGCTTTATATAAACTCAAAGAACTACGTTTATCAGTTTTTTCCAAATTCCAATAAGCCTATAAAACAAGAATCATCCCTTGAAAACAGCATACATTGTGAAAATATAATCTCTAACAGCTATTTGAAGACGCACTTTTTATCCCTTGCAAAATATAATTAGGCAGTATGCAAATACATAAATTCTATTTTAGCTTTTACAAAATGCAATAACCCTTAGATGAGCTTACCCAAACGCCCCTTTATTCACGTGTTGTATTCGGTATAATTGTTTTTTTATATCACTTGTTCGCTCATTGCTATAATATTTTATTAAATATACTAAATAAGTAAATAACTAAACAACATTCAACTTTAAACTAGTTTATTTTACTCTGATAATTAAGTAGTTATAATAAGCAATCCCAAACAACCCGTAAACGTATGAAGTATATATGCAGCATCATTAGGTGGAAAGGTCAAGGTATCAACGGTGCACTCGATGGCAGTGCTTGCATCTTCAGATCCGCCCTCTTCAGCAACTTTCAATTCAGGGTTCAGCGACACAATGCGATCACTGTTGAAATTCCACAGCGCAAATGGGTCGCCTTTCATGATCAACCCTTACCCGTTCTTTGCTTATCAGAGTGATACACGTCCCGAAACGTTGGCATTTTGTCTCTTCCAGCCCAATGCAGGTCGAGTTGACTCTGGCAATGGTATCAAGTACATGAACATGTTTGATGCACAGGTGAGTTCATTCTTCCTTCCTTTTTCATGTCTTAAAGTGGTCATTTATAATATATATGAGATATGATGAGAACGTAATATTTTGTAAACTTTGATAACAAAATTGGTTTGGATCAAAAGACACAACCCATGTTGTATAAGAAGGTAACTATTTATAACATTAACCTTAGAAAAAATCGATGAAGTAAAAACATTAAATCATGAATCAACATTTTGGTTGCTTTCATCATAGATTGAACTATCCTGTGGACAAATTTAACAGCTCAAGTGCTCAACTACTAAAGCCATTTGTTTAATTGTTTCTTATGCTAAGATAGCATTTTATTATTGGTCTAATTTTCTGTCCGAAAACCAGTATTTTATGCACGACATTGGTCTTTGTATTGTACAGAAACATATTACTATTTTTGCAAGGGTAACTTCGTCATCGGAAAATAGGTTGTTTTGATTTAAAAAAAAAAATTAATGATATAACATAGGATATAATGCTTATAACTCAACTAGTCAAACATGCTTTCTTATAAAGATGATACATATATTTTTTAGTGATGGATCTGATTATAAAAAAGTGAATGGAGTTAAGCATCTTGTTGCAAGAATAAGGTTCCATGTGACTGATACCATGAACGTACAATAGCATTCAATTCCATTAATAATTTATGTTGCTGAGGACCTGAGGTAGGACACTCATGAAAAAATCAATATCTTTGTAGGAGAACTATTTTAAAGAGTATCAGTAAGGAAGGTCTATTTTAACCTATAAGAGAACAAACAATCCAATACATTACAAATTAACGTAAGAGACTATTGTATAAATTACATATGTGCTTTACCGCATTCATTTTTGGTGATATTGGTATCTATTATTTTTTGAGTGTTTGACAATATGTATTTGAACAATTGCTACACAAAATCTATACATTGACTGATTTATATATATATCCAATAAACACTTTGAATTTGGAAAAAAGGTAGTATAAACTACGCTATATGCCTATGTACTAATTTGGTGTGAAGTTTTTACAATATAGGTAGATGCTGTAAGGTCTGCTCTAAATGCAATGGGGTTCAAGGACATCGAAATCGTGGTTGCAGAAACAGGGTGGGCTTACAACGGTGGCCCAAATGAGGCAGGAACCAGCGTGGATAACGCTAAAGCCTACAATGGTAATTTGATCAACCATCTAAGGTCAAAGGTCGGAACACCATTAATGCCCGGAAAATCCGTCGATACCTATATATTTGCTCTCTATGATGAGAACTTGAAGCCTGGGGCAGGTTCTGAGAAATTTTTCGGGCTTTTTAAGCCTGACCTCTCCATGACTTATGATGTCGGTCTTTCAAAAAATAGCCAGGTTATAATTTTATTATGTCATTATTTTCTCATCTTGTTACACAAAGTACTGCTTTAAAACAAAATCCAAAAAACTCAACGGAATTTTTGAACGTTAAAACCTTGAGTTGTTGCCTTCTTTCAAGTCTTTTAACTATTAGTTTGAAAAGTTAATCACTTTTAAAGCACTCCTAAATGTTGTACACTAGCTTTTGCAGAACACAAACCGTGAATGATTCTATGAACATATAATTTTCAAAACTACAAATCAGTCATTGTTTTGACAGAAATGCAAGGATGGAAACTCTCTTTATGAAACTGATTAACAGTATTACCATCTTTAATGACAATTTTTTTGAAAAATAAAAATAATAAACAGATGGTTTAAGGCGGACTCTTTTTCCGACTTGGTAGTAACATATTCCTTTTGGTTGTTGTAATCTCAACTAGACTTCGACAACTCCAACAACACCAGCTACACCAACAACCCCTACAACTCCGGCAACACCATCACCGGTGCAAGCAGCAGGGTGGTGTGTGCCCAAACAGGGCGTATCAGATGCAGAATTACAGTCAAATCTAGACTATGTATGTAGTCAAGGTCTTGATTGCGGCCCTCTTCAACCGGGTGGTGCCTGTTTTGAGCCTAACACAGTAATATCCCATGCTTCTTATGCAATGAACCTCCTATATCAAACTGCTGGTAAGAACCCATGGAATTGTGACTTCCGTCAAACGGCTACACTCACATCTAGTAATCCTAGTAAGTTTCTTTCCTCTGTTGCCAACTTATCTTCACGATTGTTGAGATTTATATGATTTTTTACATGCATGGTAAAAATTTAAGGACATTTAAGTAATTTTTTTGGTTGCTTTAATGTGACAACTGATATCTGTGACCATATAGTTTTCCATATGGGAAGGAGAAAATAGGCTCTTTAGCCAGCGAAAGTGGTGTCAAAAGAGTTTATAGCGCCTTTTTGATTCGGATCTTAAATATTCTAAATCTTAACCACTGGGCCAACCTTTTTGGGATATTCAGTAGTTTGATACTTTTATGTCGCTTACAGGAAAATGAAGTATAATGATGTGAATTTGTGATTGATAATTTAAGTTGAGATACATAAATGAAGAAAATCATAAAAGTTCAGTAATCACCTTTAACAATGAAGAAATTCATATTTCTCAATATATATTTTGCTTGATGCTGCAAATTATGCAAAAGATATTGTTGGTTCATAGCAGAAACCAAATATCATAGAACCACTTCACAATTTTCAAATAGGGTAAAGCCATTTAATAGCAATGTACTTATCTTGGTGTAATTATGCTATGCTTAGTACCAATTTTGGCATAAGACGTGGTTAAAGTGTTTTGTCATTGTCATTTAGAATTGTGGAATGCTTGATAAAGTGTGCTTGCTAGTTTATGACATCCAAAATGACAAGAATGTAGCGGTTTTATTTAGTTTACTGTTGTAATAAACTCGGATCAAAGTATAGTGACCAATGTGAAATACCAAGATATTACATTGCTTGTTTATAACATTTGTTAGACTTCCTGATAAGAACGATATTAATATTCCTGTAATTTATTAGTAGTTTCTTAATTAGTAACTAGTTTCCTTAATAGATTTTCTTAGGGACTAAGTATAGGGTATTTTTTCTTATATAAAGGGTATTTGGATTGTAACCGAGATGATGTGGAATAAATATGAAATATTGATTTGTTAATCAATTGGGGGGTCGGTTACTTGGTTTATCCCATTAACATAGGCCATTTATCTTGTTATTTGTTAATTTCATCTTATTATCGATTTGGTTCTTATCACTTCCATTTTATGATAATGTTGCAGTATACCAATACATGTTACCTAATAATAACTCTTTTTCTTCTTGCTTTTATTTTGTGGCCATATGAATTCTTACTAAATATGTAAACCTATCGACACATTCTTATTTTGTTTCCTGCCATAGAAAAATTATCTCTGATTGTTTTACATAATTTTTGCAGGTTACAACAATTGTATTTATCCCGGTGGAGTATGAACTTTTTGCGTTGTTTCTCAGGAAGAGATTCTTTAAACCCATGATATACAAGGTATCCCTAAGTGACAAGACTAAATAACATCAAGTTAATATGCTTGGTGGCAACTAAATTATGTTAATAACTAATAAATCATCATTTTAAGTTAAAGATTTTTGTATTTTTATTATTGCAGACGAAATTGTGTTTATGAATGTAAGAGCAGAAATAAGGCCAAATAGTGAATGTAATGTAACTATAATATCAAAATAATTATTTTGTATATTGTATTTTTATTTATGTGGTTCTTATAGGATTCTGTACTATTATATCGTGATGAAGTTTTGTGTTTTGTTATTTAAACAGCCCACATGTCTTACGAATTCGAATGCACTTTCTTGAGACCAATAATATGTCAAAAAAGTTGTTATCAGACGGTTCTATATTCAGGAAGTTCACTTTCAAATGTTGTATATGTATTAAGCTGTGCAATAAGTTAACAAAAATCCATTGTCGTCCAGCGGTTAGGATATCTGGCTTTCACCCAGGAGACCCGGGTTCGATTCCCGGCAATGGAATTCTTTTTTATTTTTATTCTTATTCGTATTTCTCCTTTTAATCCCCCAGGTTATGAAAGTTCATGTGTTAGCCACACAAACTTCAAGTACATTTGCAAGAACAAAGTATCAAAATCCTAAATACTTGATGTAAACCAATGGTGTCAACACTATCATTGTCACTTAGAGCATAAGGTATGGTGTATTTTTTTTTCGACTAAAAACATCCCAACGCTTACTTGTGGTCGGCTTCATAACCCATAGTTGTGGCTAGGGGTGTAACCGAGCCGAGCCAAGCCCGAGCTTGACAAGGCTCGAACTCGGCTCGAAGAAAAAAACTAGGCTCAAGCTCGGCTCGATAGCTCGTCAAGCTTTAACCATCTAGGCTTGAGCTCGACTCGATTCAGTTTCGAGCAAAGCTCGAGCTTTGCTTGAAAAGCTCAAATATATGTATATGAATACATGATTACACATTTACACCCCTATTCCAACTCCTGAATAGGTTGATTAAGGAGTTGAGACTTGAGACTCGAAAAGAAGAACAAATACAATACAATACCCAATGAATAAAATCGTATAAAGACCCTACAAAAGGAACATACACCTGAACCAATGAATCATATCTAACTTGGACAAAATGTGACTAAATTGTCACCTGGTGCCACACATTCAAGAGTCAAGAGTCAAGATGATGAAACAAGTCTAACATTAAAATGAAACATAATCAGTAAATACCAGTTAAGGTTCGAATGTCTAAAATAGTTCAACAAAATATTATTCGCGAGACGTCATAAGCTTCATAGATCTTGAATACTTGAGCAAAATGATTTCCATAACTTGAATATTTATTTATAATTAGGTTAATATTCAAATTAACCCTTATTTACTTAAAGCTCGAAAAAGCTCGATAAAAGCTCGAGCCGAGCCATCAAAAGCTTGAGCTCGACTCATTATATCTTTCGAGCCAATATATTAGGCTTGAGCTCGGCTTGAGCTCGATAAAAGCTCGACTCAATCGAGCCAAGCTCGAGCTCGAGCTCGAGTTGCTTGATAAAAGCTCGGCTTGTTTGCACCCTTAGTTGTGGCAACAACAATAGGAAATAAGTGTTTGTGTGTATGCATTTGTATTTTGTGTAGTTCTAATGAGTTCTCGTTTTTAGTATTACCATTGTTTCTAAAAAAAGATTTTTTTTTATAGAGTGGTCCTTCTATGATGACCAGGGACGGACCCACATGGAAGCTGTGCCACACCTAATTTTTGGTCATGAAGTGTAAATTTTTTATAGAGTATGTTTTTTCTGGGCTCGTGCAACACCCAATTTTACCTAACAAATTCTTTTTCGGGAAACTTTAGTACTTATAGTTAGGGGTGACAATTTTCGACACGACACGATAAACGACACGAAGTTAAACAGGTTTGGGTTGAGGATAAATAGGTTTGGGTCAAAAACGGGTCAACCCGTGTAACCCGTTTAATAAACGGGTCGTGTTTGGGTTGATAAGTATTAAACAGGTCAACCCGTGAACCCGTTTAAGTATATAAGATATTAAAAATAAAATATATAACATGGTTTTTATGTAGGATGTGGATTAAATGTATTTTCTTATTTACTTAGTATGAGTGAATTATAATTTTATACCTTAGATATCATGAAAATTGACGCTTGTAATTCAGAAAATTGTCGCATAGTTATTTGTATGTTATTCTTATCATATTTTATATCCTTATATCATTTTTGCGTTTAAAGTAGTTAAATCGACAAATCGTCAACTTTATTCACTGCTTGACCTATTACTTAAATGGGTTAAACGGGTCACAAATGGGTTAAACGGGTCACAAATGGGTTAGGGTTGAGTTTCTTGACACGATTAATAAATGGGTCGTGTTTGGGTAAAGGCTATACTAACCCGCCAATACCCGAACCCGAATAGGTTAACACGAACACGACTCGATTGATACCCTTACTTATAGTCATAAAAAAAATTTGTGCAATACCCTCTCAAAAATCCTGGGTCCGTCCCTGATGATGAGACTGTTTACTATCTTCGTGTGTTACAAAACATGATGCTCTTATTCATTAACTCACGTAATGATATTTTCAAGCTTATTGATCTATAAGACTATAACAAGAATATTCACGAATTACAAGTTATTATGACCGGATATTTTCCCTACTCTACGAGACATCAACATACTGTAGTTAGTAATAACTAAAAGAAAATGACTGAAATACCTAAATCTCATGACTAATTTCGGTGTGAGGTGTCCTTAGTTTATTACTTTACTAGTTTAAAACCCGTGTAATACACGAGCTGTTAAAGTTAAATCTTTAAAAGAACAATTCATGTTAGATTCTTTTAGTTATTTAGTTATGTCAGTTTTTTGTGTCGATGAGGTATCGGGAAAACTATATCAATTCAAGTACATATAAGTTAGCGGAAAATTGTTAGAATTCAATTTTTTTTTTTTTTTTTTTAAGAAGTACACATAGGTGGTGAGCTTTGGATCAACCCTATATAAAATAAACATCGCATGCAATCGATTTATTGAAAAGAAGTTTATATAGATATAAGCACGATATTCCAACTCTTAGTATTCACCCAAATATTAGTCTTTGATTATCAGAGTAGAGTAATGAAACAATTTATTTCCAGAAATTAGCACAAGGGTGAAGGCTGAGAATACGTAACAAACTTTCTCAAATATACCGAAGTACGTAACATACAAATTTTATTATTTTTGTACGTAAATAACTTTCAAATTTTGTTCAATGTACGTAATATTGACAGTTACCAAGTTTTAAAGTTACAACATTGGTCCCTGTCGTTTGGATTCACTTTCACCGTTAGTCATTTGACATTTTTTCACTTAAAAAAATTACAGTAACGGTCCTTGTAGTTTGCTTTGACTTTCACCATTAGTCCTTTGTCTTTCATCTTTTTTATATATGTTTTTTACGCGTTTTTATACACATTTTTTTACATATTTTTATACACGTTTTTTACACACGTTTTTATATACATTTTTTTACACATTTTTATACACGTTTACATGTTTTTATACATATTTTTATACACGTTTTTATGTACGTTTTTATACACGTTTTTTATATACGTTTTTATATACGTTTTTAATATACGTTTTTCACATGTTTTTATACACGTTTTGTAAAAAACGTTTTTATATACGTTTTTTACATGTTTTTATACACGTTTTTTACACACGTTTTTATATACGTTTTTTAAATGTTTTTATACACGATTTTACGCACGGTTTTATATACGTTTTTTACATGTTTTTATACACGTTTTTACACACGTTTTTATATACGTTTTTTACACGATTTTACGCACGGTTTTATATACACATAAAAAACGTATATAAAAACGTGTGTAAAAAACGTTTTTACACACGTTTTTATATACGTTTTTTACACATGTTTTTATACACGTTTTTTACACATGTTTTTATATACGTTTTTTACACATGTTTTTATACACGTTTTTTACACATGTTTTTATACACGTAAAAAAACGTATATAAAAAACGTGTGTAAAAAACGTCTTTATATACGTTTTTTACGTGTATTTAAAACAGTGCGTAAAATCGTGTATAAAAACATGTAAAAAACGTATATAAAAACGTGTGTAAAAAACGTGTATAAAAACATGTAAAAACGTATGTAAAAAACGTATATAAAAACGTATATAAAAAACGTTTTTATATACGTTTTTTACGTGTATTTAAAACCGTGCGTAAAATCGTGTATAAAAACATGTAAAAAACGTATATAAAAACGTGTGTAAAAAACGTGTATAAAAACATGTAAAAAACGTATATA
The DNA here is from genome assembly GCA_019973895.1 of Chrysanthemum seticuspe. NCBI lineage: Eukaryota > Viridiplantae > Streptophyta > Magnoliopsida > Asterales > Asteraceae > Chrysanthemum > Chrysanthemum seticuspe. Next base: position 246,006,956 of record BPTQ01000005.1, on the reverse strand, counting down.
AAAACGTTTTTTACAAACGTATATAAAAAACGTGTATAAAAACATGTAAAAACGGTACATAAAACCGTGTATAAAAAGTGTATAAAAAACGTACATAAAACCGTGTATAAAAATGTGTAAAAAATGTGTATAATAACGTGTAAAAAATGTGTATAATAACGTGTAAAAAACGTGTATAAAAAGTATATAAAAACGTACATAAAAACGTGTATAAAAACATGTATAAAAACGTGTAAACAACGTGTATAAAAATGTGTAAAAAAATGTATATAAAAACGTGTGTAAAAAACGTGTATAAAAATATGTAAAACAATGTGTATAAAAACGCGTAAAAAACGTATATAAAAAGATGAAAGACAAAGGACTAATAGTGAAAGTCAAAGAAAACTACAAGGACCGTTACTGTAATTTTTTTAAGTGAAAAAATGTCAAATGACTAACGGTGAAAGTGAATGCAAACGACAGGGACCAATGTTGTAACTTTAAAACTTGGTAACTGTCAATATTACGTACATTGAACAAAATTTGAAAGTTATTTACGTACAAAAATAATAAAATTTGTATGTTACGTACTTCGGTATATTTGAGAACGTTTGTTACGTATTCTCAGCCTTCACCCTTAGCACAATAGATATAAATGATTTGTTAGTCCCTAAAATAATAATTCTAGTCGGGAATTTTGTCATATTCTTGAAACCAGCTTAAAAACTATGATCCATAACAAATTAACAAAAGATCCTTTCCTCCGTGGTCACCTATGCGCATCGTTATTTGAATGTGTCTCACTTGACAACCTTGGTGCATGAATATGTAACAATAAGTCTTTTGCAACATACTTGTTTATATAATATAATAACTCTTTTTGATACTTGTCAAACCAAAGTCTATTTTAGTGTAAATTACGTCAATCTATTACAGTGATTATCAACTAAAATGCTAACTCTTTGATTTGTTCTGAGAACAATTCATATAACCATTAGTACAATGCAAACTTGTAATAAAGTATGGTTCATTTAGATTTATACGAAGTTATTACACAAAAATGAATAAATGATTGTTTAACTGGGATTCAGAACATCAACCCACTGGGTGAAGGAACCTAAAACACCATTTGTATGATGCATCTGAATCTCAACTTGGAAGATAGAGAAGCCCAACATAATACATGTCAAATAAGTATGTAGCAAAACTACTCATGATAGGAAGCACTGTCATTAACAAAACCTAGAGTTAAGAAAGGGAATAAGGGATGACTCTAAACTAAGCAATCACAAATACCCTATAACTACAGAAAAAAATTGTGTGTATGAACTTTATATTTTTAAAGCTTCACGAAATGACTTCATAAAAGTCTAATGATATTTGATGCCCAACAATGGGCAATATCTTTAGGGTATGTGTATTTACACTCCACTTATTTAGGATATACACTCCATTTACATGGCTTTCACTATAAAAGCATTTTTACATTATTCTTTACTTCAGTTTTACTTTATCTCTCTTCCCAAAATAATCAAAGCTTGTCACAATTAAGGCCAACAAACACTTGCAGAAAAAAAACTCTTTTTTGACATGGCAAAATGCAACTGCGTTAACACATCCTTAAGAATAAAATTTGAACCAAATACATGTAAAACAATAGTTACAAGATCCATCTAGACAAAAAAAAAAGTAAGTTAGTGAACCAACGAAAGTGCGACGGCTGTGGTGGTGATATGACCGGAGGTGACGCCAAGCGGCGGTGGAATTAAAGATGACAGGTGAGGCGGCTGTGGTGGTTTGACCACTCGTATTTAGATGGACGTGGTTTACATTTTTTTTGGTCGTGAGTATTTGTTTGTGTATGTCAGGTTCTTGTTTTCAAATTCCGGCGACCTTTCAGATCAAGTGGTTAAAACGTTTCCGGTGGTTGAGACATTTTTGTTGGCTCGAATGTATCAGATCCATGGCAGCGGTTTCAGGTCCCCGGTGTATATGTGGGGGTTTCTGTGGTGGTCTCGGTGATGGCGGGTTCCGGTGGTAGAGGGGGCTCGGTGATGACGGGTTTCTGTGGTGGTCCCGGTGATGGCAGTTGCTGTGGTGGTGATGGTGGAGGAGAAGGAGGATTATGAGAGATGAGAGAAATACGGAGTACATATGTTTATCTTTTGTGGTGATACAAAATACAAATGTAGGTGGACCATTCTTTTTAGACATTGCAATATATTGAGACTAAATTGTACTGTGTTCGTGTATGACTTGTCCTAGTCATCTTGTACTATGTTAGTTTGATGGTGTGTAAACCACACAACCCTATCTTTAAGATCACCTTCAATTCTAGTAGTGAAATACGAATTCTGTTTGATAGTTGTGATTGGTGCTAAGTGAGTGAACTTACCGAACTCCCATGCATACATGTTACTCTTCTAGCTGTGCAAAGGTAAAAATGCAGCCTTTGCTGGACCTATCACAACTATCGCTAAGCAGTCAACCTGCCATCAAAGTAGTTTATTTCAGTGGTAATACAACTATAAAAGGAAACCTGACGTAAAAGTAGTTTATGTCAGTGTTTACATGTCCTATTGTCAATTTTTTTACTAAATTAATAATGCTTTATTCTCCTAAAATCATGTCTAATAGCTATTAATATCTAAACCTGAACTTATATGAAATGTATCCTGTCACCGAGGACTTTATAGTTGAAGAGTATAACATAGACTACTTATCAATTATCACAATAAACAGGTTAACATCTACTAAGAGCAACCTTTTACCAGCTCAAACCTTTATATAGTCCTAGACCACAAAATAAATCCAATATTTCTATTCAAAATATTAAAGGACAAAAAATTCCTAAAGTCCAAAACTTTTAAAAAAAAATCCATTCATGCATTTTATCAAACAATTAGTATACAGTTATACACAAAACCTCACAACTTACTATTGTTTTCCATCGGTGAAGTCGACGAATCAGAATTCTTGGATTACAGAAATACCTTTCCCAGGATTTTGGCTAAGATCAAATGATGGATTATAAAACCTGCTTGAGAAAAACAAATAAGTATTTAATTTCAGCCTCTTTTCACAACACGTGGAAACTTAATAACCGAGCATACGCAAAAAGCCATCCAAAAGCAAACTTATTGATCATTAACTTTATACACGAAAATCTTTCATACATCTTATGGGTGCATGTAAACATTGTTTCTGTTTAACTTCAATGAACATTATTTGAATCAAAGATCTATTGCAACTTCATATCGGGTTTAGACCTTTTCAAAACAACCTTAATTAAACAGACAACAATGGCCCTAGGCATGGGTCAAAGTAACAACTATAAACATTCAAATCGCAAACACAAAACACCACTCCTAATACAAACATAAACATTCATAACCTATAGCAAAATTTAAATTAGATATCCAAACACACACATAGACGAATACATAATACAAAACTACATGTGTGGTGTTCTTTTAGAGCTATAATATGCCTGATATATGCAGTTATTGTCTTCCAATTGTGGCTTGAACTTCTATGTACAGTTACAAATCAACGGTGTACTTCAATAGTGTTGGAAGCTCCCTCAAGTTGATCATTAATCACCCAAATTTCTTAAAACACTCAATTCTGATATACCAGAAGAAAAGGTATCAAAATATATCAGACTAAAATAAACATATATAACTTTCAGTATTAGAATATGTCACTGACACATTTTATCAAACACGTAAGAGGAATATATAAGTCCTAATATAGAATAAAATAGAAAAACGGTCCTTTTAGCCATACATTCAATAGGAACAACACACTCAAACACTGATCGAACCAACCATAAAGGAACAGAAACACAAACTGAAAAATTGAAAGATTACCTGATGCAAAATGGATGACATTAGACTCGAAACTTGCAAAGCTTGAAGTCTTTATCTTTCTTTAAATTCATATAAGAAATCAATGACATGTGAAAAAGAAGAAGAAGAATTTGCTTTCAAAGTTTAAAGAAGAAGAAAAGGATAAAAGGGAAAAAAGTATTTAGGATTATTCTTAAAGAAGAAGAACGGAGAAAATGAAACATGAAAAATTTGGAATTCTTTCACTTCCCAAAGCACCTCAAAGATGACCAATAACATACTATGACAGTTTTGGAGGCATAAGATAAAGAAATACTTTTGTATTTTATTTTTAAAATAATATTAAACAAAGATATGACATCATAAAACATAATTTTAAATACCAACAATATTTGAGAGCATGACACCTATGCAAAGATAACCTCACACAAAACCCTCTTTTAATAGAGTAAATAGATAGATACAGTGATCAAGAAGTGAGTCATGTTAATGATAACAATGAATTATTATCACACATACTTAGACACAAAGGTAAACATGTCTCTCAATCACTCCACGGCTGTACACCGTTTGAGACATAAGCAACCACATGAACACTGAGCTTACTCCATAAAGGATTAACGAAGTGACCCGCGTTCAGTGTTGTTTGATGTTGACACTGACTGGGTTTCCATGCAATCATCGAAGATCACAAATTTGATTCTACTATTAAATGTTCTTGCAAGATTACTAAGATCTGCGAAGGACTTTCGGGCACAACTTGTGTTTTTATTATTGACCAACAAGTGTATATTGAAATGTGTCCTACAAGTTTTTTTTATAAATCTCTTATGACTCTAGACTCAATAAGGGCGCTTTGGTTTTAGTGAGTGGAGGCCGGAGCATACTGCCACCTTTTCAATACCAACACATCTCAGAGTGAGAGGTTGATAGATTACGTGTTTCTCTTGAGAAATGAAACAAGAACATTTTGAGAGGAACTTGAGTAGCTAGGGAGGGTTGTGCAACACGTCACTGGGTCCATGACGTCTTGTCTTTAATAGCAGTATCATCTTTGTGATAACTGATATCAGATGTATTGACCCGGTTTTTGTCCTAAATATATGGAGGGCTCTTTTCTTTTCATACTTTTACATAACTTTTCTTTTTCATTCTTCAATCCATTCGTTCCTTACTCATTTTTTCATACCTAAGGACTTCTAATATATATATTTGGAATGTCCCTTGATAGGCCCTTCCGGCTCTTGCCGGACCATGGGATTAATACCTAATTCCTAACCACCTTATATTTTCTTTTGGATATTTGGTTTGGTTGGTCGGGTATAATAATCGTAACTATAAAACCATATAAAAATAATCAAAGTGTATGTATGAAAACATTTTGATCACACTTTGAAAGCTTTCATTTTTCATAAATACTTCCCTTCCATATGTGTACATATGATTTTGAAATATTTTCGCACATTAGAAAAGAGTTCACACTTATTAAATGATAGACCCTAAATAGACAAGTCCTTTACGAGACATGTTTACGTCTCTAATTAAAGGGATTCATTATCAGCTTTTAGGTGACAATTAGCCCTAATAACCAACTTGAAATTATTACCCGTCTATAGAGGATGCGCTCGCCATGGCTGCGAACCTAACAGTTCGGCCCGCCAAGATACAAACTATCTCTACTTTCACCGAACCCATTTAGACTCATCATAGCCTTTTTAGTATACATTTAATAGCGTCACATGTTATAACAACCCGTAAAATTTCCGGATTATTATAATAATATTTATCACGTCAGAAAATTCAAATCGATTATTTTCTGACAGATGCCGATATCAAAAATTTAAAAACTATAGGTCATCTCGTTTCTTTAGAAATAAGACACCGCACACACGATACTTGTCCACTAATTATCTGTATAATAAATGTGAAATTTATTATTGTCCAAGTTAAAATTTAAGCATACATAAGCATAATCCATTGTTTCGGGAAGTTATTCCGCATACTGCAGCGCAGTAGCATACAAAACTAAAAATAAATACTTAGATAAGTGAAATATACATTTTTATCATTCATTGATAATCTAAGAAAGAAAACGAGAGGTTATCTCGTGAAATTAGAAAATTACGGCACCGCACGCATACCGACACCAAATTAATAACGACAAACAGTTATAATCAAATTTCTACGTAATAATAATGTTATATTATTACGTTTAAATTATCGTTTCCAAAAACACAATTTCTATATCTTTCGGGTACCGAAAATGTACGTTTACTCGAGGATTCGACAAAACACGGGTTACAATTTATACTGTGTCTAATAATAAAACAAAATAAACACAAACCTTATCCCCACATTGACCCATCGTTTTCCCACTGTTCCTTTCTCTCTCCATTGTCGACACAAACCAGAATCCCAAACACAAATATGGTGTTATCTTCTTCCTTTGGAGAGTCAAGCGCAGAAGTCAACACCACCATTACTACAAATAGTCATCTACTTCCCTAGGTATTCATAAAACTCTATAGGGGTGCGGCTGAAGACAAGGAGGGGTGCCAAGAGGAGCAACCACTTTCCAACCAAGATGAGAAAGAAGATTTCCAGCTTTCTATTTGTTCATCTATAGATAGGATCAATTATTCACAGGTTTTCTTCACCTTTTTCACACACAATCACCAAAAATTAGGGTTCATATAAATTAGGGTCTTCTCAAATTGATAGAGGGGTGTTGTAAATTGAAGTGTTAGAAGTGTAATTCAAGTTTCAATTTCATTAATTTCAAGAGATTCGAGTCCAATTTGGATTGTTCCGGGTTCGGTTCATCCCACCCCTTTCGACATTATAATCTTGTAAGGACTCTTGAATTAATTTTTGATATGTTAACAGATTGTTAAAGTCATCAATATAACTTTTTTTTACCGATTGTAATGAAATATGGAATTACAAGATATTGTTGTTGTTGTTGCGCATAAGTAGTAAAAAAAGAGAACCAGGATATAAACTGTAAAAATGGGTTTGTAACCAATAAGCAATCAGCTGAAATATTAACTTATTTGGATTTTGTGCATCCGGCTTAATTTTCTAAGTGACACCCCACTCAGCGGATGTTATTACTTGTCTCTTGTTGTATCCAAGTTTGTTAACCTTGGCTAAGATTTGAAACCTCACTCGAAGTAGTAGTTTTGTTTGATTGTTTCCTCAGCTAAGGATAATCCCCCTCGCGTAGTGTAAGTGTGTGCTTGTCTCGTTTGACTCATGCGACCCTAGATCCCAAAGGGGTGCAGTCGGTGTCGAGTTTCAACTCAAGTCAAGTCGTGCCCGAATGGCACGAGATGAGAATCGAGTTAAACCCTGTGGAAAACTAGAAGGGGGGTTGAATAGTTTTACCAATTAAAACTTCCTTTTAAACTATTTGATTGACTTATGTCAATCTATTTGGGTGTGTATGTTGGATGTTGATAAACAAGCAAATAAAGGTAAGTAATGAAAAGATAAGGGTAAGAAGCACAAAACCACAACACGAGTATTTATAGTGGTTCGGCTACAAGGACACCTTCCTTGCCCTACTCCACTCCCCGAGTCACCTACTCGAGAGTTCGTAAACACTACACCAATCTCCTTATGGCGGAGAAGCCTTCACAACGTCGCTTAACTTTTTTCCGGTACAAAGCTAAATACCGAGTTCTTTCACACCAAGGCGAACCACACCTAACACAACGTCGCCTACCCTTTATACGGTGCTAGGCTAACCACCGAGTTCTTTCACACCAAGGAGAACTAATCCTATCACAACGTCGCCTACCCTTTATTAGGTACTAGGCTAAGCACCTAGTTCCATTGCAATGGAGGAACTACTACCACACTACACCAACGACTAATCCCAAAGGAGATCTACTCCTTTACAACATCATCAAGGATATCAATATCCTTGGATCTAATACTAGTCTATCTTGTACATCGAAACACACCATATCGAATGTACATCTAAGGCACCTTTCACTAATGCCTTTGACTAGATCTACAAGACACCTTTCACTAATGTCTTGTGTCTTCACTTCTAAGCACATTTCACTAATGCTTCTTTGTCTTGACTTCTAAGCACCTTTTGTGGAAAACTAGAAGGGGGGGGGGGTTAAATAGTTTTACCAATTTAAAACTTCCTTTTAAATATTTACATCGACTTATGTCAATCTATTTGGTTGTTTATGTTGGACGTTGATAGATAGATATATAAACGTGTAATGAAAGATAAAGAGTAAGAAGCACATCACCACGACACAAGTTATTTATAGTGGTTCGGCTACAAGGACACCTTCCTTGCCCTACTCCACTCCCCGAGTCACCTACTCGAGAGTTCGTAAGCACTACACCAACTCCTTATGGCGGAGAAGCCTTCACAACGTCGCTTAACCTTTTTCCGGTACAAAGCTAAATACCGAGTTCTTTCACACCAAGGCGAACCACACCTAACACAACGTCGCCTACCCTTTATACGGTGCTAGGCTAACCACCGAGTTCTTTCACACCATAGGAGAACTAATCCTATCACGACGTCGCCTACCCTTTATTAGGTACTAGGCTAAGCACCTAGTTCCATTACTATGGAGGAACTACTACCCTTCACGACACAACACCTAATCTCAAGGAGATCTACTCCTTGTTACAACACCATCAAGGATATCACCATCCTTGTAAATAAACAAATACTTATATGTATAACGATGCACCTCATCGATTATACGACCTAGGCATTCTTCTCAAATGCTACTTGATTTGATTCTTCGGCATCCTTCACTAATGCCTTTGACACAACGCTTGGCACCCTTCACTAATGCCTTCGTCTTGACACCTATAGCATTCTTCACTAATGCTCTTGACACGAACGATAAGCACCTTTCACTAATGCTTTCGTCTTGACACTTTCGGCATCCTTCACTAATGCCTTTAACCCAATATCTATGGAGAAAGGAAGAACTATCAACAAGAGAACCTTAGTTGTCTTGATGATGACGAAGCATTGCACCTCATGGACTTGAGCTTGCACGTCTTCAAGAAGTGGTGATCTCTCCTTTAAGGGGAACCTAGAAGATCACACAAAAACAAAAGACAAACTATATAGATCACTTGGATCTGAGGTTAGAGGGTTAGAATACTTGGGGAAAGTATGTGTGTAAAGAGATGCATTGAAAGGAAGAAATGGCTCTCTATTTATAGAGAAAATTCTCTACTGTTCCCCGGATCCCACGGATCCCTTCTACTTGGGATCCGGCTAGCACAAAGCCAGGGATCCGTGGAACGCTCCTCTTTGCCCATGGGTATTTTTGGTTATGGGTCATGGGTCATGGGTTATGGGTTGATCCATGGTTTTCTTTCTAGATACAATGAACTTGGTTAAGTGGTATATATAAAACCATGGGTTATGGGTCAATACCATTTGCAAGTTTTTACCCATTTAGTATATACTTATTTTTACCCATTTTAGTATATACATGTTTTTACCCATTTTAGTATACTTAGTTTAAGTATGTGCTAACCCAATATGTAAACATTAGTTGTTGTACACACACACACACACACATATATATATATATATATATATATATATATATATATATATATATATATATATATATATATATATATATCTAAAACATAAAATCACTTAAGCTAGTTTTAGTGTTTTATGTAAAAACGTAAGTGTGTTAGAAAACTATTAACTCAAACTATTTACGTACTTTATTTGTTTCGTTAAAATGATTTTACGTTTGTTATCGACAAAACATTAGAAGATCGTAAAATATAAATAAACGTTTTTACGGCTTATTTGTATTAACAATCTCCCCCTTTTTGTTGATGACAAAACATAAAATTATTTTATGGAAAAGCTAAAATTCGTAAAAGTTTGAATTTGTAGTTTTTACTTTCTTCTCCCCCTTTTTGTCGAAACAAAAAGTGTTAAAAGAAACTAACACAATTTTTATAAGAAAAGTTATGTAAAAATGTAAAGAGAGCAAGTGACGGGAATGGTACTTGTCTTAACTCTCCCTTGACGAGTCCATCCCTTTGAAAGGGCGTCAAGGACATAACGTAAAATAACCTATTTAATGTTGCAAATGGTTCGTCTAAGTGACGAAAACTTGCTCCCCCTTGAATATGCAAAGATGCAATGGGGTATCATGAAGTATAATCCAAAAACGGATTAATGTTGCAAATGTTTTGCAATATCGTTTGACACAAAGCTCCCCCTAGCTTTTATGGTGTCAAAATCTTCATATGTATTTTGAAAATCTACAAAGTAAAGGTTAGACAACAAGAGTATTGTACAAAATTTTCTGCAAATAAAACTCAAGTTAGTAGACATTTGTGTTTTCGTACTACGGATCCCACGGTTCCCTTCAAGGAGGGATCCGTCTAGGTGTTTTAGAGGGATCCGGCTATCTGATGACATTTTCTTCAGCAGTGAAGAAATGTCAAGCAATGCTAATGAAGAAATGAGATATATGTACAATATAACAAACACAACACATAAAATAATCATAGCATATAAGTATTCATTCAATAAAACAAGAGATACACAACCAAATCTCTAAAACTAAGAGGATGAACTTAGCCATATAAGTGCTACTAATGCTAATGAGTTACCCCAAACTTAAGATTCAACTAAAAGCTTAATGATGATCAAGGATGAGAAAAGTTTCCTAAACATTCTAAGTTTGAGCTTGTGACTTTGATGCTCATTGTAGTTTAGGCTTGTTGACCTCTTCGAAACGTTCGAGGAGGTGATGAAACATGAAACGTTGCTCTTAATGTAGTTCATGTATCAATTTTTCAACGTGTTTACAATGATAGCAATCCTTGTCATGGTTTTGAGTTTCTTGAAGTGAAGGTTCAAGTGAAGTGGGTTGAGGATTTTTAAATGAAGAAGGATTTGGTGGAGGCTCATTAAGTGGTGGCTCTACAATGTTTGAGGGTAGAAGTAAAGAAACATCAACTTCCATTTGGTTGGGTGGTTGCCTTTGATGTCTTCTCATAATCCAAAATGGACTATTGGGAGGAATGATAGAATTTTCTTTTGGAGCAAGTGTTGATTCAATACTATGATTTTGTTGCTCAATCTTTTCAAGTGAATTAGTTGGTAATGGTGAAACATGAGATGGCCAAGGGGGTAAATCTTCTACATTATGAGAATGTGGAGATGATTGTGAGGTGGCTCTAGGCACTAATGATGTTGGTTGAGTTGTGGAGGGTATGTTTGGTATATTAGAGTTTGGTGGTGGAATCCTAGTGGGAACACTCTTCTTGGGGATTAGTTTGATTTGTTTCCTAGGTGTAGGGGAAATTCTAGCATTGGTGGACTTAACCGGAGATGATTCGGTTGAGGAAACTTCGTGTATGATTTTAGCAAGTTTCTTGGGTGGTTCTTGAGTGGATGAGTTAACACTAGGAGCCTTTCTCATGGTGAAGTGACCAAGGGAGATGGTTGTAATTGCTGATAATTGTGTTTGTGTTTGATGACTAAGATGTTCTTAGCAACATGGATTATAAAGGGAAGAACTTGGTTATTGCATTTAAGACTTAATCCACTAATGTTTTTGGAATGTGATGATTGACATGCACAAGAGTCAACTTCAGAGGTTGCACTGATCTAGGAACTCATTTAAGATGAGATGGAGTGTTTGAGTTAGGGAGATGAGTTGAAATGATTGTTTTAGCAAGATTTGACCTATAAACTGTCACCCGGATCCCACGGTTCCCTCCTTGGAGGGATCCGGCTAGTCTAATCCTAGGGATCCGGCTCTCAGCATGTTGGAATCACTCCTAAACCATAATCAAGTGTTAGTAATTAATATGTAATAGTTAGCTTTATTATGGCCTTTATGTTTGTTATTTTATGTTTGTTATTAGCCTTAAGCTTATGTAGAAGGCCCATGAGCTTAGGCCCAAGCCCATAAAAGAAAGGATGGAAACTAGGAGTGTTGCCCTAGCTTTCCTCCTATAAATACTCTTGTAAACCCTCATTTGAGGGTTGGTTGTTCAAGTTCTTTTCTTTCACATACATCTACGCGTAACCGGTCTTGTATTTCGTGTGTGTGTGCTTGAATCTTGTTCAATCGCCTTATCTCTTTCTATATTACTTGTGTTTGTAAAACTAGTGACCTAACAGTGGTATCAATCGCCTACTAGTTGTGTGAATCGTGTTTGTTTTTGAAGTGGGTTTCGGTCCTACTCCTAAAACGCACATTTGATACTTTGGTTCGCTTAAAAACTTGTTTTTTACACTTTTTAATCCAAGATTATTGTACTTTCAACGTTTTGAGGTGTTAAAATACTTGTTTTTGGCAAAAAGTTTCAATGCATGGATAGTTGTTTTTGATCGAGTTTTTGAACGTGGGTTCTATCATACTCGTAACTGTTTTAGAGGCTTTGGTTCATCAAGTTTCACACTTTTGTGTATTTTGGTGTTATTGAAGCTATTTTATCACACAAAAACTGGTTTAGAAACACTTTTGGACATAATCAACATTTTGAGCATTCCTACGCGTAGTAAAACCCTAAAACTACGCGTAAGTGCTTCCTTGGTTTGATCTTCATTTTCCTGGTTTATTCCGTGTTTTCTTACTTGGATAAGTCTGAAAATACGTCGACTTTGGATATCTTTTGCACTGTGATAGTGTAAAAGATCATTTGGGCAAAAACCCTAAAATTACGCATAAGCATAAGCTTACGCGTAGAAATCCTACGCCTAAGATTCTTCCTACGCCTAAGCCTAGTCTTACGCATAAGAAAATCCTACGCATAACTTTCTACGCATGACTTTTGTCTACGCCTAACTTTAGTGCTTTACCTACTTACGCGTAAGCTAAATCCTACGCGTAACTTCTCATTGTTACGCGTAACTTTGGTGTTTTTACGCATAAGTGCTACTTGGTTCTTGTCTTTTCTACGCCTAAGGACACTTCATCAACAAAGGTTCATTCGACTACAAAGATCCATTTTTACTACACAAGTTTATCAACATGTCTCAACCACCATACTCTAACTATTTCCCTCACACTTATAATCATCAACAACAACAACAATTAACTCCACAACATCAACAATGGAATCAACAACAAGCTATTTATCAACAACAATTTAATCAACAACATAATCCACAAATTGGTGCAATTCCACCACCACAAATGGTTCAAATACCACCAAGCCTTCAAGTTCAACCCTACACAAATGATTTCAATCAACATCCATCAAGGAACACTATGAAGGAACCCACTTGGTTTGCAAAGATGTGTGAAGCTTTAAGCAGCCAACAATCAATTCATGAGGCTGGATCACTTGATAGACCTCCAATGCTAACTCCAGGAAACTACGATCAATGGGTGATAAGGTTCTTTAGGTTTTGTGATCTGAAGAAGCCACATGGAAAGTTCTTAAAGAAGGTTATCTTGGAAGGTCCATTTGAGATGCCTACTGTCATTGTACCCGGAGATCCAACTGCCGTTCCACCAAGAGATGAACAAACGAACATTGCTACTGTTGCAGAATTGAATCCTCAAGAACTTCTACACTATGAAGCAGATGAACTTGCAATGGAATACATCCTCTTAGGATTACCAAACCCAATTCTTCGTAGTGTTGATGCTCAAAAGACTGCACAGAAAATGTGGGATCATATTCGTCTTCTTATGGAAGGATCTGTACTCAATCAGGAGGATTTGGAATCCAAAATTTACTTGGCTTATGAACACTTCATGATTGAACCTGGAGAGACACTAGAGTCCTATCATCATCGATTTTCAGACATCATCGATGATTTGGATAAACACAACATCATCATGCCAAGAATTGCAGTGAATACTAAGTTCCTGAGTAGTCTTGGTCCTGAATGGGAGAAGTATGTCATTTTTCTCCGTCAAGCGAAGAATATGCATCATTCTACATATGGATTGTTGTACGATTACTTGAAGCCTCATGAAAAGGAAGTTGATCGGGAAAGGATTCTCCGTGCTCAAATTGCTAAACAATCACATCCGGAAACTCAACAACTTGCCTTGTATGCTCAACAGAATTATCCCCCTCAACCAGCAACTCAACCAACTGCTTCAACAACACCTTCACAGCAACAACCTCAACAAAATCAATTGGTTCCATACAACAACAACAATGCTCAAGCATATGTCAGTGAAGCTACTGAGGAAATCGATCCGTTCGAAGCATTGCAACAAGGATTTGTTATGATTGCTAATGCTTTTGGCCGTTACACCAACAAATCCAACAATCGTATTCGTTCCTCATCTAACACACGGACTCAAGCTGTTGTGAACAATGGACGTGTTGAAGTTCAGAATCGTGATTATGGTCGTCAGATGGGCGGTGGTCAAGGGTTTAATGCTGTGGGTAGGAATAACAACAGAGCTCAAGTGGTGGAACAGGGAAATACTCAAAATCGGTTAAATGGTCTTAGATGCTACAACTGCAATGAGAAGGGACACCTGGCTAATGCATGCCCAAAGCCGAGGACTAGGGCAGTGCTTATTTCAAAGAGGCTTTACTTTTGGCTCTTAAGGATGAAGCTGGTGGATCTCTCACAGACAAAGAACAGAGCTTTATGGCAGATGCAGACTCAGATGATGATATGGAGGACTTGCAGGCCAATGCAGCTGTTATGTTGATGGCTAATATGCAAGAGTTACACATGAGTGAAACAGGCCCAGTGTATGACACTGATGGCTTGTCTCAGGTACCCGAACAAACCATCATCATATCTGAACTAATATCTCCGTCAATATCTGAATCCGGCACGGCTCAGAATGTTCAAAATGAGTCATCTACATCTCATTCTGATGATTTTCAAACAAACCCCGTAGTTACATTTGATGATCCAGATGACCTTATGGTTTCCCTTGATAATCAAATTGACTCCGTGGTTATACTTGAGGATCTAAATAATGATCATGTTGTGACTCACGTTGAACACGATGAACCTTTGCCTCATCCAAATCTTGTTCTGTTACTTAAAGACCAACAATCCCAAATTGCTGAATGTGTTGCATTAAATCAAACCTTAAAAAGTAAAAATGCACTGTTAACCAAGGATTTTGAATGCTTACAAATGCAACTCAACTTTTTCAAAACTCAAGAAAACCGTGAAAAAGGTTTTGAAGCCGCTTTTGCAAAATCTCATCAAAACGAAAAATATTTAGAGAAACAGATGCGTGATCTAGCCGCTTCGAAGAATGCTTTGTTGTCTGAATTAGAACAACTGAAACATGAACATAAAAAGCAAATTAACGCTCTCACCTTAGAAAATCAAAAAGCTAAGGCTGAGTTGTTAACTTGTCAAAAACAGTTCTCCGCATACAAAAAGCATTCAACGAATCGGGTAGATGACCTTCTTGAAGAAATTATCGGCTTACAAAACAAACTTAAAGAGTTTAAAACTGTTGTTTACAAACATGGTGAATCAGTAACAGCTATTGAAAAGTTTACCTTAAAACCCAATCCAAAAGGATATGGAAAAAATCTAGCTGATTACAAACCAAAGCTTTCACTAAAAACATTCAAACCAACTCCTGAAGTTTCCAGTGCAGAATACAAAATTGATAATACTGTTATGAGTGTTGTTGAATACCATCGTCAAGAGGAATTAGATGCAGAAGAAGAGAGTCGATCAAAATTAAAAAACGTTGTTTACAACAAACCTTTTAATTATAAAAACGCGGTCACTTTCGTCACACCAACGGATTCTTCTAACACACCAAGGGTTATCATCAAAACACCCGAGTCTTCTAATGTTAATCCCAAAACAGATTATGCACAAACTTATGGTCCTTTACCTTCAATTAGTGAAGTAAACTCAAAACCTGAAAATCGAAATATTCTTAGATATTTTGACATTTTCATGGCTGACCTCAAAATTTTACAACATGAGATAGAATATCGTTCTGAAATCAAAATTGAACATTTTCAATCGCCTCTGGCGAGAGAACAAAGAGACATTTTTCAGAAAAATCTTTTACCTAATGTTAAAAACTTGAAAAGTTGTGCATTAGCCTGGGAACGGGATTTTCATAAGGAACTTGGAACTATGAAGGTCGTTTTCGAGAAAACAGAAACATCTATTTCTAATACTAAACGTAAAAAGAAACTTTTGAGAAAAGATGTTGATCGACTCTTGGAAGACCTTATCTGTGCTGATGTCCATAATGCTGTGTTGTTTCATTCTTTGCCATATGTATCTGATTATATCTCTGCTGATATTGTTGAAAATGTTGTAACTGTTGAGAACACCGATAATGTGCTTCAGATCGAGTCTTTAAAAGCTGAAAATAAACGATTACTCAACGAAATTTACAATGCAAAACGTCGTCTTCATTGGTGTGAAAAAGATATTCACAATCATCAACTTAGTTTTCAAAAGAAAATCGCTTAGTTGAGTGCTAAATCTTCTAATCCTAAAATTGAGCAACTGGATGATCAAAACGTGTCTTTGAAAAGTCAAATTTCTAAATATGAACAAGAACTTGTAAAAGTTAAACAGGAATATGGTGTCATATTTGATTTACTCAATAAGACTCGTCATGAAGCATCTACCGAACTTGATCACTATCTTGCTCACACTAGAGAAGTCATGAATTTTGCTGGTAATATTAGTTCTGAAAATCAAGATTTGATTCACACTATCTCTAAGTTAAGAGAAATGTTAGGAAAGTATGAACAACTTCCGCCTACCGTGATTAAGAGATTAGCACCAGTCACACTTAGTAATCGTGAACCTAGAATCCCTACTGCCAAATCACAAGTTGCTAACGTGTTTCCCTCTACTGAAACAGGAATAGTTGCGTCTTTTCCAAACGTCCGCACTTCACAGCCTAGGAGCACTCAATCGAAGAATAGGAAGTTGCGACCTAAGAAAAGATCAATAAGGAATGCTAAAGTAGAAGAACACCCTAGGACTCTGAATAAGACTCATGTTGCTTCCACTATAGATGTTGCGTCTGGCAAATGTAATAGAAATAGTGATGTAACGAATGCTAAACCGTTAAGTACTTTTGATATTCAGTCTGATGCACCTTGTGTTATTTGTCGGAAGAGTATGAATTCTGATTGTCATGACAAATGTGTTGCTAAAGCTATAATCTCTCGTTTACGGAATCCTAAGAATCGGAATACCTCTAGGCCCACTAATCATTCTAAGTCTGTGCTTGGTAGACCGCCTTCTTTAGATTCTAAGGCAAACATTGTTGTCACTGTAGCTCCAGTTTCACCTCCTAAGAATGTAGTACCACCTAGTGCATTCACTAAGACTAAAGCAAAGAGTAGTTATAGATGGCAGAAATGGATATATAACACACTAGGATTTAAATGGATGCCTAAAATTATTAATGTGTGTATGTCTAATATACCTGCTTTGGAACCCTCTAACATTTCGGGTTCCACATCTACTTCTATTCCATCTGTGTCGTCTGTGTGTAATGCAGGTGATACAGATCATTCTCTGGATTGTTGATAGCGGATGTTCCCGACACATGACAGGCAATCTTAAACTGTTATCAAACTTTATTGCAAAGTTCATTGGCACTGTCAGGTTCGGAAATGATCACTTCGCAGCTATCATGGGCTACAGAGACTATGTCAATGGGAACATCGAAATCAGCAGGGTTTACTATGTGGAAGGCCTCGGTCACAATCTGTTTTCAGTAGGTCAATTTTGTGATGGAGATTTGGAGGTTGCTTTCAGGGAGAAAACTTGTTTCATTCGTGATCTACAAGGAAATGACCTTATGTCTGGCTCGCGTAATTCTAGTCTCTACACTATCTTTATGCAAGACATGGTTGCTTCCTCTCCCATCTGCTTACTTTCAAAGGCAACATCTACAAAATCCTGGCTATGGCACCGTCGTCTCTCACATCTAAACTTTCAAACCATCACCAACCTTGCTCGACACAAACTAGTTGAAGGACTCCCACGATTCCGGTATTCAAAAGATCACCTTTGCTCATCCTGTGAACAAGGGAAAAGCACTCGTGCTCATTTTCCTTCAAAGGTGGAACACAGCTCTCAGCATGTGCTTCATCTTCTTCACATGGATTTGTGTGGCCCGATGCGCGTGCAAACGATCAATGGCAAACGCTACATTTTAGTAATTGTTGATGACTACTCACGATGGACTTGGGTCTACTTTCTTCGAAGCAAAGACCAAGCTCCACAAATGATCATCACCTTTCTCACAAAAATACAGGTTCAGCTCCGCAACACCGTCAGGATAATCAGAACAGACAAAGGAACTGAATTTGTTAACAAAACCCTTCGTGAATTCTATGAGAAAGTGGGAATTCAGCATCAAACATCTATTGCACGTACACCTGAACAAAACGGAGTTGTTGAAAGACGAAACCGAACGTTAGTGGAAGCTGCAAGAACAATGTTAATCAATGCTAAACTTCCAGATTACTTATGGGCAGAAGCTGTATCTACTGCATGCTATACTCAAAACCGTTCTATGATCAAAAAACGCCACAACAAAACACCTTTCGAGCTTGTCCACAACTATAAACCGAATCTCAAACACTTTCATGTATTTGGATCCCTTTGCTATCCGAATAATGATCGTGATGACTTTGGAAAGCTCAAAGCCAAAGCTGATATTGGAGTCTTTATTGGATACTGTGACAATTCTAAAGGTTTCCGAATCTGGAATCGTCGAACTAATGAGGTAATGGAAACGATTCATGCTCATTTTGATGAACTCACGGAAATGGCTTCTGAGTATAACAACTTAGAACCCGGTCACAACCGCTTAAACTTCCCTCAACCCCCATCATCAGCTGAACAAAGCCCCCAGCTCACTCGTCAACAAATGGAAATGTTATTTGCTCCTCTGTTCTGTGACGATATTGATGAACGTGCTCCAGGTGTATCCACTGTTTCCGCTGCACAACCTGATAATATTCCTATACCTGATACACCTGCTACAACAACTACTGTTGAAGATGCACCTACACCAGTTGACTCCAACACAACAGTTGAACACACCGCTTCCAACAATGATGAACCAGCTGATGATATTCTGAATGAAGTACCCCCACCTGCAGATTTTGATCCAAATGCGTTCTTCAACCCGTTTGCTAATGAGACTGCTGCACCAGATGTCGCGGAATCTTCAACAAACCATTTGAATCCTCAGAATCTGCACAATGTATACCAACATCAACCCTCTACACACCGATGGACAAAAGACCATCCTCTGGCTAACATTATTGGCAACCCGAATCAACCAGTCGTTACGAGACAACGTCTTCACACAGATGGTGAACATTGCATTTATGCACTCACTGTCTGCCAATCTGAGCCTAAAAACATTAAAGACGCAATGACAAAAGACAACTGGATTGAATCCATGCAGGAAGAACTCAACCAATTCAAACGTCTTGAAGTATGGGAACTGGTTGAAAGACCAACAGGGGTCTACGTCATTGGTCTAAAATGGATTTGGAAAAACAAATTGGATGCTGAAGGGAACGTCATCCGAAACAAGTCACGTCTAGTTGCTAAGGGTTATCGTCAGGAAGAAGGAATAGACTTTGAAGAATCTTTTGCTCCGGTTGCTCGTCTTGAGGCTGTTCGGATATTTCTCGCGTTCGCAGCTCATATGAATATGACGGTCTTTCAAATGGATGTCAAAACTGCGTTTCTCAATGGACAACTGAAAGAAACGGTTTATGTCAACCAACCCGAAGGATTCGTTGATCCAGAGTGCCCGAACCATGTCTACAAACTGAACAAAGCTCTTTATGGTCTCAAACAAGCCCCTCGGGCATGGTACGATAAGCTATCATCTTTCCTCATTGCTAATAATTTCACCAAAGGTTCGGTTGACCCAACTCTTTTTATACAATATCACGGGGCACATATCTTAATTGTTCAAATTTACGTGGATGACATCATTTTTGGGTCTACACATAAAAAGTTTTCAATCGCTTTTGCAAAACTAATGAAGAAAATTTTTGAAATGTCCATGATGGGTGAACTTACATTCTTTCTAGGATTACAAGTTCATCAATCACCCCGTGGTATTTTCTTGAGTCAGTCCAAATATGCCCTTGAACTGTTAAACAAATTTGGAATGACAACCTGTGACACTTATGCCACACCAATGGCTCATACCAAGAAACTAGATGTTGACTTACATGGGAAATTAGTTGACCCTACCAAATACCGAAGTATTTTTGGGTCTCTCATGTATTTAACAGCTAGCAGACCTGATATTGTCTTTGCCGTTTATCTATGCTCCCATTATCAGTCGCGACCAACTGAAACCCACCTCTCCGAGGCTAAAAGAATCCTCCGATACATCAAGGGAACCATTAATTTGGGGATCTGGTATCCGAAGGATTCTGGTTTTGAACTAATCGCTTTTTCAGACGCTGACCACGCAGGATGCTTAGACTCAAGGAAAAGTACTTCAGGAGCTCTACAATTTCTTGGTGATAAACTGGTGTCTTGGCAATCAAAGAAGCAGGATTGTACATCGCTGTCATCAACCGAAGCAGAATATGTAGCCATGTCCGCATGTTGTGCTCAAGTCATCTGGATGAGAACACAACTCAAAGACTATGGTTACGTATTCGACAGAATCCCGATGTACTGCGACAATCGGAGTGCCATTGCGATCTCGTGCAACTCAGTTCAGCACTCGAAATCAAAGCACATCGATCTACGCTATCATTTCATCAAGGACCACATGGAACAGGGTACCGTTGAATTATACTTTGTGGGTACAGAATACCAATTGGCAGATCTTCTCACCAAAGCCTTGCCTCCGGCTAGGTTTAATGAGTTGGTCCACCGAATTGGTATGCGGTGTTTGACTCAAGAGGACTTGGATGACCTCTTAAAACAGTCTTAAAAACCTGTCAAACACCAAAACATCTTTTGTAAATAAATTTTTCAAAAACAAAATACAAAAATATAAAATCTTATAAAACAACAAAAATATTCTTCTAATCTATAATCTTTCAACATGGCAAGTACATTTCTTCCTTCAACACTATAATCCTTCAAAATTCAGTATTTTTTACGATCAAGTGTTGAGGGGGAGAAAACTTTCACTTAACTGTTTCAAAACATCTGTGTACTTGCATGTTACCATATCTCGGTTGTTTCATTTAACAATGGTGGTGAATTTCTGGTTCAATGACACTCCTCAGACTAAAACTAATAACCTTTCATTATTTTCTAGAGTCGAGGGGGAGTGTCGTCAAGTTTCTTTCTTAAAAACTTTGTTTGGTAACCAAAATGGAAGTTAAATGGCTTTGTTTGAAAAAGGAAAAGGTGGAGGGACTAAAACTGTCAAAATGTTAAAGTCACTTTTAATAAAAACACCTTCCACCTACTTTTCACTTCACATTTAATACACACAACTACTTTCATCCTACGCTTCAAATTGATTCAAGAAAACCGTGTTTTTGATCTTCATTTTGTAAGTGTTTTCGTGTTCACAACATGTTTTTAAGATAAGGTTTTGAATTTCATGTAAATCCTACGGCTAAAACATTGTCTACGCGTGATTATGTGTTCTACGCTTAAGCGTATGAACACACAATCAATGTGTGTGTGTTTGTGGTGAAAAAGGAGGTGTCAAAACGTTTTAAATACATCAATGATACCATTTTAACCATAAAAACCCACCCAGAAACACGAATTGGTGATTTTTGAAAAATTAGGGTTTATAAGTCGATTTGGGTTTTTCTAAATGAGAAGTGTTTTGGTCAAATAGATTGTTGGGTTATGGTCATAAGGTGTTGAATTGATCATTTCCATAGTTGGTAACCACCCAGAAACACAAATTGGTTGACAATTTAAAACTAGGGTTTAAAGTTCATAATTTTTGGGTATTTTTGATTCACAACGATTTTGATGTTATAACTTGGCCTAAAGACTCTACCAACACTCTAGAACTACCAGAATTAAAATGGTGCATATCCTATGGCTAGAAGTGATACGCGTAATTCTCAACCCTTAGGGTTTTGACCTACGCGTATGACTTTCTACGCATAACTGAATCATAAATGTTCTTGCCATAAATTGTTGTTAAAATGATGTTTTGTGATAATGTTAATGATTTGATGAACTTATTTCAGGATTTGTTACGCTTAAAATTCAGAATCAAGGTCATTTGCATTTCTACGCATAAGGATTACCCTACGCGTAGTCAGTTATGCCTACGCGTAAGGTTCTATAGTGGGACTACGCGTATCCTGTGAAGGATATGCGTAAACAGTGCCTCTACGCATAAGGTCTACTCTTACGAGTAAGCCTTACGCGTAAGGTTTTTTATACGCCTACGCGTAAGCTCTACGCTTAAGGTCCCCTTTTCCTAAGCGTAACATTTTCTACGCGTAAGATAGGATCCTACGTGTAAGCTTATAACTACGCGTATAAAACACTTGCTTACGCATAACTTTGTCATTGCTACGCATAAGCCTGGTTGGACCTTCATAATGAAATGTTACGTGTACAATCTTGTTAATAAGCTAATCATATCATCACGAATTCAATAATGTCACTAATAAACTTAAACGTTTAATATGTTATGAAATATAAGTGATAACATAAACTTTAAAACCTTAAAGTTAACTAACTCACGAAATGTTTCTGAGCATCATTAGACTATTGGACAAACAAGTGACTTAGGACTCGTAACAATCATTAACACTGCTCATTCAATAACTAGACAATAAAACCTTCTGTTGACTAACATTATGTCTTTTGATATGTTGGTTCTTTTGGCTAATGTTATTTCAGATAAAGATATGGCTGAACAAATGAACGTGGATGCACATGAAGTTCTTACAATTGCTGATATCTTTCCAGAAGGTTACCCGAGAAAACTTGGAAAGAATAACCTTAGGGTTGACTTTGCCACCCTAACATGC
Organism: Chrysanthemum seticuspe; assembly: GCA_019973895.1. Classification (NCBI taxonomy): domain Eukaryota; kingdom Viridiplantae; phylum Streptophyta; class Magnoliopsida; order Asterales; family Asteraceae; genus Chrysanthemum; species Chrysanthemum seticuspe. The sequence goes on along the minus strand of BPTQ01000005.1, from coordinate 245,984,187 downwards.
TCAGAATCTTCTTGTCTCATAGCGGTGGATATTCTCAAGACTCATCCTTATCAGAATATGCTCTCACACTCTGCCACAGTTCCAGAAGTCTACATTCAACAATTCTGGGATTCCATGCAGAGGATCCCTGGTCAAAATGCTGTGAAAGTGACTCTTAATCACAAGCAAGTCACTATCACTCCTGATGACTTACGGGCTGTTCTCATAATTCCAGACATCGCCCCAACCGACTTCTTCGCTACCCCTACTGAAGAGACTGTACTGCAATTCTTGATAGACATTGGTTATGATGAAGCTACATGAATCATTACTAAGCACTCTCTCGTGGAGCTGAAGAATATTCCTCAACCATGGAGGACAATCTAGATTATCATCACCAAATCAGTCTCGGGTCGTGACAGTGGATATGAACATCCCAAGCTCATGGAACTGCAGATTTTCTGGTCTCTGATCAACAAGAAGGACATCATAATTGAAGCACTGCTTTGGGAAGACATGATGTTGTTTCAGAAGAAGCTTGGCAACAAAATTCCCTATGTCAGATACACCAAGCTGTTGATTCAGAGAGCTCTTGGACTTCATCCTGATATCCCCAGAAGAATTAATGACCCAGATAATCATGACATCCAGACTGAGCACATTTTATCTGTCAGAATCAAAGAAACGTCTACGAAGAAACAGGGAGCTGAGTTGCCCGATCACCTTCTTACAGAGGAAATCAAAAAGCTGGAAACGTACAAAAGGTATCGGGTAGCCGTTAAAGAAGGAAAAGTTGGTCATCTTGATGAAAAGGCTTCTGGGACACCTACTCGAAGGACCAGAAGAGACAGTGCTGGAAGTGCCACAAGTACAGATAGTCAGAGGAATGTTCTAAAGAGGAAACCTATTCCAAAGAGGAATCCTACTCCTAAGAAGAAAGTTCCCTCTCAGGAAGCTACTCCTATTCCATCCTCTACACCTGAACCTCCAAGAAAGCTTTTGGACGAAAGTTCTGAAGGAACATAATCAGACGAGGAGATTCATTATTCTGAAACTGCACAAGATGTCTCAGACATTCCAAAACCTCCAAGTCCTCAAGCTGACAAAAGTAAAGGGAAGACTCCTGTACTTGAGACATTTGATGAAAGCTCTGAAAATGAAAATGTTGAAGAGCCACCGGAAATTGAGTACAAGAAGAAATTCATACGACTTAGACATCAACACAAGGCTGAAGTGTTTGCAAAAGATCAAATGGGTGGTCCCGGAGGATCAAGTGGTGTTGCCCACTCCGAACCAACTCCTGATGCGGTTAATCGACCCGATAAGAGAGCTGGTACCACCACTCTTATGCAACAACAACCGCCTGTGGAAGATACTATAGTGTATGACTTTGAGAATCCAGAAACTGACAAGAAGAAGAAAGATAAAGATGCTGATTATGACATGTTCCTTCTGGATAGTCCGACACGTGCACAGAAGGAAACTTATGAACCGCCAAAGGACCCAGAGTCTCCTCACATCTCATCATCATCAGATTCTTCTTCTCACTCATCACAACAACCATCCAAGAAATCAACCAGATCATCATCCAAATCTGTGAAGAAACCACCTCGCTCTTGGATTTCTCAGACACATGAAAGAATTGTGAAAGCTGTCAAACAAGTCAGAATGAAAGACATGTTATACAGGAAGCTTAACTTTCTCAATCAACAAATACAATATCTACATGACGAGAATGACAAGATGCAAGAAGAAAGGAAGTTTATTCAGGAATTCATGAAAAATCATCGTCAAGAGGAACTGAACGAAATGATCGAAGGTTACACTAACAAGTACCTTCAGAATATCGTTCCTAAAGTCACAAAGGAGCTGTTTACCAGACAACTATATCCGAATCTTATGCAGATAGCCAAGCAAACTATAAGATCAACACCTTTAACCGTCACAATCAATCCATCTGATCCTGTAGTTTTCTCGGATAATGAATTGGTGGCCAAGCTTGTCACACAAATGTCCACACGATCAGGGACATTTACGTCTGAGGAAGGAAAGTTGTTTCAAGCATTGCTGGACTTCCAACTCAAAGAGGCTTGTAGATTCGAAGAAGAAAAGTCTAAACGTCCTAGAGACGATGAAGACAAAGATCAGGATAAGCATGATAAAGCTAAACGTCAGAAGAAGTCTGGTGAATCATATTCTATGCAACCCCCTCCTCAACGAACTCCTGCTCAACAAAGGTCCCCTCCTCGGTCTTCTACTGATAAACCTCGGGACGATTCCGAGTTACCACCCATGACTCAAAAAACAGGTGATTACTTTGAGTATACGGGTGGTGACGATGAAGAGGTCCTTGAGCCCCTACAACAACCCACCTCACCCAAACAAGTGCAGAAACCAGAATCATCATCAAGGCCTTCCAAAAAGAAGAAGAAGACGACTCAGCCTGAAGTCGTATCATGGCTAGATGACGATAAAACCGAAGAGTTTGAATGGTTCTCCACACTTGTCAATCAAACTCCCTACCCTGATGAAGGTCAAGACTTGGTAGACAGTTCTACATTGGAGCACGCAAAACTTTTGCAAGAAAAGTTCCATGTGAAGAAAATGACGAAATCTGAGTTGAAGCGAATCAAGAATGAAGCATTTCAACTTCTAAAAGACAGCTCTGAAAGCGCCCTCGATGTCGAATATCATCTTGAGAACATCGCTCGAGCTATGTCTAACAACATGGATTGGCTCAATCCGGAAGCAAACATTGACTTCACACAAAGGGACAACCCTCCATACTACACCGATTGGACCAAACCCCTACCGACCATTGGCCAAGCAGATGAACCACGGATTCCCTTCCGATACTTCTTTAACAGAGACCTGGATTTTCTCTTACACGGTAGCGATGGTTCGCGAAAATACGCTACATCGTTGACTCTTCCATTCCCAGCGGCTATTTACTCAAACTGCATAGCTATCGAGGAACGTACAAATCGCTTGTTTTCTGACAACGTGCAAGCATACGACCGAGATGCATTGTATGGGATTCATCATTGGCCTGAACGCCGAAGAATCTACTACAGAAGCTGCCTGGTTCAGAAGTCTCAACACGCAGTGTACAGTTCTAAGGACATCGTGGCCATCATACACGTTGATCTCAAGTCTAAGTGGGACTACACCTTCTTGAAGAATATCATAGTCAAACGACAAGATGAACAGGACTATGCATTCTCCGAAGCTGACTTTGAGAATTTGTCCCTCAATGACATCGAAGACATGTACCTTGCCAAAGTACAGGGTCGTATGAGACAATTCTCGACTGAAGTTCAACGCGAATTTATCAAGTCACTTCTCATCTTCATTAGACGCATCGTGATCAAAGAACGTGTAGAAGATATCCAGCTGGCTGTTGAATCTTATCAGACGCGTGTCAACCTCACTCCTCCAACGCTTGATCTTCCCGACATCAATCAGCTATCTCAATATACGCTCATCAGCAAACCTTTCGGAGTTGTTTACCGCAGTGAACTTCAAAGAAACTGCTTAATGGCGTGTAGTGAACTTCAGAAATTCGGGGATCATACTTTGAAGCTGGTTAGGGACGGATTGGCGTACAGGTTGAAGGATATACGCCAGAAAATTGGGTCTCCTAAGCGCTGGAATTCTCAGGAAAGGAGGGATGTGAGACGAATCATCACAATGATTGATGAAAGGTTGTTCAGACGGGATCAGTTCAGACGATTGGAGAGCTATGTTGGTGGTCGACCCAGGATTAACATAACCGGCTTTCAACGCCCTGTGCGCACTCCTGGGAACATCACTGCACTTCCTGGTACCCCTTGAATTGGTTCTTTCATTACAAATTTGGATGTATGATTATATATGACTATGGCTTGTGCACACATAACAGTGTACATACCGTAATTGTCAAGAAAGGACCCTGTGGTACGCATCAGTGCCACAATCCTTATAAAAGGAGCGAAAGCTTCTTATTTTTGAGTAAAACCTATCAAACCTTTTATTTTTCAAGGTTTTGCTCAAAAGAACAAGTACTTCCCCATATGATTTTCAAAACCTCAACCTTTTATATCACTAGTTGAGGGGGAGTATTTGAATTAAACTTTGTTCACAAATTGTTCATAGTGGTCACTCTTCCCGCAACACTCGAAATGGTCATATTTATTCTCAAACGTTTCAAAAATAACATTTTCATATGCCATTTTTGAGGGGGAGAAAATTGTGTGATAAGAAATATGTTGTGCAAAATGCAAATGAATCTGTGTACCTCAGACTTAACCAACGAATTGACGGTACTAAACTGTTTGTAACTCGAAAAGACTTGTCCTGGACGGGTAATAATTTCAAGCTAGTTCGCTAGGAATGTAAACGTGTCTCGCAAAGGACTTGTCCAAGTAGAAAGTACCATTCGAGACACTCTTGGTAGACATGAACTCTGACGGGTATGACAACCTTTCGAGGTTTGTCTACACCTTCAAGGTAGTTATTAGAGCTAGTTGTCACCTAAAAACTGACAATGTAACTCTTTAACTACGCAATGTAACCGTGTCTCGCGGGGGATTGTCTATCTCGAGTGGATCAATTCAAAATGTGCGCGCTCTTTCCTCACTGTGCATTTAACCGTTAAATCTATTAAGCACATGTGGAGGGGGAGTATTTATGCAAAATCCTATCTCTCACAGTGGTTCAAACATATTTTTCATTTATAAACCCTTTGAGAGATGTTTCACAAACAGTGGTTTTAATGGCAACATAGGTTAGTCATGGAGTTATAAGGTGACTAAGGTTAGGAATAACCGTCCTATGATCCGCCAGAGCCGGAGGGATCTACCCAAGGACACTACCATTAGTTAGTGTTAGAAGTCCTTAGGAATGATTGTAAAAAGGAGAAAATGAGAATCGGAGAAAGAAGGAGTTGAAGAATCAAAAAGAAATGCAAAGAAAAGGGTGAAAAGAAATAGCCCTCCAGATTATTCAACTTAGGGCAGACACCGGGTTCAATTCATATGCTACTGGCTGTCACTTAGTGACACCGGTATTGAAGATTAAAAGTCGTCATGGACCCAGTGACGCATGCACTAAACCTTCTTAGCCACTCAAGTTTCTCTCAACAGAAGCTTGTTTCATTCTCACAGGGAACCCTACGTAAACTATTGGCTTTCTCTTAGAGATCGCTGGTATTGAAGAAGGAGACCCTCTCCCTAGTCTCCGCTCAGGAAAACCAAAACGCACTATTGAGTCTAGAGCCACGAGATTCATCAAAAGATCTCTTAGGAACACTTGACATTTTATCACTTGACGATCACCAAATAAGATTATCAGTGATTCATATCGAGTCCTTCACAGATCTTAGCAATATGTCGAGAACATTTATGAGAGGTTCACATCTGTGATCCTCAGTGATTGAATGGAAACTCCTGCCAGGGTCAACATCAAACAGCCCTGACAGCAGGTCACTTCGGTAACTCCCAGTGGATTACGCGGAGTGTGTCTCAAACGGTCTACAGTCGTGAGGTGATACTACGGTGTACCTCAGCGACTCATCTGAACTGTAGATGTACTTCGGTACATCGTGTTATCTCACTTGTGGGACTCCAGTTCAGGAACGGCCTTTGTAAGAATTAGAGTTGAGTTTTCACACTATGCTGTTAACTCTCTCGAAGTTCAAACTTGTAAGTGCCGGAACCTGCTTATTACTAACCGTTTGAAATGTTTTCTTCTTATGGAAGCTCCGGAGCAGGATGATCGTGCTGATTCTTCTCATGCTCACGCCAACATCATCACTAATGGAAGTTCTATTCAAAAGCAACACAACCGTCAGAATGATTCTTCGTCAAACCAAAGAATCTACAAAGTTAAAGACTTAGAGAACTTCATCAGTATTGAATTCCAACGTCATAGAGCGTGTGAGCATGTTGAAGAATGACGTGGAGACACTGGAGCAGCGAAGCAGACCTGAGACAGACTGATGCAGACAACGACATACTATCACTTTCACCACAAAGAACAATGATCAAAGAACAAAGTTAATGATGACGTCGAAGCATAACTGTTCAAAGATAACTATCTCTCTACACTGGGGAGATTGTTCGAATCAAGGCAATTCCTCTCACAAGAAAGAAGAATGTCAGAAGACGTCAGAGCTACTATTACATCAACGCCTTCACCGTTCATCACCAACACTTGAGGGGGAGATTTTGGAATCACTCCTAAACCATAATCAAGTGTTAGTAATTAATATGTAATAGTTAGCTTTATTATGGCCTTTATGTTTGTTATTAGCCTTAAGCTTATGTAGAAGGCCCATGAGCTTAGGCCCAAGCCCATAAAAGAAAGGATGGAAACTAGGAGTGTTGCCCTAGCTTTCCTCCTATAAATACTCTTGTAAACCCTCATTTGAGGGTTGGTTATTCAATTTCTTTTCTTTCACATACATCTACGCGTAACCGGTCTTGTATTTCGTGTGTGTGTGCTTGAATCTTGTTCAATCGCCTTATCTCTTTCTATATTACTTATGTTTGTAAAACTAGTGACCTAACACAGCATTTATGACAGGTTTGAAATGAGGTTTCTAGGAGCTAAAGCCTATCTCATTTTGAATGTTTCAGTTCTCCTAAGTGTTTTAAAATTAAAGGGTACTTGAATGACCAAGGGTAATAAGTGTTATAGCAAATGATTGCTTCTTATGGAAGGAGGATGGGACAAGATGACTACCAATGGATGTCTAAGGATAACACTAAGAGTTATGGAGGTGTCAAGTCATAATAAATGATCCTAGTGATCAGATTTAAGCTTGAGGTGATATTTTAAAAAAAATCTTAAAAGTCACAAGAATTGAAAAACTAATTTTTGTCTTACTTTGAGAAAGATATGACTAGAAGAACATTCCAAAAAAAATATTTAATTTGTCCTCTTTAAGTGTTATGAGGGATGAAAAATATTTGTGAGTAGTTGAAGCGGAAATATGGTGAGTTTAGATGTGTTGATAAATTAAGAGGTAATTAGACTAAGATCTTAAGTAAGCCTTTAGTGAGTCTAAGCCTTTCTCATCCTTGAAGTGGACTTAGTTGGGTTCTAATATCATATGCCTAGCTAATGTGATGTTATCTAGAAAGCTATCTTGATGTAAGGAGTGTTGTATTGCTGATCTGATGTCACGGATCCCACGGTTCCCTTAAGAGAGGGATCCGGCTAGGCTAATTCTAGGGATCCGGTATCTGCAGATCAGAACCTACACAGAAATGATGTGTAGATTTTGCACACTAATAAATCTATAAGTAAAGCAATAGGAACAAGCATGTTATCACAAAACACCACTTATAAAAGTATGATAAAGTAACAATATCCAAATTTCCATAAACCAAAAGAACTAACACGTAATCATCCAAACATAAAATAAACGAAAATAAGCACAATCCTATTGTCTCTTTCGTCAATCCTTTCTTTTCCTTTTTGACGGCTTAGTGAGGTTGTAGGCGAGGTTTTGAATCATGCCCCTCAATTGCTTAAATTCCGCGGTCTCGTTTGGAATGGTTGGAAGTTGTTTGTGGTATTCAAGGATTTCCAATTTGATGTTGGCTACGGGGTCGATGTCTTCCTCATCTTCATCTTCTTCTTCTCCGGCCGAGGAGTCCGAGAGAGCTTCAGGTTTCTCTCCATTAACCATGAACCGTTTAGAGCGTTGTTTGGTGAGAGGTACCATGACGTGATCGGAAAGGTAATGATCATCGTTAATAGGAGATGGTTGCAATGTACCAACATACTTACAAAGTCGTGTTAGGAGCATACCATATGGAAGTACCATGTTGGAAGCTTTGAATACCCCAACCATTCTCCTTACCATGTAATAGGCAAGATTAAATGGCCTTTGGTGGGTAAGACAATAGATCATTTGCACAAGACATGCGTTTGGATGATCTTTGTTTCCAACTAGGCTAATGACATTTTCCCTAAGGATTTCTTCCCATTTTCTAAACATGGGATGTATTTCGAAAAGTTCCATTTGAAAGGGATTACGGTGAATAAGCTTTTTGTTACGGTCGTAACGAGATTGGTCGGTCCTAACTTTGAAGATAGTATCTCTAATGGTTTCGGGATTGTCGAGAGGAGTGTTATAGAGAGGTTTAGGATCAAGTGCAAAATTTTGAGCGTTAATTGCCCAATCTTGAGAGTACATACAAATTCCTTCACAAGGAATGCGAAGAATTTGAGCAAAGGTGTTGGGGGGGAAAATAAAGTTTTGTTTGTTGATGATGAAGGCGATTGAGATGCTATTGTCGGTGTTTCTAATGATCCTAAAGCTTTTGTAAAATTCAAAAATGAAGACCAGACAAATTTTCTCATCTATGTCAAGGAGACAATCAAAGTTGATCGTCGAGAAAACTTGACGAATGTCGGTATCTTCAAGGAAACATTCCTTGACTACACGACCTTCGTGGATAAGTCTTTTTACAAGGCTTTTGAATATTTTACGGTCGGTTTTGGTCAATCCCTTTTTACGATAATAGTGAGTAAGGTAATGGACGGTGTCATGATGATCTTGTTGAGTGGCTTTGGGCATGGTTGTTCCTAAAAATACCAATTTTCAATTAAGAGAAAAAAAATTAGTTGGAATGGGTTTATGGTTTTGATTTGTATTAACAATGTTGTGAACACAAAGTGATTTTGTTAAAATCCCCCTTTTCATGATTAATTTAAAAAACCCTAATTGAGTTAATTGATTAGATATTAAGAAACCATAAACCCTAGGATGAGGATGATGAAAGTTAGAACAAGTTAATGTAATTACTTACAATGGTATTCTAGGAGGGAATACTTGAAAGTATGGAAGCCAATGAGGATGAATTCTGTAGCTTGGTCGTTTTTGTGTTGTGTGAATAGAGGGAAAAACAATCAGTGGTGAATTTTTGAAAGCGTATAGCTGAGTTCTGTTCCACGGTTCCCCCCGGATCCTTTATGTTTGGGATCCGGCTAGTACAACTAGGGGATCTGGCTAATGTGGACAGAAAAGGGGTTGTTTGGCAATATTTTTGTAGTAGGCTTATAAATTAGCTTACTAAAAGATAGTTCGGAGGTATTAGATGAAGATTGTTTTTGGATGACGGTTTTTGATGAATCACATATCGAAGGTACATATGTGATGACGGCGTTAGTTTGACGAATCAAAAGGAGTATTATTCCCGATGATGAAAAAGACGGAAAAGTGACGAAAGAGACTTCTAATGATGTTAGTGATAAATAAACAAAGAGAACTTATGAAAATAAATAGAACTCATGTAACCTATCTAATGAAAAGTAAAACATACCTCTATGCTTCTTGGTTTGGCATAATACCAAAGATACTTCATGAGCTTTTAAAGTAATCCTTTGTACTTGGTGTACGTAAGTTGTGATTACTTTTTAGATCCTTCCTTGAATGTTGACTTCATTATTCTTTGAATGAAGATTTTGGAGAGATTCTAGCATGAAGATTTCTTAGAAACAAAAGTTGTTAGAATCATCTATCAATGTCCAACAAAATGATTTAAAAAAAATATGACCAAAAAAAATCATTCTTTGTAGTTTTCAAACATACACGGATCGTATCAAGTCTTTAAAGTACAACATACTTTAAAAAACTTGGTAACGAAGCTCTGATGCCAATTGTGGAAAACTAGAAGGGGGGGGGGGGGTTGAATAGTTTTACCAATTTAAAACTTCCTTTTAAATATTTACATCGACTTATGTCAATCTATTTGGTTGTTTATGTTGGACGTTGATAGATAGATATATAAACGTGTAATGAAAGATAAAGAGTAAGAAGCACATCACCACGGCACAAGTTATTTATAGTGGTTCGGCTACAAGGACACCTTCCTTGCCCTACTCCACTCCCCGAGTCACCTACTCGAGAGTTCGTAAGCACTACACCAACTCCTTATGGCGGAGAAGCCTTCACAACGTCGCTTAACCTTTTTCCGGTACAAAGCTAAATACCGAGTTCTTTCACACCAAGGCGAACCACACCTAACACAACGTCGCCTACCCTTTATACGGTGCTAGGCTAACCACCGAGTTCTTTCACACCATAGGAGAACTAATCCTATCACAACGTCGCCTACCCTTTATTAGGTACTAGGCTAAGCACCTAGTTCCATTACTATGGAGAAACTACTACCCTTCACGGCACAACACCTAATCTCAAGGAGATCTACTCCTTGTTACAACACCATCAAGGATATCACCATCCTTGTAAATAAACAAATACTTATATGTATAACGATGCACCTCATCGATTATACGACCTAGGCATTCTTCTCAAATGCTACTTGATTTGATTCTTCGGCATCCATCACTAATGCCTTTGACACAACGCTTGGCACCCTTCACTAATGCCTTCGTCTTGACACCTATAGCATTCTTCACTAATGCTCTTGACACGAACGATAAGCACCTTTCACTAATGCTTTCGTCTTGACACTTTCGGCATCCTTCACTAATGCCTTTAACCCAATATCTATGGAGAAAGGAAGAACTATCAACAAGAGAACCTTAGTTGTCTTGATGATGACGAAGCATTGCACCTCATGGACTTGAGCTTGCAAGTCTTCAAGAAGTGGTGATCTCTCCTTTAAGGGAAACCTAGAAGATCACACAAAAACATAAGACAAACTACATAGATCACTTGGATCTAAGGTTAGAGGGTTAGAATACTTGGGGAAAGTATGTGTGTAAAGTGATGCATTGAAAGGAAGAAATGACTCTCTATTTATAGAGAAAATTCTCTACTGTTCTCTGGATCCCACGGATCCCTTCCACTTGGGATCCGGCTAGCACAAAGCCAAGGATCCGTGGAACGCTCCTCTTTGCCCATGGGTATTTTTGGTTATGGGTCATGGGTCATGGGTTATGGGTTGATCCATGGTTTTCTTTCTAGATACAATGAACTTGGTTAAGTGGTATATATAAAACCATGGGTTATGGGTCAATACCATTTGCAAGGATAAGGTTAAAGGATAAGGTTAAGCCCAAGCCCGGTTTGTGGGTTTATGGTATTAGGGTTTCACTATTATAAATAGTGGATGATTAATAAAGATTAACCTACGGGTTTCAATGTAAACATACAATCTTACAGTACTTTATCAAAAGAATGATCAGTTTGGGTATGGGAAAGAAAGGTGGTGGTGAGTGTGTAGAGGATTATACATATCACGTATGTTAATCCTTAGTATGGACATGAGACCCTCTATTGGACCAAAATGAGGCCACAAACGGGCTAATATTTGTTACAATATTTTAATCCTACCGTTATATTATATTTTTTGCCTTAATATTAAAAGTAACCGACGCGTTTTTTTAATGGTCACCGACCTGGTATTTTAGTATAGATATATAACTAGTTATAATACCCGTGCACGCACGGGGTTTTGATATAAAAAATTTATCATGTATTTAATACCAAACATATTGTCTTAAAATGTATTGGACTTTACATTTATTCATCTAGTATAACATACAGAATTTTAGATGAATTATATTTACTTTAAGTTTTACTATCCGTGTTTTTTTTCTAGAAATAATGTATATTATTTTCATCCTCGTATCTTTTTTTATATGTTAGCTGTTTTTATTAACGTAAACAAAGGGCATATCACAATTTGCATTTTGATGACACCATTACAAAATGTACATATTATTTGATTGTAACTATTTTTTAAAGTTGTGCGGTCCATTTGATGATCTCTCTCAATTATTTGTTAGTCTGTTAAAGTTGTTATGTTTGGGTTCTTGCATAACTATAGTTTTATAAAGATGTTGTTTTACTGAAATGAATAGAAGGGGAGTGTTGATGACACAGAGTGATAAGGTCTTGTATAAATTGCCTTGCGGCCATCCTGTTAATCACCACCCATAGATTGAGTCTCTATTTTCATTGTTTAAGCAAAAACAGATAGTGAAGCTTTTGGTAATGTTATTTTATGTTGTTATTTATATTGTGGACTCCTGTATCACGCCTGTGTAATATGTTGAGCTATTGTAAGTTCATAGTGTAGCAATAACACCAATAAAGTTGACCATTATGATTTTGTGGCTCTAAAGCAAATAGCCGGTTTTGAATGTGAATAGTATGTTGTGAAACATGCTAATCATATACATATACTAAGTGACCAAAGCATAAAATAAAGATGAACATAATTACACAAATACTATTTTGGGAGCTTATAATTTGAACTATCCTTGTATTATTGAAAACTTTGGTCGAGACCTTAAAAAAATAATAATAATAAATAAAATTGAAAACCAACCAAACTTGCAGCGTTCCAAGTAAACAACTACAATATGCAACCACCATCCATGGATTTATAAATACAGTACAAAGATGTCTTTTTGGTGAAAGGTAATGCTCCTTATAAATAGTTAAAGTTCAAAACTGTTAAACGGCTTAATGAAAGTAGTACATTAGTACATCCAAGCAAAGAAATTAAGCAACCCATTGATGCACTGTGAAACTTGATCAAAAAATGTTAATGCGAAATGTATTCATGCAAGTGATCACAAACTATACATAAAAAGTTGTTTTATAATATACATCAAAACATTGATGGGTTGACTTCTATCAATACTCAACACTAACTTTTGCATCCGAGGGCATAAAGAATGCACCATTAACCATCAAGTTCCCTTCAGTTCCATCTTTTCCATTCATCATCATTCGATTCCATTCTCTTCGTCACTTATAGTCCTATACATACAAATTTATATGTAATTTTATGCCCCACCAATGGCATACAGCTGACATTCTGTATAATCGTTGTTTACGAAATGGAATTACCCATGGTGGCATCTCGGCACTCTATCCAAGAGCCCTTTCCCGAAGTGATTGAATGCTACAGTCACCTATGCAAGCTATCACTATGAGTATTGTTGCATTATAGAACATAAGTTTAAGGTTATACATCTTAGGGAGGTTACTTGAATCAGCAACGACTAAGAGGTCATCTGAATGACCTAATAACATGACCTTATCATGTTTTGTAAAATAGAAATTTGTTACCGTCACGGCTATGGACCCCTCCGTGATATCCACCAATATGTCTGTGCACCTGGCGAAAGAAAAATGGTCAATTTACAAATCTGTACCCCCTTGTAATCAGTCCATCAACGTCCGATTTTCCTCTTCCCACAATATATGTAGGACTCACCCGAAGCTTAGCCTTACCAATGGGCACATAATCATGAATGAAGAGACCATGAATGATTATATATCTGACATTACCAATCACAATACACAAAGGCTAGGATTGTATGACAACCTGCCTTAATCATAGTGTTCCAGAAGGCGGGTTGACATGTCTTTATCAGTGGATTCACTAACAACATATATTCGCCTCCTTTTCCACCCATTACACCTGGCCAAATCCAATAGCGCAATCAGCAAGACGTTGACAGTCATTGGCCCAATTTAGGTCATAGCGCCAATAATCATCAACCAGGTTTCATGTAGTCGTCTCTGGAGGTTATTGAATCATTTACTTTCCTATAAAATGAAGAACAAACGAAAACAGAGCTGCTAAAAACTATATGCAAATCAATCCATTGTGATACCCATTAAGATAATCAACGATTACCTTTTGCACACAAATGCCATCTATCTCTTGGACTATGTTTCTGTATCCGTAATCCAAGTACCCTAAGTTGATCATTATAAACTATTTACCAACAAATTCAGTTCTTAGTTTACATACAAACTTATATTATGTAAGATACATGGCAAAAAGTGGAAATTACATATATACCCACTAAAACCTCACCTAGCTATATATCACCATGTCTAGCCAACAAAATTTCACCTAGCTTTTTGTAATAAAGAATGAACACGATAAAATCTCATTATGGAATTTGACCGACCATTAGCAACACATTAAAATAACAAAATCAAAGGTAAAGGCAAAGCACACTCCATAAGAATATCACAGTAAGTACCTATGAACATAAGTAATGTGTTTAGCCTTAAGCTATACATACATTAAGTAGATAAAAATCATCTAGTAATAAATAATGGGGCCTAAACTACTAAAATAAGAAACTCATAAGAAACTCCTCAACCTATTAGACCTTGAATATACTGGAAAAAAGAATTCACAAAAAAATTATTAAACCATTTTACTAAAGCATTAAACAATAAAAGAAAGTAAAATAACTAAATCTTAATAGTAAAGACTTTTATAGATACATAATAAAAGAGTAATGTTGGTAATAGAGCTAATTAGATCAAATGCTCGAGGTTAAGATAATTTATATAGGGACCTTCGAAAGATATAATGAGGCCTCCAGTAAATTACTTTATATCTTCCTCATTTGGTCATTTTCAATGCAAACGTTTTATGAGATTTTTCGTATCCCATTAGTAGAATGATCTTTAACTCTTTGAACATGATCAACAAATTTCTTTTTTCAAGATTTACCTATCTAAAAGAACTTGCATCTAATGAAATTGCTTTATATCATCACATCGTAGCTGCATAAACAATTTTCCAAGCACCCATGATGCAAAAAGTACTAAGCTCATCATCTCTTTCAATACTCCTTTAAGCTTCAACAAAGGTAGCACTGGTGGTGGACCAAATTGACACGTGGGCGACTTTACTTGGTCAGGTTTGACTAAACTCGCCATGTGACTCCTTAGGTTGGTATGTTGATGGTGTAGGTCTAGAAGCAAAACGTGCCACCCAATGGGAATCAATGATTCACGTTCTATTTGTGGTACCACATCATCAACACTCATTGGTTGAGATTTTACTCGAGCTTTATCGCGAAAATTACTCAATCCTCAACAATCGACTTAAGAAAATAGTCATAACAGTTTAAATTCAAACACTCAAAACTTAATCGATAGAAACAAAATAATGGTAATAGTTTGCTTTTATCCGAACGCCCAAAACTACTTATCTCCTATATATCAAACGATCATTAAAACATAATTAAATTCAAAACTTTACAAACATGAAGCAAAGAAGAAGATAAAATAACATGAATAGTGCACAATATCATAACATGCCCTAAGTATGGGTAATTTCATCATATTATTTGTATAGATGGATAACCTATGTTGTTATGCTCATATATGGCAGTCAAGTCCATATAAACATGGAGCAAAGATACAAAAGGTAGGTATAGTGGACATGTCTCATTACCTATAATGTAAAAAGTACTAAACATTACTCTACATTTATACATCAGAAATAGTGCGACACAAATATGTATTAAAACATAATGTTCAAACGACCCATACCCAAATAAAGCAATCAATTATAACCTTCACCACATTACTTATTCCTCAACTCAATTACATTAGTGACTGATATAAATTAAAATTTTAAACCAAAAAACATACCTTTGATTAACAAAAAAAACTTGTTTTCTCGTAAACACTTTCATTGTTTAAATTAATAGATCTCTAAACAGCACATAAAGATTGAAAACATAAGAAAATTAAATACCTTTTTTGGAAGATAAACGAATTAGAGTTCCAATTCATGGTTTTGTATCATCGTCAAAATTAGAGCAACTATAATAGCATCTTCTTCATTCGAGATGGGAAATTAGTTTCAGATTATGATAAGTAGGGTATTAGGGTCTTTTGTTTGCATAATGGGTGTTGGGTTTTCTTTTCTCTAGGCCTTTGATTGTGCGTATAGAATAAGAATGATTCATGGTGGTAGAAGGTTAGGGTTGGATGTGGAGGTGGAGGTGGAATATGTTTATTTTGTTTGACTGATGGGTATATTTGTGTTGTTTACATTCAGGTCCTTGAAGTTTATAATATATACTCCGTCTTTTTGAAGTTTGTTTATTTTATATTTTTGACACATATGTTTTTGTGATATATTTTTACTTCTACGCGAAATTTATCAATCTTGACCAAAATCGATTCAATTTTGACTTTTTATTGGCCAATCGTGTCGCTCGATTTTGCACACGTGGCAAAATCAAGCTTTCCCATTGGTCCAATTTTTTTTTCAATGAGAAGGGTTTTGCAAAAACACTCCGAAATGATGTAATTCTTTTATTATATAAAAGATGAAGAGCTAAAAACCTCTTTCATGCATTCAAAGACATATATCCTTTCCGGGCTTTCAAAGAACCATACCCCTTTTATTGTCAACAAGAACTAACTACATAATACAAACAAGACAAATATTAAAGCATACAATTATGACTAATTTAAGTTTAATTAACACAAATCCAAAATTACCAAAAAAAGAACGAGTATGACACCTCCTCACCAACTCTATACTCACGTCACGTACACCGCATCACAACAAGTAGGTCCCTCCCGGCGGCTCAACTCTCAAGTCAATTAGCAACTCCATCTTTCTTCATCTTTTCCATCTAAATCCCATTTCTATTCACACCTTTTCATTTTATAAAAATAAAAACCCTAATTTTTAAATCAATAAATCCACAATTATCTTTAAAAAAAAAAAATCAATTGAACTCACAAATGCACACAAACATCAATCATTCCTCAATTTAATTTAATTCATTTCAAAAGAATAACAAGATGTCGTCAGTTGCAGAGCTTAAAGAACGACACATAGCTGCAACTGAAACGCTAAATTCATTAAAGGAGAAGCTACAAGCTAGACGTCTTCAGCTTCTCGATACTGACGGTATATATTTTAATTTGTTTAGCTTCAAATGTGGTTAGATCTGTTAGGTTAATCTGATTGTGCTGTTTTTATTACAGTGGCGAATTACGCGAAAGGTCAAGGGAAGAAACCGGTTGCGTTCGGACCTACAGATCTCGTTTGTTGTAGGATTTTGCAAGGGCATACTGGCAAGGTAGTGATTACATCTTATTGATGCTATATGTTTATTATTTTCGCCATAAATAGACGTGTAAGTTGAAGGATGTTGCTAAGTTGAAGATTAGTAGTGATTAGGTTTTATGGTTAGGATTGTTTCGGTAGTTTAGGATATTGTGTTATTGTATAGTTCTTGCAAAATGTTGATAACTAGCCCACACGCCTTGCTTAAGAAAGTATGTCCAAGGCAATGTTAAGACTAACTGCTTGCTTTGGGGAACGTGACAGTCTTAATTAAATAGACATGTGAATAGTTTTGGATGTTATGATATGAGGTTAGTTGGGAATGGATTGCTTGATGGCTGGTTTTATGGTTCACGGTTGTTTTAGTTTGAGACTTTTGTGGGTTATTTTAGTTTTTAACTGTGCTTGCATTTGGGTTTTGGGGTTGTAGGTTTTACTTGGCCACAATGCTTAGCTATCACTGATCCCCTAGAAGGTAACCTTTAGGATGTGTGCATCTAAAAGATTTTTCATACTGTGCTTAATCCCAAAATTATTTCTCCTTGCTGCTTACCATAGACTTAAAGTGTGATGCAACTAGAGGTTTCTCAAATGTGCAAGGACTGCAAAGCGCCAAGCTTTTAACACTTTTGAGCATACAATTTATGAATGTGTGTGATCTTTGAGACTGTTAACTTGTCATTCTCATGTTGGGTGGAGAACAAAGAGAAGTTAAGAAGAGGGTTGTAGGTAATGCCATTTTTATAATGCTTAGCTGCTGTTTGTTTGTAAATGGGCTTAGGATTGGTAATAGGCTTGAAAGAAAAGCAGGAAGAGTCAAAGAGCGCTATATGATGGTTTAGAAAAAGAAAAAAAAATTATGTTTGTTTGATGGGTTATGAGAAGTATATGCATTGTAATTTTTATATTATTTTGATGCAGTAAAAATAAAAGCCCAATTGACTGTCTGATAATAAATATTTATTGAACAATTACAAAATAGGAATTGGATAAAAAAATTTAAATGAGTGGGACTTCTAAGGAGACTCTCACCCGCACACTTGCACTTACCAGAGGTCTTCCTGGAAGCAGTCTCTCTACCGGGGTAGGGGTAGGATCTGTCCACATTCTACCTCCCCCGTACCCCGCTCTGGCAGGATTGGGTATGTTGTTGTGTGTGGACTTCTAAGGAGAAAAGAAGTATATGTCAGAGGGAGTGAGGTTAAAAACCCTCCTTTTCCATAAGGTATGAGCCAATAGGGACGATACCTGCTTTACAATGGCATATTATGTCATAATATCGAGTTCAGGTCTTAAGCCATTCCATCAACCCTATATCCGCATAACAAACATCCCCTTAGTAATGTTTCATGTTATTTTCACCTTAAACATTGCACACCAAATTGCCGCATAAGATTGCTCGACTGTTCTGTATAACCTATATACTATAAATGTAAATGAGTTGGTTCAAGAAATCAAGTGCCTTAACTTTTGACATCAAAAATTCCAAAGTTGGTGTCATCAGCAATTCAACATCTATATATGTAGCATCGAAGGTAGTGTTTAGTTTGTAGTTAGGAATCACTATGGGTATTCGTTTGACACTATGATGGCATGGGATTGGGCAGTGTTGTTAAAAGCGGCCTCGGCGGCCACCAGCCGCCTTGATTTTACACTAGGCGGCCAAAAAAGCGGTCAACGCCGGTCAACACGTCGGGCAACGATTGTCAACGCGGTCAACATGGCTTTTAAAATTTAAATTAGGTTTTTTCTTTGCGACCCCATACCAGTATAACTCGTGTTATAAACGTTCCCCAATACATTATTCATGCTTGGAAACTCCTTGTTTACACCTGCTTGTTTATTCTCGATTTCCATCATTGTTTCCCAAGCTTGATCAACCAAATTCTCCTTTTCTTTTACACTTCTCCCGTTCATAAAACCCTTCTCCATGGTTACAACATACGATCTAGACCAGCACTATCAATCCATGTACCAAATTCTTTCAACCTCGAACGCCACTGAATTGATACCAAGTAAACCTCCAAACCGACCTAATGATCGATTTAAGGGTAGTTGGAATCAAATTAAGACCAGCAAACACTCCACAAACTGATTAAATAAAAACGAATGTCACAGACTCTAAAATCGGTTAGATGAATTCCAATTTCGACTATTTTCTGTATTGCTATTAGTAGGTCTTACAATATGATTATTTTTTATCTCTGCATATGCTAATGTAACATCTAATCAATTCCAGGTGTATTCACTAGATTGGACTCCTGAAAAGAATCGTATAGTTAGTGCGTCCCAAGATGGAAGGTTGATAGTTTGGAATGCCCTCACAAGTCAGAAAACCCATGCCATTAAACTCCCATGTGCGTGGGTTATGACATGCGCCTTTTCTCCAAGCGGACAGTCAGTTGCATGTGGTGGCCTTGATAGTGTATGCTCCATATTTAATCTTAGCACACCACTTGACAAGGATGGTAATCTACCAGTTTCCAGAATGCTTAGTGGACACAAGGGTTATGTGTCATGTTGTCAGTACGTGCCAGATGATGATACTCGCTTAATAACCGGTTCTGGTGATCAGACATGCGTGTTATGGGATATTACTACAGGTTTAAGGTCATCTGTGTTTGGAGGAGAGTTTCAATCGGGACACACGGCAGATGTTCTGAGGTATTTTGTTGATTCAAACCTATCTTTTGAGCTTATTCAGAAATAATTGATTTGCTATTAATGACACCTGCCATCTTTTTTTATTCCTGATTATAGAATAGAGTTTATGCATGTAGTTGTTTAGCTAATAGATTTGGAATATTGGACTGATATTGCATTGTGAGCCAGCTCCTCAATTCATAATTCAATACAAACCTAATCAGGGAAATCAGGTAATTTAACCCAGATAAATCATGAAACCCTTTTCTACAAATAACTAATGCCAACAGCAATCTTCCTAAAATACTAGATGATTGTAGTTTCACACCTGACTTTGCACAGTTTCATCGTGGCTTTTGGGAGAGGGGGAGTAGACAAGGCATGAATATCAGCTGTTTCTTGTGTTTTGTGGCATCCATTTTTCCTTCTGCCTTTGAGCAGGCACAAAAGTATCAATGTGAAATTGTAAATAAACTGTGAACAACCTAATTATTTACTAGTTTGGTTGCATTATAAACTTGGTCAGACCTAGCAACAATGTTGTGATAAATACCAAATAGAACTGTAAATTGACTGGAATTCAAGAGTAAGTAGCTCTTCAGAGATGCCCATTTGATTTCTTGATTTTGTAATTTCTTAATCATAATTGAACTTGACCCCATAATATTATTTAACCCCTCTTTATAGATCAGATTATCAGAATAATCTAAGTTATGGATATACCCAATAATTGAATAGTCCCAGTCTAATTCCAATTCAGTTACGTTATCGAAGATGCTAATATGAATACCTGAAGAGTGAAGACTAATGTGTATACATAGTAAAGTTTTAATACATAGCGGAGGTTTAACAATAGTCCAGAATTGACCGAGTTTCAACTATGTAAATGTTATTGCCAGTCAATTAACTTCTTGAAATACGTTTCTGCTGTTTATCTGTGTGCTTTATTCTTGGCCTTTCTTGCTTTCTGGATTAACTTATGAAATGTTAGAAGATCGTCATTGTATATGCTGTTTATTGTTTCAGTGTGTCGATCAATGGCTCTGACTCAAGAATGTTTGTTTCTGGCTCATGTGATAAAACTGCCCGTCTTTGGGACACACGTGTTGCAAGTCGAGCGGTAAGAACATTTCATGGTCATGAAGGGGATGTAAATTCTGTCAAGTTCTTCCCGGATGGAAATAGGTTTGGAACTGGATCAGAAGACGGAACTTGCAGACTTTTTGACATCAGAACTGGACACCAGCTGCAAGTGTACCCTCCACAGCAAGGCGATAGCAACACCCCTAGTCCTAGTGTGACTTCTATTGCTTTCTCTATATCAGGACGTCTGCTCTTTGCTAGCTACTCCAATGGTGATTGTTTTGTATGGGATACTCTTTTGGCTGAGGTAATTATCGTATCATTATGGATCAAGTTAATATATAGCATTCATTATATACATGGGATCCACAAGTCAGGATGCTGATTGGATTCAAGACTCTTCTTATTGTTGCATTTGAAGTTCATGACATATTTATATGCAATCGTTTATGTATGGATGGTGGAACAAGAATTTGTTTGAGTAACTATTTGCTGTTTTTTAACACAGGTTGTTTTAAATCTTGGAACTCTCCAGAACTCGCATGATGCTCGTGTGAGCTGTTTGGGATTGTCTGCTGATGGCAGTGCCTTGTGCACAGGAAGTTGGGATTCGAGTCTCAAGGTTAGCCAAAATTTCTATCATCGTATTATACCTAATGCATATAAACTATTGTAGTCTGTAAGACACAAGTACATAGGGAGCCGGGTTGGCATCACATGCTATAAAGCATGTTATTAGATATCTTGTATATGAACTGCATGATCCAATTAAATCTAATATTCACTTCGACCAAAAACAGTTAAATAGCTGATCATTTCTATCATGGCAATGCTAACAAATAACATATTTTCTTTCTTGCCCTGTGCTTTTCAATGAAAATTTCAACCATTGCCACCACCCATGAAACTTGCAACCTTTGCTTCCTTTGGCGAGTTTCCTACCTACAGTTACTTGGTTATCCATTATGATCATTACCACCATTTGATGGTGGTTCATCAATAAGTTTTTTCCTCTCTTAGTTTTTAATTAAAGGACATATTAGACTTTTGGCCATTAGTCGAATCGCATTAACTTACATCTCGTCAGGAATTGCAATATGTATATGTAGTAACCTAGAGATTCTAAAACAATTTCATTTATCTTTATGCACAGATTTGGGCTTTTGGAGGGCACAGGACAGTGATCTGATTATCAAAGAACACCCGGTGATAATTGGTAACTATGTACTCCGGGTTGCATCCTTCTTGACAAGTGTATCCGCGTATGTTGTGTTAACTTGGTGGAAGAGCATATACTAGTCTGGGTAGAACAAATAGTAAATATTTTCGTCTGATTTTGCTTTATAAAGTTGAGGATTGTTCATATGACAATGCCACATGTTTCTGATTAGTGTGACGAATGAAAATTTGATTTAAGCATTAGAATCGGGTTATGATCCAAGTCAATCACTCGCACGATTGCTTTTCTTTATGACGACGACCACCCGGGTAGGCCGGTGCAGATCTGCAAGGGGTTAGGTTTTATTAGCTTTTAGTAAAGTAAAATACACTTGATCTATTTGACGTTGTGTCATTATGTCTTTAGCCCTACTAGATATTATTTATATGATTATGGATGCTCAAAACTCGATTCAAATTGACAAACCAAATGACTGAGTTCAGAGACACCCCCCAAATTGAACTAAAACCTGGGCTGAATTCATTTTTGCTTCTTTAATCAAGTTTTTCAATAATTAAAAGGAGACCGGGATGACCTATTGATCTGGTCTAGTTCTGTATCAAGACAAAACCCTTCTTTCTTTAACATCCAAGGCTATTCTAAGTTTGTATCTTCCAACATGACTTCGGTTAGATCGTTTGGATTTCCAGTTTCATCCATTTTCAATAGTTTTGGTCCAATCTAGTTTTAACTCTATGCATGATATTCTTCTCAAAAGGTTTAAACCGGAGGATGTTCCACAAAGACTAGCCTCAAGCAATGTTTACCTATTTGTAGTGACCTTTGTTTCTGCCGGTTGGGATCGATCAATGTTTATTTTTCAAAAGTCCTCCTTTGTCATGGTCAGCTGCGTGTTTGTGTTGTAAGAATAGTACCGCTGGGGCAAAGCCACGTTCAATATTGTTATGATCGTTTTACCAACTAAAACTTAGGAATGAATGAAAATGGTAATGGGATATATGAAGATATCGATAAAAACTAGAAAAGGGTCTTGCAAGGTATCATGAACTCAATGGAGTCATTC
Organism: Chrysanthemum seticuspe; assembly: GCA_019973895.1. Taxonomy (NCBI): domain Eukaryota; kingdom Viridiplantae; phylum Streptophyta; class Magnoliopsida; order Asterales; family Asteraceae; genus Chrysanthemum; species Chrysanthemum seticuspe. Next base: position 245,961,419 of record BPTQ01000005.1, on the reverse strand, counting down.
ACAGCGATCCTCTTAGTGTCAAAAAATATGCTAGAGGCACTCAATTGGAGGAAAATTTTAAGTTAGATCGTTCTACTTTAAAATCCGATGGTGTTTTTCGTAGCGTCTAAGGGGTTTGTTTACTTTTGGATATGCTTCATTTGTTTTGTACAAGTCGAATTAGATTCGTTAGATTTTCGAGGTGTGAAAATATATATACTATATATATTCATCGAAGTTGTAGGAAAGTAATATTTTTGTACAAATATATCATTTATAATCTACATAATGTGGTTGTTATAAAAATGTGTGGTAAATATATTTATCTAGACGAAAAGTGGTAACATATATAAATTTATTAAACTTGTAATTGTTTCGGATGAAAAGTGTCAAAATGTTCAACTTTGAAGGCTTGGAGTTCTTCTTCTTCGGACACATTTGGCATGGTGCTCGAACTTTGTTTAGAGATATTTTTGCTAGTATTGACCATATTTGGATCAAGGTTTTCAAGATCGGGATCCTACTTAGGATTGATTTCGTCTTTGCAAGATCGAGATAGTAAGATCGGATCGGGATCTTAAGATCCTACTATCATGTCATTTGTTTAATAGTCCTTGCGATATTATACAAATCTATTAGTTGTTATATCTCATAAACACAAAATTATATAAATGTTTCATAAATGTTGTCCTAAATTATAATTATGAAATGTTTAAGAAAATTAACATGTTATTTTTTAAATTCTACATAACATAATCCATAAGTTTGTAGTTTTTTAGTTTGTGGTTCGAGAAGAGTAAGATCAGACCGGATTAAATCTTAAGATCCTATGGTCAAGATCGGGATCCTATAAGATTTTAAGCTTTCAACGATCTTATGTAAGTTCTGAATCGTTTTCGCTTTGCAGTATCGTAAAATCGTAAGATCCTAATATCAGGATCGGGATCTTGACAACTATAATTTAGATGCTCAGGCAGATTTTTGAGCATTCCAAAAACTTGGTGATCCAACTACAAGAAGTTAAACTCAACAAATGAGAAGAAGTTAAACTCAACAAATGAGTTTATTCGAAGTGAAAGAACCTGACACCCGAGAAACATATCTATTCTCTATTATTTATAATGCATATTTCTACTACTTATAATGCATAAAATTTGAGTAATGTTGATTGCCTGTAATATCTTTCAAATTTAAATGCTTAAATGACAAATTTTACTATTTTACTTTCCGTTTTAAAACAAGTTGAAGTGACACAGTTGCTCTATCAATTACAATCTCTACCACTTTTAAAATGTCAACTTTTTAAATGACAAGTTTTTAGTATCGGCCAATCTACGTGTTTCTCAATTTTAAAAAATACACGATTTCTCTATCAATGCCAATTTACACAGTTGCTCTTATAAATAGTGAATGATATTCTTAAAACTTAAAAGCCTAAAATTGAGTAATGTTAGTATTCTATTATATCATTTGATTAAAAATGATAACATTATCTACAACAAAATTAATATTTTAAATATTGTTTAATCTTTAAATTTTTTATCATTTTTTGTTTCTAACTCATGAACGTTTTTCGCGCAATGATTACAAATTGAACCCGTAAGTTTTGCATTAATGGTCAAACCAAAATCACGATTTCTCAAATATAATTATCTAGCGTTATACACCGTCGCTTTGCGCGAGTATTTATCTAGTCTATATATACGTAAGTTTTGTAATAGGAAATAACATTTTCCGTCTAATATATAAGTGTATATTTTGTTAATTGAATTCAAATAAAAAGCTCAAACGTTTCCATCTGACAGCTTGGCAGCTCAAGTCTTCAACTAAAAAAAAAAAAAGCAAGTGTAGCGCGTGAGTCGTCGTCCCTATAAAAACCCAAACATCAACGGTACACATTTTATTAAAAAAACTAAACAATAATGTCCAGAAAATGCCTCTTATACAATCATCATCAACCTCATTACTAATAATCACAACATCAACCATCGCCATAACCTCCCTCTTCTTCCTCTACCGCCACCTCACACCCACCACCACCACCACCATCCGCCGCTTAGACCTCTCCTTCAGACTCAACCGCAGCCGTCGCATCATCCTCCTAATCCAAGCAGACACTCTTTTATCCCATAGCAATGGAACAACAAGACAAATGAGGGTTTGTGTTAGAGTTGGAGGGAGTTCAGTTGAGAAAGAAGTTTATGTCATGATGGTTTTGTTACTGTTCAAGTGGTTCATGAGGGGTGTGGTTTTTGAGATGGGTGATGAGCTGGAGTGTGGGTCGGTTTTGTATTTGAGGAGTTTGCGGTTGCCCGTGATCGCGTATATTGTGAGATAGTTAGTTGTCGTTTAAAAAAAAATCGTGTGATACCTCCTTTTACATTGATAGAAAAGTTTACGCATTTCTGACGGGATTGTGTATTGTTGTTATCGTGAAACTGTATGAAGTTGCAGCCTCGTAATAACGTTTGTTGGTTGGTATTGAGGTGTTACGTTTTGCCTTTTAAGTTGCTCCTTGTGCGTAGAAATTGATTAATTGGAGGTTAATTTTCGTGCTTCTACTTGTTTCAAATGGTTGGAAGAGTATAAGTATAAAGTTCTTTCGCTTTAGTTTTTGTTTTAGTTTTAGTTTGCTGATTGGTAATGAGTTGCTACATTTCTTTACTAATTTGTGCATTTTGTAGAAATTGATTAATTGGAGATTGTTTTATATGGATGAAATGGATCAAAAAGTTTAAGGTGGGGGATGCTACTAACTTGTGTTTTAAGATGAGGCGAAAGTTATTGGACTAGTTTGTTGCTTAGCATTGGAGTGTTACATTTTGGTTGTGCTTTGTGTAACAAACTGCGTCTTACTACATTTTAAACAGAGGATTAGTTTAAAGCGGTAGGTTACACACATGTGACATGACTTCGATTTAAGTTGATCTGAATGTCATTGGGCTAGTTGATTCCTTGGTGTTTAGATGTTACAATTGGCCTCTAATTTGTGCATTATGTAGAAATTGATTAATTAGAAATAAAACTTTCGTGTTGCTATGTTGGGGGTGTAGTTGATTAGTTTATGGATGTAGTTGATTATTTGGGCGACAGCCTTATGTTAAGAGTTTTGTAATTGGAGATTAGTTTTCAAGTTTTAAGTTGCAGATTGCCGATCATTTTTGTTTGGAGTTGGTCCAATTTGTGCATTACTTACATAGCAATCGATTAACGGATTGTGGTTGTGAGTCAATTTAGTATGCAAATGGTGTAGAGATGATAGAAACGAGACAGGTCAAAGCACTGGTTTACTAGAGTCCTGATTCCTGAATTACAATATTTTAGTGTACACAATACAAATCATGTTTCAGATTACTACTTCAATGACTTGCAGTTTTAAAACTTGTATACGACACAAAATCTATGGCATGCGAGTTAACATTCATTTATCTTCAAAAGAAGATCAAATTATAAATCTTGGGATGTAGAATTATTGATAAGCCATGTCAGTTACTCGAAAAAGGGAGAAATTCGTTCATTTTATGTGGGGAAATCGTCTGTATGATTTAGGTTGAGGGAACCTTCAATCAGCTGGTGTGATTTTCGTCCATGGGAATCTAACACCTTAAAAAGTGTCTAGGTTGTGGGTGTGATTTCTATGTGCCGTGACCATCATTATTGTATGATACATCCAGGGACGTACCCAGGATTTTCAAATGGGTGTTCCACAAAAAAAATTCATAAGTACTCAAAAAAAATCAACGTTATATAAATTGTAAAAAATGACAAACTAGTAAATAAAGTACCCTGTCTCTTATTATTGACCTCTTCGACATTTTGAGCCTTGAAAGCGCTTTATCACGTCTTCATTAGTAACCTTCGCAAATAATTCTTTTTCTATGTTACAAATTAAAGCATCATTCATATAATTTTCACCCATTATGTTGCGGAGATTCGTCTTTATCAATTTCATTGCCGAAAAACATCTTTCTGCGGTTGCGGTTGCCACACTTAAGACTAAAGAAAGATTCAGTAACTTATAAATCAAAGGAAAAGAAATATGCTTCTTTCGTATCACCATCAACGTAGCAAGCTCGGAAATTCATTTCAACTTCATAAAGTGTGTATCATGAATTACAGTCTCATAGTAGAGGTCAAGTTCCCGCCTAAGAGAAAACCTATCCGCATCCGTAAAATCATCTTGATAAAACGTAGTTAATGTAATTATATTTGATGCATCAAACATTGTAAATGAATCACATGGACTCAAAGTTGGCATATTAATAAGCAAGTCAGTGCATTCGCCTTATTTCCTCTACGATGTTAGGGTCATAACTATAGATGATTGGCCTATCTGATGGATCCCATGGAAGATCATCTAATTTCATATTAATTGGTGCTAAAGGAGTTGTAGTAGGTTGTGAAACATACTGTGGAGTAGGTTTTGGAATTGGATCTCCACCTCCACTACGACTAGGAACATTTTCCCTCAGCTTTCTATACCTTTCCATAGTTCTTATCATAGATGTTTTAAACACAAATAAGCAAATAATCATACAATTAACCCTTTAGATAGTTTAGATGGTTATTATACATACTAGTAATCTAATATAGTAGTATTCATCATTAAAAAAAATAAAAAAATAAAATAAAATAAAATCTCTTAACAGTTACCTCAAGGCTTTTGTTTGGTAGATTATACACTAATATTTTATGATGTATTATTAGATTAATTAATTTGGGTTTAATGGGCTAATGGATTAGTGAGCTATTTATTTCTCTACAATTATATTTTAGGCTAAATAAAAGGTGCACGGCTAACTAAAGTTGACAAGATAAAAAACAAAAGTAGCAAAAAAAATTTCGGGTGTTGCACGGATGAAGAAATGACAGTTTTTGAAAAAAATTTGCACTGCGTGACCTAAAAATAGGTGTTGCTCGTGCCACACCCGGCACCAATGTGGGTCCGTCCATGGATACATCGATTCAAAAGAGTTTTCCTAACTCAAAAGAATATTTAGTTACTCCACATACTTTGCGTAGAAGTAATAATTTGCTCTTGTTGTTAGTCTCGTTCAGTATTTTAGAGCAACTAGTGTTTTAAACGCAATGCTTGTTTGGCAATAAGCAACTAGCATTTGTATTTTTTGTAACTACTCTTATTCAAAATTCTTCATGAAGAAGCATTAGAATCATGCTGCTAGCATTATGCTTATTAAGTTACATATATACCCTCAAATTTATTTCAAATGAGCGGCAAATCGCACAAAATTTCACTATACTATAGACGAGTTTTAATCTGAGTTATTCAACTTTTTTTCCCTTAAGCAATCGAAGTCATTTTCTGTGTAATAACTTGGTTTTAATAGGTCTTTTTTTTAGATGCGTTATCGGTGATTAGGGGTGAGCAAACGACCCGAACGGACCGGACCGACCGAGACCAGACCGGACCGGACCGACCACATTCGGTCCGGTCCTCGGTCTATGCATTTGGGCTAATTCGGTCCTCGGTCCGGTCCGGTCCGGACCACAAACCGACTATTTTGACCTTAGTAGACTCCAAACGGTCTGGGCCGACCGAGACCGGACCGACCACATTCGGTCTCGGTCTCGGTCCCGGTTTTTACCTTAATTCGGTCTTCGGTCTTGTCTGTCCTGTCCGGTCCGGTCCAATCCCGGACCGATGCTCACCTTTATCGGTGATTGTATTAGCTAAAATGGTTAGTTAATGTGATTTATAAAGTAGTGAACGATGTTGACATCAATATAAATTTTGAAGTAAAATTAGAAAATAAGTACTTTTAGGAGTGTAAACTTCTTCATTAGATCTCGACACATCATTCGTTGGGAGCCATAGATGTACAAACAATTAAGACACGGAATTTATAAATTTTGGCACATTTATACCTTTAACTTTTAGTGAATCTACGTACATAAGATAAAAATTATCATACTATAACTAAGTGAGTGGTGAGTCGGATGGCTAAGGATGTCTCTATAAACCTATACGTCACGAGTTCGAGACTTCCAGCCATTCTTTGCACTTCCTAACTTTTTTGAAAAACAGAAAAACCAACGATTGAAGAGATTGTGACGCAAAATAAAAAGATGAGCCAGCCCCAAACGAGTCTTGTGTAACTGATCCAAGAAAAATGCAAGCCGTCGCAGGTATGGGTTTCAGTTAGAGTTTGTGGAAGCTCAGTTGTGAAATAATTAATGTGATGATGGTTGACGAAGGGTGTGGTGTGGAGTGAGGGTTGGGGGCGGGGGCGAACCTAAGAAGTTTTTGGAGTTTCATGAGAATCCAATAGATGTTTGTCGACCAATGTAAATTTTCATCAAAAATCCTAATTTCTTGAAAATGAACATGGTTTCGAAATTTTGTAACACACAAATACATGTCTTGTATAGTTAGAAACACTTGTCTTCTTAATTTGTTAATTAGTTTTAATGGAGTCGTACATTTTAATTTATTTTTATTTTTCTTATTGTGCACATAATGATTTATAGTCATGGGTCCACCCTGGTTGAGGGATATTTAACTAGTTTCCGGTTGGGGTTTCATAGTTGGAGATTATAATAAATCTTGCAACTTATTTCGCAAGAACAGGCAATTTACACCATCTAAACATTATACAAAAACAAAAAGCAAACAACGTTATATGATTCGGATTCAGTCACCTTTTAAAAGTCACATATAATAGTGAGATTCAGACTCAAACCTCTTAATAAAAACACGTTGTAGGCTGTTAATAGCTTTTAATTGTTTTAAGTTGATTTCGAGGTTATTAGACTAGTTTGTTGTTTGGCATTGGGGTGTTACATTTGGGCTATGCTTCTCGTTCCACTCATACTACATAAGTTTAAAGTTGCAGTTTATCCATGACTTTCAGTTTAAATTGATCCGAAAGTTACTGGGCTAATTGATTGTTTGGGTTTTGGAATTGAGGATTGAATTCGCGTTATTGGATAAACGAGTTTAGATTCAATCGTTTAAATTGTGGGTTGCTAATAACTTTTGTTTTAAATTGACCCAGAAATTATTAGACATGTTTGTTGGTTGGCGTTGAGGTGACATGTCTCCTAAGTTTTTAACTAGAGACTAATTTTCGTGTTTTTGGGTAACAACTCGTCTCAGACAGAAATAGATGAGTATAAGTGTAAAGTTGTAGGCTACATGATAAGTTTTGTTTCATCAAATATGTTTATTGCTTGGAGATTAATTCCCATGATGAAAGTTAAAGATTGCTGATCATTTCAGTTTGAAGTTGTTATTAGGCCGCGCCTCCAAATTCTGCATATAGTAGAAATTTGGAAATGTGGTTTTGAATCAATTTAGTTTGCAATCGATGCAGAGATAATAGAAAAAGAACAATAAAATCACTGGTTTACTAGAGACATTTTTTTTTTTTAAATTTTCGTGTACAATACAAATCAAGTATCTGATTTCAGTGATTTTGACAATTTTGCAACCTGTATATATAATCAAAGACAGTTTTTTTGGCTCGTGAGTGAAACATTTATTTCTCTAATGGGATAGGATAGTCGGATGTTGAATTATGATTCAGCCATGTCGCTCAAAAAAGGGGATAATTTATTCAATTTATGTGAAGAAATTGTTTGTATGATTTTAGGTTGAAGGAACATTCAATCGGTTGGTGACCTGGTGTGATTTTCGTTCATGATAACGTATCATTTTAAAAGTGTTGAGGTTGTGGGTGTGATTTCTATGTGCTATATCCATCATTATTGTATAATACATCGATTGAGAATAGTTTTTCCTGGCTCAAATGAGTATGGTCGATAATCGGAAAAAATTAACTTAAGCTTCGGGTTGGGTTAATATAGCAAATTTGATCGCTTAAACAAATCTAACTACTATAAATTATGTGTATCTGCACTAAAGTGCTTGTGTATCAATAGTAACTCATGTGTGAGAATGTTTTTCAGTCAAATGATTGCGATGTCAAGTCATGCTTAGAACATTGTGAATTGATTTGTTGTATATATAATTTGAGACATCTAGTTGCCGTTCAGAAAATGAAAAAACATTACTGTGTGTTTGCTTTGCTCTGTTTTGCCTAAGTAGCAAAGTGATTCTCTAAAGTATCCAATCATGGATTCATTAAGCATAGTCTGTTAAAAAAAATGTTATTTTCATATACAAACCTCAAAAATATAAAATAGTGAGGTGAACAGTATTACGTCAAAATTATATTTCAAATTAGTAGGGCAAATACCAAAAAATTAATAAAAAATTTATACTTCAGGCTAATTTTAATTTAATGTGTCCAACTTTTTTCTTCTTATTTAAGGCATCGTAGTTCTTTTATCACGAAATAGCAGATTTTTTCAGTTTTCCGAAGCATGTTATAAGTTAATAATTTGATTGAAATGGTTAGTTAATGTGATATATAGGGTATGTTTGGCAAAACTAGCTGTAAGCTGTATGCTGTAAGCTGTAAACTGTAAGCTGTAAGCTGTAAACTGCAAAGCTGTTAACATGAGCTACAAGCTGTATATTTTTTTTAATAACAGTGTTTGGTAAATTAGCTGTTAAATATAATTATAAGATGTAAAATGACATAAAAGGACAAATCTATAATTGTAAATAAATTTTTGGAGGGTATATTAGTAATTTAAAGTTTTAACAGCTCATAGACATTTAAAAAGCTTCATGAATCAGCTTTTCATTTTGGAGCTATTTGTTTGAAATAAAAGTTTGTAAGTAATGCATCCAAACGAAGCTACTTAGTTTATAGGAGATTATTTTGTAACAAAAAGTTAATAGCTACTCCAAAAAGCCCCTGCCAAACAGGTCCCAAGTAGGAATAATGTAAGGATTAAAATATATTTTGGAGTAAAGTTATAAAACGAAGTATTTTTAGGAAAGTATACTTCTTTCACTAGATCTCGATACATCAAAAAGCAACTCACGTCACTCTACCTTAACCTTGCCTATATAGCAAGTTTAAATCCTAAGACCTTTAACTATGAATCAGTCATTTCAACAAAAGAGAGCTAGAACATTCGTAGGGAGCCATAAATGTACAACGTACGTTGTCAAGCTCGTCCATCTAGACTGAGTTATATTACGAGGGATCGAACAACGTACTTTGTCAAGCTCGTCCATCTAGACTGAGTTATATTACGAGGGATATTAGTATATGACTATAAAATTTGGATGCAATACAACAATTAAGATACGAAATTTATAATTTTATATCCATCATTTTGACACTTTCATTAGTTCATATCTTTGAATTTTAGTGAATCGATGTACATGATAGGAAACTATCATTTTAAAACTAAGTTGGGTGGTGAGTGTGATGGTAATTAACGTCTAAACAAACTTGTTGGTCGCTAGTTCAAGCCATCGCATGTCCTGCCTACCCATTTTTTTTTACACAAATGAAAACAGACGATTGAAGTGATTGTGACACCGTTGAGAATACAATGACGGGCCACAAACAAGCCTAGTGTAACTGATTTAAGACAAATCCAAGCCGCTACGTCCTTCATTCATAACGATGGATCAAGAACACGGGTGTAGTTAGAGTTGGCGGGAGTTCTGCTGAGAAACAAGTGATGCTTTAAAAGCCAAGTCTTGAATCGATCCAATCGGGTTACGAGGTCATTGTTTAAACTGGTTCCACCATCGGATCAACCAGGTTTTCCATTGATATAGATTGCAATATTTCGGTCACCAAACGCTTATAAAACCTTTAATATTTAATATCAAACATAAATAAAACTTAAAAAATTAATACCAATCAAATAATAGGTTTATATATTATACAATATCAAACGCATACAATTCAACGAGAATACAAGTTTTAAACCTTAAAACATTATCTATCACCACAATCAATCCAAACTTATCATATATATTTTGTAACATAAAATTAAAAAAATATATATATATCAAATATGGCCAACTTTGATAAATCGTGCTGACTTGGATCACATGTAACTCGCCGGATAAAATTCAGTTTTGAAGCCTCAAAGAACCGGTTCATTATGGCCCTTTTTCGGCCAAAATCCGTTCAACCGGCCGGGTCGAACCAACTTTCAGAACACTAGAACAAGTTAATGTGATGATAGTTTTGAAGTGGATGATGAAGTATGGAGTGCGGGTTAGGGGTTAATTGAGTAGTTTACGGTTGTTGGTGATCGCATGGTCCATCGCTCATCAGGATTTCGTAGCTGGAGATTAACTTATATGTTACAACTTGTTTGTCAAACATTGACTGACAACGTTATATATTGTGGTTTGGTGTTTCGCTCAATACCTAACTGTTTAGTGATGAGTGTGTAAATACTCATCAGTTTTGGTCAAATCTGGACTGCAAAACACTTAAAAACGCTCAGAAATGCATCAAAATACTGAAAATATCCCAAAATTGTATTTTATATGTTTCAGATGCAAAATGTTTAAAATCAGATGAAAAACGAGCAGAGTTTGCATAATTGGCAGTTTCAGTCCCCCGACTTTCAAAAAATGGCAGAAATAGTCCCTGAGCACTTATTTTAAAAGTAAAGTCACCAAAGGTCCTTTTGAAATCATTAGTTGTCATAATTAGTCCTTTGGTGAAAAATTTCAAAAGTTTTGAGAAGTTACAAGTTTAGTCCTTCAAGTTTCAAATTTGACAAAAATTGTCCTTTAATTACTTGAGATTTGCAAGTTTGGCCCTTGGATTTTTGGATATTGTCAAAACCAACCCTTGGATTACATTTGCAGAAGTTACATGAATGGTCCCTGAATTTCCAGCTTTTACACTTTTGGTCCTTGTGTTACTTAAACACCAAATCCAAACCGGATCCAAATTAAATCCCAAATCCAATAACTATCCTACTAGCCCAAACCCATCCAACCCGTCCAATTTCCCAACCCGGTCAACGAGTTAACTAGCCCCAGTCAAACAAACCACCCCCGCCAAACGTTTTTCCCTCCAAAACCCTTCCCCTTCACCCACTCTCTGCAACTTCCAGTCCTCCCCTCACCTCCAGCTCACCTTTCACCCCCTTATCACTCCACCTCAACAACCAAACAAAAAAAGCATTAAATTCTTCTCCTTCCATTCACTCAACCTCCCACTGGCTAAAACCATTTTGGCGCCAAAACTCATCAAACGGCCATTATCAACCCAACTCATCCAATGGCTCCAAAGAGTGGTGGGATTTACTCAGAGGACACGTGGGAGACCTTTTGATGTATAAATATAAGAGGAGAAGGCTGAGAAGAAGAGTAGTTAATTTTTATAGTTTATTGTAAAATCGTTTTTATTATAAATGTCTTAGTTTAAGCCTTAAAGTGTAATTTACAGTTTCTATGTATTGAATTTAAGTTAATTAATCGTTTGTAATCAAGTTCAAGTTCTAATTAAAAGTTTCTCCAAGTTTCCTGTTTTTAAGCTTTCTTTTATATATGCAATTTTACATGTACTAAATTCCAAGCTTCAAATAGCTTATTTACTTCTCAAATAAGCTTACTAAAGCTGTTTATAGCTTTTAGTAAGCTTAGAAATCAGTTTTCAAGCAATATTCCAAATTGGTCAACAAAAGTCAACTGAAGAACATGGAAGTTGGATATGGGTTGTTGCAGAGCTTGAACTGGGTTAGATTAGCTTAGGTTAGATTAGTTATGGTTCTGATTCAAACTGCATTATAGCTGGACAAGCTGTGAGTGCTAATCTCTTTTCCATTTTATTTTTAGAATTTGCATTATTAGCATAAGGGTAGAATTGTTGGTTATGGTTGAAGTTCTTGTAGCATTTAGGTATTTTGATAAGGTTAGGGCCTGAGTTGAGAAAAGTTATGGTGTAGGACAGTGATTAGGAGTTTAAAGCATCATGATAGTCTTGAAAGGGGTGTTTGGATCTGCCATGAAATCTGAGATATAGTTTCAAGCTTTTGATAAGTTAGGTTGCATTAGTGTATTTTAGCATCATTAAGTCAATTGCTGTCATAAATTAGCACCCTAGAATAGCCAAAGTCAAATTCACACTTAATCTGTCTTAATTTGCTTAACTGTTGGAGCTTTTGAAGATCAAAAGCTTGATTTGTGTTTAGAAAATGTTAGAGTAGCCTAATACAACTTCTATTTAGCCTATAACATCATATTCAGTTCACAAATTAAGCCCAAAGTTCACCAAAGTCAAAGATCCATTTCTGTCTAAAAAGTCAAAAGTTGCATAAACTCAGTTTGCACCAAAGTTTGTAGAATTTTCATGGATTCGTTTCTTGTTTAAATTAAGTAAAATTGTGGGCTTTTCAAGTTCAACTGGTCAAGAATTGAAAAGTGATTTTTGGAGATTTTTTGTAAGTCTTTATAAGCTCCAAATGAGCTTGTCAAAATGGTCAAAAGTGCCCTGTGCACATACTCAGTATTAACTGAGTGTGCACAGGATTTTGCAAAGCTCTCAACAAGCTCATAAGAGCTTGTCTTGGGCTCAAATTTGGTTTATAAGCTCTTTGGTTGGTCTACTTGAGGACCACAATTCCAGTTTTCCCTATAGCTCATCTGATAAGCTGGTAGTTTAGCTTAAACTAGGGTAGTAAGGACTGTTTGGATAATATCATTTTTAGAAGTTTAATCTTAAGACAGAGCTTGTAGCTTGTTAGGACTAGCTGGATTTAGTTAAAATTAGTTCATTTTAGCATAAATTAGCTTCTGTAACAGTTTGGTAGCTTATTGTGCTTATTTGCTTATTGTAAGTGCTTATTTATAAGCTCTTTTCTCTTCAGTTTCATAATCCCTCACATAAGCTACTGTTTTTATATTATTCTTAGATTAAGAATATTATTTTAGACTTTTCCTGAATTTTTCAGATTTTTCTAGTTCTGTTTGCTATTTTTCTTCATTTAAAACAGTTTTTAAGCTTTTTTTTAATTAGCTTTTAACACAATTAAATCAGAAAAACTTCAAAAAAATAAGTTTTCATTTTTCCTAGGTTAAGATAAATATAAAAAGCAAAAAAATAATTTTTCCAGATTTTTATTAGTTAAATTTGTAATTTTTAGCAATTTAATTAGTTTCAAATAGTTTTTAATTCATAGAAAATAGAAAAATAATCAGAAAAATACAAAATTAGTTTTGAAAATTCTCTTTAGTTATTTTAGATTTTTCTAAGTCATAATTTCATTTTTCTAGCTCTATTTCATATTTTCTTATATTTTAGGATATTATTAAATAGTTAAAAATAGTTTTTAATTAATAATAATTAAATAAATAGTCATAAAAATAATTTTCTTTTTCTAAACATTTTCTCTTATCATTAGGTTTGTAAAAATGTCATTTTTATATTTTTAGGATTAATATTGTTTCAGTTCCACATTTTCTTTTGTACGTTACGTAGTTTTTAAGTTAAATTTATAAAAGAAAAATCAAGAAAACATCATTTTAAAAAATAGTGATAGCATTTATTTAATATAATTTATCTTTTTAATTTTTTTTAATTTGCATTTTAGCCCCTGTAATTTATAAACTTTCTCTTTAGGTATAATTGTTCGTAATCCTCATAACCCTTTTCCCGTTCAAATTCTCCCGATCACTATTCGTTTGATTATTCATCGCACAACTCGTTGGGACTTAACGACCTGGGGAAACACTACACTCCTCTGGATTTAATTGCTTTGGTTTCAGACTGTTTGGCTTTTATCACGGTTGACCATTCACAAGTGGTTGACTTGTGTGATAAAAGACTGACCGTCAGGAGCCGATCAAATTTTGGCGCCGCTGCCGGGGAGCTGTGCTAATAGTCTTACGTTTAGCAGATTAGTGATTTGAATATTCACTCCTTGTTCATACCATCTATATGTATTTATATTTTCTTATAAAAATCCAAAAATCCAAAAACATCTTAAAAATCAAAAACCCAAAAAGATTTTATTTCTTATATTTACAACATGTTTTTCAAAAATACCAAAAATATTCCTCTTTACCCTCTTACCCTTTTGATTCTTCATTTCTTACCCTCTGGAACCCTTTGATTCTTTCTATGTCTTATCCTCACCTTCTTGGTTGTCAATGGTGTGGTGGCCCTCATAATGATGATAATTGTCTCAGTTTTAGCATGGTAGAGTTAGGAAATGGGTCTGTCTATAACCAAGATCCATATTCTTACCATGACATGACTAATTTATTTCATCAGCTACCACATCATGAGATTCAGACATACTTGTGTGAATTTTGTGGAGGTCCTCACCAAGGATTTGAGTGTCAGACCAGAGACACGTTTTTCTATGAACAAATCTCTAATAACACTCTGAACTTTGGAAATGATCAATATCCATGTTATTCACCAAATCAGTCACAACAATCATTTTGTTTTGAGAACTGTGGAGGTCCCCATTTCAGCTCTGATTGTCAAACAGGGAATCCATTTCCTTGTAACAATTACGACTATCCATATCACGACCAACCTCTACAGTGCCAAATAACTCAAACTCCTCAGCAAACCCAACAAGACACTTATCTAGAGCTTCTGGAGTTAGTGAAAAGAACTAAGGAGTTGAGTAAAACAGCATTTCGAAATGCTCCCAGTTTTTCTTGTGTATATTGTGGGGGTCCTCATGATGATTATCAATGTCAACCTTCCTGTTTTGACAAATCTCCACTCCCACAATGTCCCGTCATTCAAAATTCACATGAGAAATCCATGGAAGAATTGCTAGCTGAAGAGCAGGCTGCTAAAATAAATTCCCAAATTGCGTTTGAAAAATCTATTAGGGAATCAATTGCAAAAGAAAAAGCAGCCAGATCTAGCTCTCAATTTCGTTTTATTCCTGATGACAGTGATGATGAGGATACACTTGATATCCTTCAATTCTATAAAGATTCATCAAGTTCATCAGTTGATATCCCAGCAGTTGAGATTCATTCCCAAACAACTGCTATCACACCCGAAGCTCCCACTCACTCTCTGAACATGGGGGACGAGCATCTTGACACTGTTCTTGAAAAGGAATCGGACGAATTCATAAAGTCTAGTGTTGAGGACCTTGTCCCAATCCCGAGAGAGTCACAGGGAACTTCTGATCATATGTGTGATTCTCTTTCCCCTCTTGAGTGTTCAAAAGATCATTTTGAAACTTTCTCCGATTATAGTGATGATTATGCTTCTTATGGAAACATCGAGTATGTTGAGGCATCACTCCCACAGTCTGACCCTCTTCTTGAGGAGTTCACCGATGAACTCACTCACATCAGTCCACTTTCATCAGAAAGTGACGATGGTCTCTTTGATTTCGAAGCCGACGTAGGAGAAATTGAAAGTCTCCTTTATAATGATCGTTCACTCACTTCTCACCCTAACAGTCCAATAGAGAATGTTGATCACTTTGTTCCTGAAGCATTCAAAACAACTCTCACTAATCCTCTATTTGAATTCGACTCTAAATTCACTTTAATTTCTGAGAATCCACTCTTTGATACTCAGATTGAGGATAGTGATGAGTCTACAGTGAAACAAGAATTCACAGATTTACATCTTGTGATTGATTCTCTTCACGAGGAGTTCGCCGGTGAACTCACTCATATCATATCTCCGCTGGAGTATGATAACTTCCACTTTGATCATGACACACCCGGGATTTGTCTTGATCACGTGAGCTTAAATGATGAGATTCATAATACTGAAATTATGGATTCTCCTATGGATGAAGATGAGTTATTCATGATTTTCATCATGACTTTCTTTCTTTTCTTCACCTATCCCGTGACTTCTTCTCTTCTTCACTCATTTGGGAGTGAAGATACCATCTTTGACCCCGGCATTTCCATGTCCCATTTGTGAGCCGGGTCTGTCTCTCTATATCTCATCGGTGTGGAACTTTCACGTGCTTCAAATGTTTGTCCAAACATCTTGAATGAAAGTCCGATGGAGATTGTCTCTTCCACTTACTTCCCCATGAACAAATTAATTCGGGGTCGAGTCAAGCTAGCGACTCGGTAATCAAAAACAGTAGTTAAACATGGGTTTTCACCCGTGTGTCCCACCCTAGTGTGGGGGAGATGCCCCCCGCTGTTGTATATAAGTTTTCATAAAAAAAAAAAAAAAAATTTCCAAAATAATGGCCGTAGTATTTCCCTTTTACGTTCTCTGTTTCGGCATAACCGCCGGTACTTTGAATATTGAGGGCAATATTCATTTCTAGTGTGGGGGGAATTCTCACGAATTTTATCACGTAATTATACCACCCAATTCCCCCATTTTTGGCCAAATTTTTTTTTGGAGTAAGTGTTTTTGCACTTACTCAACATACGGTTATCAGTCCACCATGTCTAAAAAACAAAAGGATTGGCTAATCTAGGAGCAAACGGCTCTTGGTAAAGATATCTCAAATCTGTTGACGGCTTGCAATTTGCCCAAAATTGTATGGTGTTCAGCTCACCATATCTTTAATTAGTGAAGAGTTGGCTAGCCCGCAAGTTTATGGCTTGTGGTAAAGGCAGTTGGAAAACCATAATTGGTAATCGACTCACCAAAGATATTTTATCTAAGAGTTGGCTAGTCCAGAAGCAAACGGCTTCTGGTAAAGACAAATCAAATCCGTTGGAAGCTGGTGATTTGCTCAAAATCATTTGGTTATCAGTGTACCAAAATTCTTACTTGAACTGAAACATTTGGCTACTCCAGAAGTGATGGCTTTTGGTAAAGAGATTCAAATCCATTAAGTTTTCTCAAAAGATTGCTAGGGACTAGCAATAGTTTAGTGTGGGGGATTGATGAGTGTGTAAATACTCATCAGTTTTGGTCAAATCTGGACTGCAAAACACTTAAAAACGCTCAGAAATGCATCAAAATACTGAAAATATCCCAAAATTGTATTTTATATGTTTCAGATGCAAAATGTTTAAAATCAGATGAAAAACGAGCAAAGTTTGCATAATTGGCAGTTTCAGTCCCCAGACTTTCAAAAAATGGCAGAAATAGTCCCTGAGCACTTATTTTAAAAGTAAAGTCACCAAAGGTCCTTTTGAAATCATTAGTTGTCATAATTAGTCCTTTGGTGAAAAATTTCAAAAGTTTTGAGAAGTTACAAGTTTAGTCCTTCAAGTTTCAAATTTGGCAAAAATGGTCCTTTAATTACTTGAGATTTGCAAGTTTGGCCCTTGGATTTTTGGATATTGTCAAAACCAACCCTTGGATTACATTTGCAGAAGTTACATGAATGGTCCCTGAATTTCCAGCTTTTACACTTTTGGTCCTTGTGTTACTTAAACACCAAATCCAAACCGGATCCAAATTAAATCCCAAATCCAATAACTATCCTACTAGCCCAAACCCATCCAACCCGTCCAATTTCCCAACCCAGTCAACGAGTTAACTAGCCCCAGTCAAACAAACCACCCCCGCCAAACGTTTTTCCCTCCAAAACCCTTCCCCTTCACCCACTCTCTGCAACTTCCAGTCCTCCCCTCACCTCCAGCTCACCTTTCACCCCCCTTATCACTCCACCTCAACAACCAAACAAAAAAAGCATTAAATTCTTCTCCTTCCATTCACTCAACCTCCCACTGGCTAAAACCATTTTGGCGCCAAAACTCATCAAACGGCCATTATCAACCCAACTCATCCAATGGCTCCAAAGAGTGGTGGGATTTACTCAGAGGACACGTGGGAGACCTTTTGATGTATAAATATAAGAGGAGAAGGCTGAGAAGAAGAGTAGTTAATTTTTATAGTTTATTGTAAAATCGTTTTTATTATAAATGTCTTAGTTTAAGCCTTAAAGTGTAATTTACAGTTTCTATGTATTGAATTTAAGTTAATTAATCGTTTGTAATCAAGTTCAAGTTCTAATTAAAAGTTTCTCCAAGTTTCCTGTTTTTAAGCTTTCTTTTATATATGCAATTTTACATGTACTAAATTCCAAGCTTCAAATAGCTTATTTACTTCTCAAATAAGCTTACTAAAGCTGTTTATAGCTTTTAGTAAGCTTAGAAATTAGTTTTCAAGCAATATTCCAAATTGGTCAACAAAAGTCAACTGAAGAACATGGAAGTTGGATATGGGTTGTTGCAGAGCTTGAACTGGGTTAGATTAGCTTAGGTTAGATTAGTTATGGTTCTGATTCAAACTGCATTATAGCTGGACAAGCTGTGAGTGCTAATCTCTTTTCCATTTTATTTTTAGAATTTGCATTATTAGCATAAGGGTAGAATTGTTGGTTATGGTTGAAGTTCTTGTAGCATTTAGGTATTTTGATAAGGTTAGGGCCTGAGTTGAGAAAAGTTATGGTGTAGGACAGTGATTAGGAGTTTAAAGCATCATGATAGTCTTGAAAGGGGTGTTTGGATCTGCCATGAAATCTGAGATATAGTTTCAAGCTTTTGATAAGTTAGGTTGCATTAGTGTATTTTAGCATCATTAAGTCAATTGCTGTCATAAATTAGCACCCTAGAATAGCCAAAGTCAAATTCACACTTAATCTGTCTTAATTTGCTTAACTGTTGGAGCTTTTGAAGATCAAAAGCTTGATTTGTGTTTAGAAAATGTTAGAGTAGCCTAATACAACTTCTATTTAGCCTATAACATCATATTCAGTTCACAAATTAAGCCCAAAGTTCACCAAAGTCAAAGATCCATTTCTGTCTAAAAAGTCAAAAGTTGCATAAACTCAGTTTGCACCAAAGTTTGTAGAATTTTCATGGATTCGTTTCTTGTTTAAATTAAGTAAAATTGTGGGCTTTTCAAGTTCAACTGGTCAAGAATTGAAAAGTGATTTTTGGAGATGTTTTGTAAGTCTTTATAAGCTCCAAATGAGCTTGTCAAAATGGTCAAAAGTGCCCTGTGCACATACTCAGTATTAACTGAGTGTGCACAGGATTTTGCAAAGCTCTCAACAAGCTCATAAGAGCTTGTCTTGGGCTCAAATTTGGTTTATAAGCTCTTTGGTTGGTCTACTTGAGGACCACAATTCCAGTTTTCCCTATAGCTCATCTGATAAGCTGGTAGTTTAGCTTAAACTAGGGTAGTAAGGACTGTTTGGATAATATCATTTTTAGAAGTTTAATCTTAAGACAGAGCTTGTAGCTTGTTAGGACTAGCTGGATTTAGTTAAAATTAGTTCATTTTAGCATAAATTAGCTTCTGTAACAGTTTGGTAGCTTATTGTGCTTATTTGCTTATTGTAAGTGCTTATTTATAAGCTCTTTTCTCTTCAGTTTCATAATCCCTCACATAAGCTACTGTTTTTATATTTTTCTTAGATTAAGAATATTATTTTAGACTTTTCCTGAATTTTTCAGATTTTTCTAGTTCTGTTTGCTATTTTTCTTCATTTAAAACAGTTTTTAAGCTTTTTTTAATTAGCTTTTAACACAATTAAATCAGAAAAACTTCAAAAAAATAAGTTTTCAATTTTTCTAGGTTAAGATAAATATAAAAAGCAAAAAAATAATTTTTCCAGATTTTTCTTAGTTAAATTTGTAATTTTTAGCAATTTAATTAGTTTCAAATAGTTTTTAATTCATAGAAAATAGAAAAATAATCAGAAAAATACAAAATTAGTTTTGAAAATTCTCTTTAGTTATTTTAGATTTTTCTAAGTCATAATTTCATTTTTCTAGCTCTATTTCATATTTTCTTATATTTTAGGGTATTATTAAATAGATAAAAATAGTTTTTAATTAATAATAATTAAATAAATAGTCATAAAAATAATTTTCTTTTTCTAAAAATTTTCTCTTATCATTAGGTTTGTAAAAATGTCATTTTTATATTTTTAGGATTAATATTGTTTCAGTTCCACATTTTCTTTTGTACGTTACGTAGTTTTTAAGTTAAATTTATAAAAGAAAAATCAAGAAAACATCATTTTAAAAAATAGTGATAGCATTTATTTAATATAATTTATCTTTTTAATTTTCTTTAATTTGCATTTAAGCCCCTGTAATTTATAAACTTTCTCTTTAGGTATAATTGTTCGTAATCCTCATAACCCTTTTCCCGTTCAAATTCTCCCGATCACTATTCGTTTGATTATTCATCGCACAACTCGTTGGGACTTAACGACCTGGGGAAACACTACACTCCTCTGGATTTAATTGCTTTGGTTTCAGACTGTTTGGCTTTTATCACGGTTGACCATTCACAAGTGGTTGACTTGTGTGATAAAAGACTGACCGTCAGGAGCCGATCATTTAGTTAAGTAAAAACCAAAAATTAGATTTTTAGTTTCGATCGGTTAGTTTGGTCTAATTTTTCGATTTGGTTTTCGTTTTTTTTTCGATCACCCTTACCAATTTGGTATTTTGGTGGTACCTTGAAGATGGTCTGATACATGATTTTATTCATTCAATGCAAATTAATTTTTATTTTACTGTAGTTGCATATTTGCTTAGAGCGTTTGATATAATAACGTGAAGAGGGGCGTTATGCCCACGTGACATGCGTTAACATCAAGTTATTATATCATCGAGGCGCGTTATTGTCCGGCGTTGAGGCATGCGTTGCTTTGGCAACGCTACGTTACAAGCGATGTGAATAAAAAAAATAAAAATAATAAATAAAATAAAAATTACAAAACTGTCCTCCCAAACGGCTAGTTGGTTTGAATTTTAAAAAAATTACATTTTCGGCCCTTACCGTTTCATAACGGCCATATTGTTAAAAAAAATCAAAAAATAAATAAGGAAAGAAAAAAAAATCAAAACCTTTAATAAACCAATATAAATACCCACTTAATACACAAGTTTTTTTCACACTTCCACAACTCCAACTCATATACATATACTCCCCCCTCCCCCCTACCAAAAAAAAAGTTGTTCTTTCACAACGGATCTGAATCAAAGTGACAAAGAACGCAACAACTGGTCCGATGTAGATGACGAAAGTGACATATACTTTATGGTGGTTGCGTACGAATATCAACAACAGTTAGAAAAAGAAGCAGCTCGACCTCGTGTGAGCCGTAACCATATCTACCGTGAACGTGAGTGATAGCGATTTAAAACATACGTTTTTAGGGGGTCATTTAAGCCCTAAATCATTACACTTTATATTTGTTACTGCTTAAAATCGTTCATTTTCACATTTTAGGTCTTTTGGATGTAAAATGCTAGAATGAAGCATTTTTGGACGAAAAAGAGCGAAAACATGAAGAAAACAACAAAGTCAAAAAAACAAGGCATTTTCATAAGCCTGGCGGCGTTCGAACTCAAAGGGCGACGCCGTCACTTACATGGTGTTCCAAAAACTCTCAAGTGACGACTCAGAACATATTTTGGTCTTAACAAGTGATGGCGTCACACCTTATTTCAGAAGGCCGTCACTCTTTCCTTTTATACTAGACGACCAAGATCTTCCCAAGACAACGTCCAAGAGTAATCCAGATGGTGTCACTACTTTTTTCCCGACGTCGTCCCACTAATGACTTGGAAAAGACGAAACCCTAATGACGGCGATCAGACGGCGTTACCATCAAAAGGCGATGCCGTCGCGAATGTAAAATCTATATATAGACTTCGAATTTTCTATTTAATGTGTGCATTATTTTGGAGAGCAAACCCTAGTTCATTTGAGGTCCGACTTGGACAATATTTTAGAGTTCCAAACCCTCATTTACACTTAAAGATAAGTTGGTTTATCCAATCTATCACCATGTTTCATCTATGTTTGATTGTTTGTTTGTGTTCTTGCTTATCTATCATGCGTAACTAAATTAATTAGTGTTTGCTTAGATCCAATGAAACCTAGTTATTGATTATTGTTAGGTTGTCTCTTGTTCTAATTGGTAGACGCTAGAGTAAGGAAAACTAGCTTCTTCTTTAATTGTTGCGAGCTTGAGCGTCCTAAATAGTAAAAAGTCTTAGAGTGCACTTTAGGCTCTTGTTGTGTTTATTGCGTAAGTTGTAGCTTAATGATAATAGGATATTCAAGGGAGATACTTCGGTACATGGCGATCCCTGGTGTTCTAGAGGAGAGTTACGATTCATAGAATTGGGGAATTAGGCACCATCCTATGACTAACACGGAATATAACGCATCAATTAGAATAAGGATGTGGCAATTCAACCGACCAAAAAAAGATAACTATGGAGTAAGAAAATATAAGTGAACACGCTTTTAATTATCATAAGAACACACTCCTACAATCCATAGCTTTTACTTTTATTTAGTTAATTAGTTTTAATTTAAATTGTTAAGTAGTTTAATTGGTAAAATTACCAAACCCCCACTTTTCAAACCCCGAGATTTAACTTGCTTTCATAAAAAAAATTATAAAAGACTAAAAAGAATCACCCTCAACCTCACCTTTTCATCATACATCTCTTACTAGCATCTCTATTACCCTAAAGAACGATCAACCCCCTGGGCTTGCCCATACTACACTGCAACGATTAGGTACTCTGCCTAGTGGGTTGTAAAGCTTGATCGCGGAAAAGGAAGTCTTTCGACCCCGAACCATGCATCAAGTTTTTGGCGCCGCTGCCGGGGAATAGAATAGATAGTTAGGTTTCTATCTCGATTAGGTTCACTTGCTTGATTCCTATCAAGTGATTTTTTTTCTTTTTTATTAGCTTTCTTATATTCTATCCCCCGTCTTCGTGTCTTTGTTCGTAACCTTGTCACTTTTCATCATGGAAGGTGATAATCCACCCATCAACAACGATCCACCACAACATCCACTACCAGCACCAAATACACCACCACAAGACCCGGTAAGAGGCCGTACTATTGGTGAATACTCTAGACCGAGCCATCAAGGCTATAAGAACACCATTGAGCTTCCCCATTTAGCTCAAACTACGGCCCTGCGATCCGACACCATCCGGTTGGTGCAAAACGAATGTGCATTCCATGGAATTCGTTTCGAAGATCCAAATCAGCATCTCAAGGACTTCCTAAATTTTTTTGATTCAATTGATCTTGAAGCTACCGCTGGGGAGACAACGCGGTTGCGTCTCTTCCAATTCTCTTTACGGGACCAAGCTAGTAATTGGTGTGAGCGTCTTTCCGCGGGATCCATCTCAAGTTGGGATGATCTCACTACCCGTTTTCTCGCCCAGTTTTTCCCACTGGGGAGAACCACTAAGCTTAGGAATTATATTTTGATGTTCCAACAATGTTAAGGTGAAACCCTTTATGAGGCGTGAAATCGATTCAAGGACTTACTCCACAAAGTCCCTCAACATGGCATTGATCTTTGGCTCACAATCCAAATTTTCAATGATCATGTCAGTTTTCTCATAAGGCGATCCATCGACCGAGCGGCCAGCGGCAGACTCAGCGAACTCAATACGGAAGATTCATGGAATGTCATAGAAGAGCTCGCCTATCAGTCTTATGAAAATTGGAATGATTCTCATGAGACTCCTGATAACACGGTTAAGGCAATATCATGTCACGTCTAGGTACTGCAGAAGAAAAAACTGCAAAATCCGATCCAATTTATTGTAATCGATTAGTTAACATGTTGGTTAACCGTATTCTGAAACGCTGAAAAAAATCATTGGCTTATCAAATTATCTATCGAGCCGTGAAAAAGATTCAACAAAAGACAGAAACAAATCCACTATCTGTTTTACGTCAAGCAATACATGGAGTAACTCCAGGTATAGCAGTAAAAGCAAGACGTGTAGGTGGATCGACTCATCAAGTTCCCATTGAAATATGATTCTTTACCTTGTAGTTCTTCTAACATTTCCGAAAAACAAATTTGTGCTCTTGAAGAACGGATCAATTATTTAGTTGAACGACAAAAGAAAGTGCCCGGACCAATTTCTTCAACTCTTTAATTACCGATCAACTTCGCTGCCTCAACTGGTAACCCAACACCCCTCTCTGAATCGCCTAGTTGTGAGAGAAACCCCGCTTCCCTAAACCGATTTCGCTCTTCTTCACCGCAACCACTTTCACCTAGCTTCAAAACCCAAATGAGAGAATTTATGGTGGCTCATTCGGAGAGGTTAGCAAAATTCGAGGAGAAAGTTTATAAACAAAGAAAAGAAATGCAGGAGAAGATAACATATATAATGAACTTATTGAAGGAATACACTAAGATGAAAGCTCCCGAGAAGGTGTTAGTAAGAAAAGATGACCACACTACCCCCACTATGTTTGTTAACGCCATTTCCTTTGTTCGTAATGAGGAGTCGCAAAACAAACTAGTGTTAAGGAGGGAGTAGTTGAGAATAAGGATACGGGGACTAAAGAGAATAGCAAGAATTGTAATGGTAATGGAAAATCTAAGGAATTAGATAAACCTAAGACTGTAGGGCACTACCTTAAACATAAAGTCAATAAGAAAACCATTTTTCACCTAGTGAATAATTTTAGGTACAATGATGCTCTTAGGATGACTTTCTTAGGGTGAAACAAAGGAGGATGAATATGATACTATGTCTATGGGACCTTTGTACGAGGCAATTATTAAGAAACCAGTAGCTAAGAAACAAGAGATCTGCGGGAACTTCATAATACCGTGTAGCATTGGTGACTTAGAAGATATAAAGGCCTTAGCTGACCAAGGTTCAGATGTAATTATAATGCCGTTATCAATCTATAATAAATTGACTAAGGAGAAACCAACCAAGACTAATCTTAGACTTTTCTTAGCCAATCATTCATATGTTTACCCTTTGGGAATAGCGAATGATGTGTTGATTGAAGTTGCAAGTGGAATCTATCCGGTGGATTTTGCGATTGTGGATATTGAGGAAGATGAACACATGCCCTTCATTCTTGGAACACCTTTCTTAGCCACCGCCAAAGAAACAATCAAATGCGGTGAGGGTATTATGATACTTAAAAGTGGTAAAAGCAAAGTTAGGATACCTATAGTTCCAAGACATCCTATGAAATTTAAGGAGAAGAGATGGAATGATCATGACTCACAAGTTCGCAATAGTATTGTTAGGAGAAAAATCATTGAATGTGAGGAGAAGATTAGGGAATACAAAGATAGGGAGATTGAATTAGGAGAGTGGAAACGTGATAAACACATAATTGGGCATAACTTCGCCACGAAAAGATCCTACGGGAACCATCATGAGGAAAATGATGATAATGGGATAAAAAGGCATTACCAACGAATCAAGAGTCCTAAAGAGTTTGCGGAAGGAGACAAGTTGCTCTTGTATAATTTAAGATTAATAGTACCCCCGGGAAAACGTAAGTCAAAGTGGTGTGGCCCCTTTACAATGAAAAGGGCAAAAAGAGATGGAACCGTTGTATTGCTTGACAAAGATGGAAGATTGTAAGATATTGGATTTCACAAACACTCTAAACCATGATCAAAGTATGCGTTTAAGTATGTTAGAGAGAAAGTTTTAGTGAGAGAGTGGAAGAAAGTTGGGAACTATAGTGAGAGAAAGGAAAAATATTATTATGAGCTCCAACCCTCTACCTTGGGAGGTAGAGGGTATTTATAGTCTTACAATAAAACGCCACACAACGGGCTGTGGATCAGGCATACAGTGGGTAAAGACCCGTCCGTCCTCCACGGTGTTACTTAACTAAAACCTACTTGACTTAAAAGAACTACGACTACGAGCTTTCTAACGATTACATATACTTGAGGTGACCGACTCTTTAATACCTGGAATTTCTAATTCCTAACAATCTCCCCCTAAGGGAGGTCACCTCAATCTTGTACTAAAATTACATTGAATACAGACAGATATTACATTAAAAATTTTCTTGCATTCTTGATGTAGTACTTTGCTCCGAAGCTCGTAGTCATTGATTCTTCTCATTGCATGTTTGGTTAGTCCAAGTGGAGGTCTTTTAATGATCCACGTGATAATAAATTTGAGCCAGCTTTTGAGATCATCAGCTATCAAAAATCTCTGAGACATCCTTTGTGGTGTTGGTATTATGTGATGTTGTGACCTTAGGACCGACATGCTCACATTCTGGATCATGAAATCTTCACATCAGAGTAGCGGAAGCTTTCGTTGATTCATGATATTGGCAGCAGCGTAGCAGAAGCATGGAGTGAAAATATCAGAGTCATTGATGCACTTATCATGATTTCTTTTGAGATGAATGTGTAGTGTGAGCATGCGGCTATGGATTGACCGCTTCATTCTGATCAGCTGCAAACGTAGGATGTACCTGCATAAAACAGTTAGCAATAAAGCACACGAAAGTGTCTTTGATCACTTTCTTTGAATTGAGGTACACGGCCCACGGTTCCCCGTTGATCAGTACAAGTACTGCCTGTGATCAGGTAGGATTCCTAAGAATCTCCTTGACAGGGTTTCGCAGCTGTTCTAGCTGTTCTCAAACCGGAACATCTCAAAGAAGACAACACGGAGTGAGTGAACCAGCGAATTTAAGTCCACTGATTGATGAAAAGAGATTTGAAAAACAATTGTGTATTGCTCAATAGAAATTGTTTTTGCAATACAACGAAGGTTTTATTGAAAATCAATTATCAATCATAAAAACACCTTTTGATTTGAAAAATTAGTACACGGTCGATGTGCTATAGAAAAGAGTTTTTAAGCACAAAGACCGGTTTTTCAAAGGTATCCGTCAATCCATAACCTGAACCAGGATTGATTCAAGAGATTGAATCGCCCCATTGTTTCTGTTCAGTTGTCACATGGTTGATCTATATAATAGATCTCACATGCCACCTACCAGGAGCTTGTTTGATGTTGGCTCCAGAAGGTTTTCCATCTTCACTGTGAATATGTTCACATATCACTCGGATGTTCTGGCAAAACCACAAGGATAATGCGTAGGACTCAAGATATAATCTCTCTTTCCACATTGTGTGAAACAGAGAGTCTTCATTGAAAGTGTCCTAAAGAGATTTATTGATGATCTCGTGGCTCTAGACTCAATATGTGCATATTTGGTTCCTGTGGCGGAGACTAGGGAGAGGGTCTCCTTCTTCAATATCAACAATCTCTAAGAAAAAGTCGATAGATAATGTCGGTTCCCCGTGAGAATGAAACAAGTCCTTTTAAGAGGAACTTGAGTGGTTTGGAAAGTTGAGGTGCAGTGCATCACTGGGTCCATGACATCTTGTCTTCAATACTGATGTTACCATCAGTAGTATATGAATTGAACCCGGTTTCTGCCCTAAGGTTGAATATATGGAGGGCTATTTGTTTTCACCCTTTTCTCATTCAATTCTTTTTAATTCTTCAACCCCTTCAGTGCTTACCGAGACTTCATAGCAAGAACCTTGTTGGGTTTGTTTCAGTGCTTGCTCTGTCACAGTCCGCACTCTTCCCATATCTCACTTTTCTCCTTTTATCATCATACCTAAGGACTTCTACACTAACTAGTGGATTGTCCCTGGGTAGATCCCTCCGGTTCTGGCGGATCATGGGAACACATACCTAACCTTATCATCCTTATATCACCGTACATAAAGTAAATTTGGTCGGTCATCTGCCATTGGAACCAATTAATAACCATTTGAAAATCAATCCAGATACTTGTGATATATTATCAAAACATTTTGTACCTGAATTGTTTTTGATATTTTTAGAATAAGTGCTCCCCCTCAACATGTGCATGAATTGTTTGAAATTGTTTTGCACACGGAGGCAAGAGGAAGAATTAATTTCTTTGAATACCATTTTCTAAAAGATATCAACATCACTTCCCAAATCGAATCAAGTAGATAAAGCATTTTGGGGAAGGATGAGGTTTCCAAAAGTTTGCTCCCCCTCAATATGTGCCTCGAGGTTTGAAAAGATTTTTGCACATAGTAGAGAGAACCTGCACATTGAGATAAATGATCACGTTTCAAATCATAGGTTTAAGATAGATGCTCCCCCTCAACATGTGCATGGAAAATTTGAAATCGTTTGTCACATGTGGGAAGGATAGCATGTACATCCTTATAAAACCATTTACCGAATTATCAGTTTAAATCCAATTTAAATCACACATTCTCCCCCGATCACAATTTTCAAATCATTTGAGATTTGTGATCTCTTATTGATTTAAATTGATTTTGAAAGCTTTTAAGGAGAATTGTGACATGATTATGAAAGTGTTTTAACTGATAAGGATCGGATTTTAAGACTTTAAACTCCATTGGTAAAACATGCATGAATATCTTTTGAAAACAATTTAATGCCAAATAACTTTTTAATTTAATTGAAATCATTCTCCCCCTCAATCAATGACATAGGTTGTTGATTGAGAGATTGATATTTTGACAAATAAGTCCTGATGATTATCAAAAATAGAGACTGAGTTATTTTTCAAAACAATTTGTTTTCAGCAGATAACATGTTAATAGAATCAGAGCATGGAATTTGGTTGATAAGAAGGTTTTTGATGAATGTTCAAACAAATTCTCAAATCTTGAAAAACATGAAAAAGCATGGCTCTGTTCTTTCTTTGAAAAGCGGGTTACTGCCTGAAATGACAATAAACCATTGTTTTACTTTCTCCCAAAAATATATATATATATATATATATATATATATATATATATTTTAAGAATTCGAACAACATCTAAAGTCCCGTGTCATTCTTTGAATGACAGCACAAAGACCGTAGATATAATCAAACCGAGAAAAACATAACAAATTGGCAATATTTTTTTTTTTGAAGATTTTTCGAATTTTTCAGATTTTTATGGATTTTGAAGGTTTTATATTTTTCTGTTTGATTTTTGAGGGTTTTATAATTTTGTATTTTGTTTTTCGAATAGATATATACAAGAGATAGATGAAGATAGACCTTTACTCCTCGTCTTCCTCCTGAAGACGTTTGAGTATTTCTGGTTGAAGGCTTTTCAAGCCTAGTCGTGGAAGTATGAACTCAAAACGTTCTCTTGGAAGAGCTTTGGTGAAGATGTCTGCTAACTGATATTCAGACCTCACAAAATAGAGTTCCACCATACCTTTTTCCACTTGTTCCCTGATGAAATGATGTCGAATGTCGATATGCTTTGCTCTTGAGTGTTGAACGTTGTTGCATGAGAGAGCAATAGCACTTTTATTGTCACAGTACAGAGGGATTTTGTTGAATTCAAAGCCATAGTCAGATAATTGAGATCTCATCCATAAGATTTGAGCACAACAAGATGACATGGCTATGTATTCAGCCTCTGTAGAGGAAATAGAAGTACTCATTTGCTTCTTTGAAGACCAGCTCACAAGCTTATCACCCAAAAACTGAGCATCTCCAGATGTACTTCGACGAGTATCTTGACACCCTGCATGATCAGCATCTGCATAGGCTGTTAGTGACATACCGGTGTCCTTCGGGTACCAAAGACCCATGTTGATGGTTCCTTGGAGATACCGAAAGACCCGTTTAACCTCTTCAAGGTGCTTTTTAGTAGGCTTAGCCTGGTATCTAGCACACATGCAAACAGCGAACAAGATGTTTGGTCTACTAGCAGTGAGGTACATCAGGGATCCAATCATACTACGATATTTAGTTTGGTCAATCATGATCCCTGAGTGGTCCTCATCTAGTTTGGTTCGATCAATCATGGGAGTGTCAACAGGGTCACTTGAATCAAATCCAAATTTCTTTAAGATCTCAGTTGCATATTTAGATTGATTTATGAAAATGCCTTCGGGACTTTGTGAAATTTGTAATCCCAAGAAAAATGACATTTGTCCCATCATTGACATTTGAAATTTTGAACTCATTTCATTTGAAAAACGGTCACACTCATTGGGGTCAGTCGAGGCAAAGATGATATCATCAACATAAATTTGAACATGAATTAAATGTTTGCCTGACTTCCTGGTGAACAATGTTGGATCAACTGTTCCTTTGCTAAATCCGGTAGATAGAAGAAACTTTGACAGTGTATCATACCATGCCCTTGGAGCTTGCTTTAAACCGTAAAGAGCCTTCTTCAAACGATAAACGTGAGTAGGATGCTCTTGATTTACAAATCCTTCAGGTTGGCTGACGTAGACGACTTCTTTAAGATCTCCGTTCAGAAATGCCGTCTTCACATCCATCTGATAGACTACCATGTTCTTACTAGCAGCATTAGCCAAAAAGATTCTAATTGCCTCGATTCGAGCAACTGGAGCAAAAGATTCTTCAAAGTCAATACCCTCCTCTTGACGGTATCCTTTAGCAACTAATCGAGCCTTGTTCTTCAACACATCACCATGCTCATCAAGTTTCACTTTGAAGATCCATTTAAGAGCAATAATCATAGCACAGTCTGGAGCAGGTACTAACTCCCATACATCAAGTCGATCAAACTCATGAATTTCATCTTGCATGGCATTGAACCAGCTATCTTCATTCATGGCGGTTTTAACATCTTTTGGTTCGATCTTAGATAGTACGGAGTTGAAGAAGCACCATAAGGCATCTGTTGCAAGTTGTTTCCGTGTTGATACAGGGCGAGAGGGATTTCCAATGATGTTGTCTAGTGGATGATCGTGAGTCCATTTTCTAAGGTGTTCATGTGGCAGTTGTTGAGGGACTGAGGTAGCAGAGTTGATGTCTCCTGAAGAAGATGGTTCTGATGATGATTCAGGAGCAAATATGTTTTCAAATGGAGCATCTTCAGGAGTAGCAAAGGGATTAACTTCATCATTGATGCCAGAAACAGTTCCATGATGTATATTTGAAGAATGATAATTTGTTGATGAGACTGAAGGATCAGCAGCAGGCGCTTCTTGACTTAAAGATATTGAGACTGAGGGATTGACTTCATTCTCAGGAATATGAGCAGCCTCTGTTGTAGAAATTGACATCTCATTAGTACTTGGCTCATAAAGTTCATCAAACATAGGATCAAACAATTTCTTTAAATCATCTTCAGATGGAGGTACATATGGTGTTTCTTGAGAAGAGTTTGGAACAAGGGATGAACCAATGGGACTGTTTTGAAGTGCGGGTCCTGAACTGAATTGTCCAGGAGCCATTTGACCGGTCAGCTCATCAAACGTAACGTGAATTGTTTCCATGATATTTCGGGTTCTTTTGTTGTAGATTCGGTATCCCTTTTTGTTTGGTGCATACCCTACAAAAACTCCAATGTCTGCTTTAGCTCTAAGTTTGCCTAAGTCTTGACCCTCATTAGTTGGATAACACAATGCACCAAACACACGAAGGAAAGAGAGATTAGGTTTTCTGTTGTGGACAAGTTCATATGGAGTTTTTCCATGAACAATGTGAATCAGGGAACGATTTTGTGTGTAGCATGCAGTGGCAATAGCTTCAGCCCAGAGAAACATTGGAACCTTTGAGTAAATCAGCATTGTTCTAGCGGCTTCTACAAGAGTTCGATTTCGTCTTTCAACTACACCGTTCTGTTGAGGAGTTCGTGGAACACTTCTTTGATGGCTAATTCCAACGCTTTCATAAAATTCACTAAGTTGTTTGTTGACAAACTCAGTTCCATTTTCTGTTCTGATAATTCTGACGGTTTTGTTAAGTCGAACCTGCAGCTGTTTGATGAGTTTGATGATGATATCAGGAGTTTCATCCTTTGTCCTTAAGAACTTGACCCAGGTGAATCTAGAGTAATCATCAACCACAACTAACACATATTTCTTCCCAAAGATGTTCTGCACCCTCATTGGTCCACATAAATCCATATGAATCATATGAAGAACTTCTGTGACAGAGTTAGTAGGTTTGGGTTTATGGGCATACGTCTTGCTTTTTCCCAATTGACATGCTGAACAAAGATGATCCTTTTCGTACTTGAGTCTAGGTAACCCTACAACTAAGTCCTTTCTGGTGAGATCATTGATGGTGCCGAAGTTCAGGTGATTGAGACGACGATGCCATAACCATGACTTTGTTTTAGACGCCTTTGACAGCAAGCAAATTGGAGAAGACTTCATCATATCTTCAATAGAGATGGTGTAAAGATTTGAACCACGAGTTCCTCGTAACAATTCCTTACCATCAAGTTCTCTAACAAAACAAGTATGTTTTCTGAAGGCTACTTCTAGATCAGAATCACAGAATTGACCAACAGAGAAGAGATTATGACCAAGGCCTTCCACATAGTATACTCTAGAGATGACACTATCACCCACAACATAATCACCATAACCCATAATTGCACCGAAATGATCATTTCCGAATCTAACTGTCCCGATGAATTTGCTCACGAAGTTCATGAGCCGTGACCGGTCGCCAGTCATATGCTTGGAACAGCCTGAGTCCAGGTACCACAGAACGATTTGAACGATCTGCAGTTGAACACATACAAGAATGGATAACTGG
This sequence comes from Chrysanthemum seticuspe, assembly GCA_019973895.1. Taxonomy (NCBI): domain Eukaryota; kingdom Viridiplantae; phylum Streptophyta; class Magnoliopsida; order Asterales; family Asteraceae; genus Chrysanthemum; species Chrysanthemum seticuspe. The sequence goes on along the minus strand of BPTQ01000005.1, from coordinate 245,929,311 downwards.
ATAATTGGGATCCCCATGCAAGAATGGGTTCCATTTGGTTAGTAACACTGGTTGGAACACCCACATCAGAAATAGAAGCATTCATATCAGAAAATAGGGTAATGGAATCATTGTGAATAGATGCAGTACTAGTGTCTGTATTAGCCCTGTTCACAGTGTGCTCACTTCTTAAGGGAATAGATCTACCAGTAGGCATCCATTTTCTAGTGGGCATTGTCTGATTAGTCTTACGACCAACAGGTATCCAATAATAGCCTATCTTACTAAATGTTCTTCCTGTAGGTTTCCACTGTTTTCTAACTTTCTTTCGTTTTTGACTTTTAGCCTTCTTAGCATGATTTTTAGCATTAACAATATTAATTGGACAATTAACATCATTAGGCAAAACATTAACACCACATTCATGATTAGAAACAGAATTCAAGCAGACATTAATACAAGGTTTGTAAATAGTATCAGAATTCGAATTAATTACAGTACGCCTATGGCTAATACTAGAATCAACACGATTCGTTTTATTCGGCTCAAACTTAAAGTTCCTAGGTAGGTCTTCTACTTTCTTCCAATGCACATTCTTAGCTTGCGAGGTCGTGTCCTTCCTTGTATTGTCTTGAGACTTTGACCTGCTTGCTTTAATGTCACTGATTACTCCTGTAGAGGGAATGGGAACATTGGTTGGTTTGGCTACTATTTGCTTCACCTGTTTAGATGTGCTGGGATCTGAGCTACATGCAGGCACACTAAGATTAACTTTTTTCACACTTGAATAGCTGGGATTAGAATACCTAGAGTGCACACTCGAGTTCACATTCTTAGCACTAACAGATTTGAAATCTGAACTACTTGAGGGCACATTAGGGTTCACATTCATAACATTTGGCATTGAGTGACTTGCATGCTTGGCACTAGGCATAGAACACGATATCAAAGGATTGACTTGCTCACCTAAGGTTTTAGGGCATATTGTAATTAGGCATTCTAGAAGTTCTTGAGATCGTTTGGCATATAAGCATGCATGGCCAATTGCATTATCATCTGGTTTCTCTAACTTATCCTCTTCTACAATCTCACGGAGACATTCTAGGCTGTCCTTAAGGTATGAGAAATATGTTTGAATAGCAAGTTTGTTATTCCTAAGATGAGGAGGAACATATTTCACAGACAAAGCATATTTATTACAGACATGTACCTTTGATACACCATTCTCCCCATTGGTCATTGGAATCTTCCCTTTTACCTGACTCTTTAGATTCTCAATTTCTTTTTGTAACGAGGCTATCGTTTCGTTATTTTTGTTACGAGTGACCTTTATAGATTCAAATAATTCATTGAAATGACGTTTAACCTTTTCATTTTCTTCAAGAAAAGCCTCATTTTCCTTTTGTAAAGCATTTACTAAGTTTTGAAGATGAAAGTTTTGAGAATTCTGAGAATCTAAAGGAGGAGGCATTTGGGGACCAGTCACATTGTTCGTTTGACCCTTTAATTAAGAGATTTGGGCTTTCAATTTTCTGATCGTGTTGCACTGAGCTTGAATCTGTTCATCACGTTTGTTAATTTGGAAAACTGCATCAAACTCTGGAGTATCTGAGGATGTCTTGATATTTGAAGTTTTGACATTTTCTTTAAGATGTTGATATTTTAGTTGTAAATTAAAATGCTCAACTTCTAGTTTAGAAAAATGTTTAACCAAATTGTCGTGATCATCCAGTTCAATTTTCTCATTTAGTTCAGAATTAGTTTTTTCAAGCTCAATGACACGATCATGAGAGACTTTCAAAGCAACAGACAGTTCATGGAATCGAGAAGCAGTAATAGAACAGTTAGTAGCAGTGTAGAACACATCTTGAGCAATACATTCAGAAATCAGGTTCTCATTTAGTGTATGCAAGTTCTTCCTCTCAATCTCATTATATTTTAGTGCTCGCTCATAGTCACTAACCTCAACTATCATTGCATCAAATTCCTTTTCCATTCCCTTAATATCAGTATCTATCCCCTTTTTAAGACTCTCAAAGTGATCTTTTAGAAGTTTGAAGAAAGGCATGACCTCAGTTAAATAGCATTCTTTCATTTGCTCAAAACCCCTTTCTCTTTCAGTTATACCAGTGGGTGTGATCCTTTTCTTGCAAGTTTTCTCAAAATCAACAAATAGTTGAAAGATAACATATTGGCTAATTAAGGTCTTGCTTTTAGTGGCAATTGTTCTAGGAACAAGATGCATTGGTGTATTGGGAGGATACACAGTCGCTCTAGGCATTTTCCAAAGGGGAGGGTTTGTTTCAACAATATTTTCAGCTTTCTGCTTATCTAAATCTATTTTCCAAAAAACTTGTTTGGGAGTCAACAATGTCTGAGGCTTAAACTTGTTCAATGAAATCCAGTTTTCCTTCTTGTAATCATGGGGTGTGATCTTTATTTTCTTCTCTTTACATTTAGGATCATCTAATTTCTTGTTCATCTTTTCCCTAGTGACTTCATCTGATTTCTTATCTTCCTCAGTGCACTCAACGCAACTAGGTTTCTGTCTAGGTTTAAGGATTTCATTGCCATCATAAAGAACCTTATGAGCATTTCTAGCCTTTTTAATAACCTCTGGATTTGGTTCCTCAATAAGGGGAATGCTATGCTTATCGCTTAAGACTCTATGCTTAGTGATCATGTGAGCAGTCTGAATGGTGTTCCCTTGTATGTACAACTTGTTTTCAAGTTTGTTTTTCAAAGTTTTCAGATTAGAAAAATCTTTCAAGAGTTTTGATTCCTTTGTATTAAATTCTTGCTTAAGCATTTTCACATTTTCTTGAAGTTCTTGTTTTTGCTTAGCAGTTTTAGAAAGCTTTTCTTGCAAGGAATTTAACTCTTGTTTTAATACTTCTTCTCGAAAATTACTTTTTCTAATGATTGTACGCACTTGGTCATCCATTTCCTGCTCACGAGTGGTCAACTCAAATTTAGCACGTTGTTCATAAATAGCAACACGTTCTTTATAGGCATTTAGTTCAGAAATTACAGAATCATCAGGGGCACATGCAGTGTATTCATCAAAGATATAGTCATTGTTGACTGCAGAAGATGCATCACTTGGTACAACTTCACTTTCACTTTGTTCCACATATTGATCATATGGGACAACATTGATATTACCCATATTTTCAATATTTGATACAATAGTTTCAGTTACTTGTAGTTTGTCATGCATCTTTTGCACATCAGCATCATCGTATAGTTTTAATACCTCTGAGATGAGTTTGTCTTTGGATGGGTCAGCTTGTGGTGAAGATGAGACCTTGGGAGAAACCATTGGAGAAATGCTAGCCATAAAAATTGTGTGTGCAGTAGGTCCATCATCCACATCAGAGTCGTATGCATCACAATCAGCGACTTGAAAGGCATTTTGATGATTGTGACCTATCTCCTGAATAGGCTGCTCATCCACATCTGCATCATAGGTCTTGGCATTGCCCTCAGCAAGAAACAACAGTTCCTCTTCATCCAAAGCAGCACCATTATCCTGAGCTTGTACAAGCAGCATCTTATCTCTGAAGTAATCAGCATTCTGTGGACGTTTTTGGAGATGTGCAGTTTCTTGCAATGTGTCCCTCACCACCACAGTTATAACATTTGATCGGCTTAGCTTGACCTTGATTACCATTCCTTCCTCGATTCTGATTACCAACATAACCTCTACCAGCTCCACCTCTTCCCTGATCATATTGTCTTTCCTGAACTGGTTGCACCACGATCCTCCCATCTTTAACAGTAGCTTGATTGTGTGGGTTAGATGCTGTTCTGAGGTTGTTGTTGGTTTGTGGGAGAGAATTCATGTTTTGACTAATCAGAAGAGCTAGTTGATTAATGATGTTACCCACGTGTGCATCAGCATCAGCTTGTTTGAACATGGGATCGGGAATGAGTTAGTGATTACCATTACTCATGGGTATGACTTGTGAGGCTTTGGTTGTGATTCCGATGTTTGAGTAGAAGGCAGTTGAGTCATTAGATGAGCTTGTCTCTCCCTGGTTGGTTTTGAACTGATTAAGAATCATCTTTTCAAACATGGCATGTCTCTCATTCTGAAGAAGGAAGGCATAGAGTTGCTCATAATTCGTATTCTTCAATCCTTTAGTGAGCTTCACAGAAGTAACAAACTTGTGCCATTCGGGATTCATGTTGTTCACAAATTTTGAGTTCAGCTGAATGTTAGGCATAGTCATTCTGATGTTCCTCATATCATTCACCAGCTTATGAAATCTCACATAGTACTCATAGACACTCTCATCTGGTTTCATCTTGAAGTGTTCAAATTCGTCATAGAGTTGTGATTCTCTGTCTTCCATAGTTAATTCAGAACCTGAGAGAAGCATCTTGACATTATCCCATACTGCCTTTGCATCGGTGTTGTGATTGATCAGCTTGTAGATGTCTTTAGGAAGACCTTGAAGAACAGTGTTAGAAGCCCTGATATCAGCATCGAATCTCTTTTTCTCCTTATCATCAAGCTCATCATACATTTTTGGTCTGTCCATTCCATAAATCAGAGTTCCATCTTTAGCAGTATCAAGTACATCTCTAGTCGTCTCAACCCGATACGGTCCTTCATCAATGGATTTGAGAATGTTGACTCCATTTTCCTTTCCAAGACAGTACAATCTAATTCGTTGAGCCCAAGAGTCGTAGTCAGTTCTGTCAAGCATGGGAGGACGAGTATCTGAACCAGCTGCTTGAACATCCTCGGCAACAGTGGAGATGATAGTCGGAACGTTTGTAGACATGTTTCAAGCTCTACGGGATTTTACTATTCTTTGATTAAACCGGGAAATTGATTCTTTCACGGGATTTTACTAAACCAAAAGAACAACCGTAAAAATGTAACACGAAGAAGAAAAAGGTCTAAATGAACAAGTCGCTAAACACACAACTCGCATAAGCAGTCAACTCGCTCAATAGCCAAGTCGCATTAGCATCAACTCGCAACACACTCAACTCGCTTAAGTGATCAAGTCGCTAAATAGCCAACTCGCTTTAGTCTCAACTCGCAATACAATCAACTCGCTTGAACACTAAGTCGCTTAAGTTAACTCGCTAACGTTTACAACTCGCTAAGTAGCAAGTCGCTTTAGATCTCAAGTCGCTTAAAGAAACAACTCGCTTAGAACCCAAGTCGCATAAAGATCAACTAGCTAAACAGCTAAGTCGCATGTACCAACTCGCATAAAATAACTAAGCAACTCGCTTTGAAGAAAAGCAAGTCCGAGACTCAACTCGCTTCGTCCTTCTTTCAAAAATAACCACTTTATCAATCCAAAACAACCAAACCACAATGATTTAAGCCTTCCAATTCAAAAAATAAACACATATGATGATCCTAAACACAAGAGTACAAGCAAAATTCAAACTTTAACACTAGAATTTGTTCAAATGAATCAACCTCTCCTAAACCCTTAATACACCAAAAACCTTATGAAATCCACCAAAACAAAGAGCATGAAAGATGAGTGATCAAACCATGGCTCTTGATACCAATTGTAAGATATTGGATTTCACAAACACTCTAAACCATGATCAAAGTATGCGTTTAAGTATGTTAGAGAGAAAGTTTTAGTGAGAGAGTGGAAGGGAGTTGGGAACTATAGTGAGAGAAAGGAAAAATATTATTATGAGCTCCAACCCTCTACCTTGGGAGGTAGAGGGTATTTATAGTCTTACAATAAAACGCCACACAACGGGCTGTGGATCAGGCATACAGTGGGTAAAGACCCGTCCGTCCTCCACGGTGTTACTTAACTAAAACCTACTTGACTTAAAAGAACTACGACTACGAGCTTTCTAACGATTACATATACTTGAGGTGACCGACTCTTTAATACCTGGAATTTCTAATTCCTAACAAAGATAATTCACAGTAAACGGACGACGTGTGAAGCATTACCAAATCAATAATAACGACTTAATTAATAAGGAAGATATTATTTTGGATAATGAAGTTACGTAGTGGTAAGACTTCGAGTCTAGCTACAAGAATCATAAATAAAGAAAAACGCTTCTTGAGAGGCAACTCATGTTTATTGTTTGTGTAACACCCCCAACTTCGGGATACGCAGCGGAATTCAAACTGGGTGTTACTCGATGGCACAACATCATAATAATAGAAAACGATCTCTAAAGGAGTCGTTTAAAAAGAATTTATCATTCAAATTATTTAAATATATCAGAGTTTACAAAATAGGTCTCAGTTGGTTCCATTATTTACAAAATACATCAATATAAAGTCTTTGATGTTTTGTGAATGATAAAATAATTATAGCCTTCTTGATCTAGTCTCTGCTCTTCCGTGCCAGCTTCCGACATTATGGACTTGAAATACATGCTTAAAACTGTCAACACAAAGGTTGAGTGAAATTCATAGAGTTTGTTTAATGGTTGAACACATTATGTTGTTAGTGTGAGTTAATTAGACTCACACCAATGGTTTGAAAAAAAAACAGTAATTGTTGTTTGGTATGGCTGCCTCAAGTATATGATACTTGAGCCCGCTTTTGTTTGTCACCAAGCTCATGCAACCAAGGCGTTAATGTGTTCCAATATTAATTGGAGAAATTGTTGGTACCAACCCTAATAGGTAAAAATTTCCGTTTTTACCTAATGTTACTCAAATATAGTGCATTTGTTTGCCTACCCGGTCAACACAAACGGGATTCGTCAATCTCAATAGATCTATTCACAATAGTCGTGCTCACAAACGGGTTACTTAGTGACAATATGACAATTAGATAAACATACAGTTTGAAAGCAATGTGTTCGATTTAAAATAAAGCATGTATCTCCCCCAATGGTTTGTAAAACAATTAAGTAATAGAAAGTGGGGTTATGAACTCACTGTAGTGATCAGCAGCGGAGTGTAACGATATATTTTATGTCAACAATAGAGTATGGCAAGACCACGATCTTTAACGATTACCTAAGAAAGCATAGTATTCGTGTTTTAGTATATTGTACGATATAAGTGTACAAGTATATGTAGTTTGTTGGCTTATGATATGAAGTTGTACATGAATCCTTAAGTTAAAGTATTCCTTAAATGTTGTTTGGCTTATAGCCCTTTTATAAATAACCTCGTACCATCGTTCAGGCTATCAAAATCAAGAGGTCGTGAAGTAGTTTAACATGTCATATGATCATTTACTTAGTTTGTCAAAGTCTAGTGAACAAGTTTTAAAAACAAGTTTCGGTCATTAGACTTATACTAGCCGTGCGGCTAAGTTATGGTTAAGCAATAATAATCAAGACCATATTAGGGATCTGTCTAAGTTAGACAACCTCAAGACAACAATCTTAACTCAATCTTGGTTTTATATTAGCCTCAAATGATCAATATATCACTTAAAGTTCTCACTAATGTTGTTTTCTAGTCAACAACAGGTCAGCTTAGTTTTTGCCGTTTTTAGGTTTTGTCGTTCACTTTCTGCTTATGTGCTCCCGAGTTTTTGTATAAAAAGTCATTCTAAGCAACTTTCATGTTTTACACTTTTGCTGATTCGGACCAGAAAAGGGTCAAAATCGTGATTTAAAATCGTACCAGCAAGCTTTTGTTCCAACACTATATTTTCATCTAGTAAAACTTAACTAGGCATAACTTTTTAACCACAAGTCCTTTTTAAGTGATTCAAAAGCCCAAGTTCATATTTTTATATTCTCTAAGAGCTTCTTAAGCTTAATTAAGTCTAAGGTCCAAAGTTTACCTAAATCAATGGTCTAATTACAAGTATAGTTGCACATTCAGTCCTGCCAAAACGACCATAAGTTGAGTTCTACAACTTGTTTTGACACGTAGCTTTAGCCAAACTTCAAGTTTAAGTCTTGGCTACATTTCATAAAACGGAGTCTACTTCCAGAAATGACCAGAACCATGGGCTTTTCCCAAATGAAATCTGGTGTGCAGATTTTGACATGTTTTGCCATTTTTGCTCTCATTTACTCATCGGGTGAGTTATGAGTTGCGCCACCCGGCGAAACGACCGTAAGACATAGTTCTAAAAGCCTATCTTACTGAATTAACCTCAAGTTTTACTGAGATGACCAGTTTAATCAAACTTTGGGACTGTTTCAGAATTCATGTTCATAGAACTTACCTAGGCCTTGTTTTAGCTTGTTTTTATGGTCACAACCTCATGTACAACATCAATTAAGCCATATTACATATACTACTTATATCAAATTACATCAAATAATTATATAGATTATTACAATCATATTGAATGACAAGAAAATAAACTCAAATCTTACAAGGATTAGGATGACAAGTTACCAGTACAACAAGAACAATTCAACCCCTAACCCTTGTTATTCACCAAGTAATCCCCTTTATCTCAGCCCCTAACATCTTGAATAACTCCAAATCTAACCATGGAATCACTAAAACAACACTTGGACTATGTATAGCTCACTTAGGCCTTCATCTTTCTTGTGTAACTTGTTATGTGAATCAAAGTGGTGGATGATGATTTATGATTAGGGATGAACGACCATGATGGGAGGGATGAGAGGTTTTTGGTTGATTTTGCATGTAAAAGAGATGTGTATGAGTAGTTATAATCAAGTGGGAGACAAAAGGTGGGTTTGTGTAAGAGTTGGTGTGATAAGAGATGGCCAAGTGACCTTGTGGGAAGCCAATGCATGCCACCTCTCATTGAGGTTGTAGTGTGTGTTTGTTTTGTGATAAATATTGGTTTATGAGGTGTAGTTTGGTCCCGGTAATTACTAATGTTAAGCCCTTAAGTCACGAAACTTAAAACCGGGTAACGTAAAAATATAATACTTACAAAAATGTCTAAACTTATCAATATATTCTAACTATGCAAAAAAGTATGATAAGTCTAATAGGTTGCTTTTATATTTTTAAAACCTAATAACGTAGGTTTGAGTACGCGTCTTACGTAAAAAGTAACATATCTACTTAAAAAGGATAAAGTAGTAATAGTTCATATAAATTATGATTATTAGTGAAAATAAAGTATTTTGAACATATAGATTTATCGTAGTCTTGTGTTGGTCACAAGGAAAATTACTAGTTACTACCGGTTATCGTATTTGTTTTTATGTTACGGTAAAAGTCAAATAGTCAAAAGTCAAAGTCAAAGGTCAACTTTAAAAAAGTCAAAGGGTAAAATAGTCATTTTACCTTATGAAAAATTACGGGTTGCTACAGTTTGCTTGTTTGTTTTTCATTCTTATTTGTGTGTTCTATATATCTTTTTAATTATTGCTTAATTCTCATGTTTATATTATTTTGTGAAAATGCTTTATTTTGTTTTTAACTTCGTCTTAATTGCATAAAAAAATATTTTTGAAAAAGATAAGTGTAGGGAAGATCACATGTGTTTTTAGAACTATTATAAACATGAGATTAACAATAATTGAAATTGTATATATATATATATATATATATATATATATATATGTGTGTGTGTGTTTGTTAGAGTCAAATGCTTGTATCGAGTCACAATGGATGTTTTGCAATTATTTTTCCAGGTCTTTAAAGAAATAATTTTTCCAGAATTCTTTCGGAAAACACATCTGACTCATTCTGTCAGGACAACCTGACGACGTCGGAATTAACGTCCGACGGCGTCAGGCAATGTATAAACAGTTTCTAGATTTTCGTTTTCTCTCTAATTTGTAAATTTTGGAAATTTACAGAATTCTTAATTTCCTAGAAATCTGCAAACATCTATTCCACAAGCATTATATCTTAATTCCTTTCTAGTGTAGTTTTATTTTTATATAGTTTTTACCGCCGATTTTACTCGAGGTTTCGTCGCCGTTTTCTTAATAAGTGTATAGGTTATATTGGACAAGAAGATGAAGAGAGTGATGAAAGTAACAATTATTACTTGCTCATTCTTCTTGGAGGATGATTTAACCACAATATTTACACATATCCAACCGAGCTAATCAGGGGGTATTAGTTTCTCTCTTTTATTTTACCTTTTTCTATCATAACTTTGATACTTTTGGGAAACATTTGGGACAATATTCAGTGTGTAGGGAGGAAGAATAGAACGAGAACTTAGAAACTATTCACTCAATTGATTTTTACCTTGTCCTTAGTAATTTGTGTAATAAACTATGAGAAATATTTGTTAGGGTAATTTTAGCAGCAAATTTAAAAAATTTTATGGTCCTTACGAGTAAAACTTTAGTATTAATAAAGCGTCTCATGGATAGGAGTTATATGACTGGCACAAAAATTGTATACCACTCAAATTTCACCCCAAAATTGTGAGGTTCGCCCCTAGATATCTAGGAATAAAAGCATTCATATTTAATGCTTTGTGAGTGTACCGATAGTATAATAAATTCTAGAACTTGTTTTGTGATGCATTTCGAGGTCGCTAGTGAGACTACATTCGTGTAGTTAGGATTAACTAAATGATAAAAGGTATTAGAATAACCCTTGTTTTAAACCTGTAATTTAATTACGTCAACCTCATTGGTTGAGTAATTTTCCCTACACTTTTACGATGTACTCATTTTAGTACACGATACCCCTAGTTAACCTCTTAGAGCCTATCTTTTTGCGGTTCTCGTGATGTTCTGACTTCCGGAATATCAATGAAGAGCATTGTTTATAATCCACCCTCAAATGTTACACACAAATCGCCTTAGTCCACCTTGTATGCACTCATCTTTAGTGAATTATTGTAACTATTGTTTAAACCCTTAGTTCAATTATCTAGTTACTTGCATGGTTGCTAAGTCAAGTCATATCTTTTGTACACAGTTTTGGGATGATTGAGACTCATGGGTTAAAGTAGTATTTTATGGAGTAACGGGAAGGAACGTTAAATTCAAATTCCCTTTGTCTACGTAATTAAGTTGTTAGGACCGATTACTATAAGATTTATGTGGTTTGGAGGTCTTGGTTGGTGGAAGAAGATGAAGATCTTCATCCTTTTTAGTGAGAGAAAGTAGAGAGAGGGAGGAGAAAACACAAAGTTTATTGATAAGAACAAAACAATACAACTAGCCAAATGCTTCACCTCACCCCTCATGGAGAGTCATGAGGGGTATATATAGGCCCTATCTTTGCCACTTAAACGATACTAGTCCCTAAAGGCAAAGTATACTACGCGTCTAGTCCAATTCACGTAAGTGACGTTATCTTTAGAAAAAGCGAGGCTAACAATGTCCCTCCAAGATAGCGTCACACGTGAATGGTTACAATGAGACCTATAAATACAAAACAAAGTAAATTACAATAGTAATGAACAATGTTGATTTTCTTGAAGTGCAGAGTCTCTGTAGTCTAGATACTGAGGCAAACTTGAAGTTCTCCCTTCCGATGACCTCGGCAAATGATCTTCTTGTAGCTCTGAACTTCAACTGTAACGGTCTAGTTAGGTTATTAATCCCTCCTAACTAGTGAGCCTTTTTTCTTTTCTTGCTCCCTCCTGAACCGACAACACTCTTCCAACACGTCTTTAATTTTCAGACACGCAGCGGAGAAAGTAAACTCTTGAAGCACAGTGGTTGTCGTTCTGGGAACATCATAACAACATAACTCACTTAGTACTGCATCCAAGTTGGTAAAAAAACCCCGATGTACACCACACTACTTCTCCTTCTTCATTCTTAAGCAAAAATCCCTTCGTAATCCAATCACGGAAGATGAAATACCAACTTCTCCCTCCTGATGGTTGCGAGCTATCGGAATCATCATAATGTTGCGTACATACCGTATTACCTTCTTGATGCAAGATTAACATCATAGCTTGATCATAATTTCCGTGAGAATATGTCGCAGAAATACTCTCAATAATTTTCTCAAACCAACCTTTAAATCGAACCTCCTTTGAATTCACCGGCTAAATGTAATGACCACATATGGAGATAGCCCGGTACGACTAACTTGAAAAGGAAGTAAGCATCCCAACTTGTGACTTGCTGCTTGTTCTAAATTTTTGAACAATCCACAACTTCGTGTGACACTGAGCACTACAACGTAACTCCTTAAAGTGATGGTTACACACTGTGAGCACTACAACGTAACTCCTTACCAGTTATAACCAGATTTTCAAATTTCATAATGTGCTCCAACAAGTTATCTTGAGACATGCATCCAACCAACCATCGTCTCAAGGATAAAGAAGTCCACCCGTGAAACGTCACTTCAACTCCGCATCAATAATACCGTACAAAAACTCCGTGATCAATTTTTTCAAATTACCGTTCAAGCTGTGAATGTTGTATCCCTCCGTGAAAATTATACCATAATACCATATTCTTAACCAAATACCAAAACTTTATCCAAAATTTTTTAAAAAATTCGGATGCATTTTTTGTAGATGTGGCGTGACATTAAAGGTCCAACTCCAATATTCCAAGTCATATACTCGGCCCAAAATCCTTGAATGGTAATTAAGGCCCACGATCCAGTCCAATGCAAGTTAACACTTATAACACCGATCCAACCAAAAATACATATCCTGATACTTATAAAGCGTTGCATCCCTTTTACTTGACCTAAACCTAAATCCCACTAAGAGAAAAAAACGCCTACACATTTTCTTAACACACAAATCTGCTCCTCAAGATGTACGCATACCAACACTTCTTCTCAACTCAGATCATACAAAAACGAATCACATCATAAGCACAAATGACACCCTTTCATTCCACAATAACGAATCATAATTAATTCGTCCTTTCATCCTTTATATAGTCAAGTGAATCAAGAACACGAGTGGCTTCAAGATCCATTGAAGGGTCTCGGGTAGGTGTATCCGTTTTTTTTATTTGGTAGGGTCTTGAACGAATGGAAGAAAAGGTATAACATAATTGTTATAAACTCTTCTTTATCTTTCGGATAGTAACACAAGTGGGTCAATGATGATGTGTGATTCATTTGAAATAATCTATAAAAGATTACAAAAGAAATGAATCCGAATCTGAGATCTATCTTTTTCGTTTTCAGTTTAGAGTCTTGGTATTGAATGAGAGATGGGGAGAGATTGTGAGGGTTCTTGAAGTGAGTCTAGGTCAAGGATTGGTTTTAGTTTTGAATCGGATCTGTTAATTTTTTTGAGGACTGATGATGTTTTGAGACTGAAGTCAGTTGTTATTTGGTATACGGTATAGTGGTCTTGGTCGAGTCTACGCGTAACTTTTCCTTTCATTTCCTTATGCGTAAAAAATATCAGCTACGCGTAACTTTTGGTCGGACCTTATGCGTAATCTGCTTGGTCTTACGCGTAAGCCAGTTGCATATGCGTAAACCCAGGTCAGGTTTATGCGTAAGCAAGGGCTTATGCGTAAAGACTTACGCGTAACAATTCCTACACGTAACTTCACAGCTACGCGTAATATTCCTCAAGATTCTCCTTATGCGTAGAAAAAGGGTTTTGACCCTTTGACTTTTTCCGACGAGTTTTTCCGACCAAAAAATTCCGACCAGTCTTCATAAAAAAAACCCAGAAACATCAAAAACTGCTTCTTTTTTTACCATTTAACCATGAGAAGATGAAGGTTTGACCACTTTGTTTCACAGAAATATTGGTACCAAAAAGCATAAAAATTACCTGTTTGGACAAAATAATGACCAAGACAGTTGTAAACAAAGATTGTGACTTTTTGTGACCAAAAACTAAGGATAACTAAAACATGAATAAGAAACTGTTTTACCCACAAATCGGAAAAAAAATTTCCGACCACAAAATAAGCTCAAAAACAGTAACCAAACATGTATAAACCAACATAAATCAATAAAACAACAATCTTGGCTCGTTATACCACTTGTCAGGACCGATTACTATAAGATTTATGTGGTTTGGAGGTCTTTGTTGGTGGAAGAAGATGAAGATCTTCATCCTTTTTAGTGAGAGAAAGTAGAGAGAGGGAGGAGAAAACACAAAGTTTATTGATAAGAACAAAACAATACAACTAGCCAAATGCTTCACCTCACCCCTCATGGAGAGTCATGAGGGGTATATATAGGCCCTATCTTTGCCACTTAAACGATACTAGTCCCTAAGGGAAAAGTATACTACGCGTCTAGTCCAATTCACGTAAGTGACGTTATCTTTAGGAAAAGCGAGGCTAACATAAGTACTCCTAGTGTTTTGATCTTTTCAATTCAGGTCAATTATTGTTAGTGAAATAAAAACTCAAGTTTAGGGATGCTCTTATAAATCCTTTTATAATGATGTTATCTTAGAAGATGGTAGGGTAAGAATGTATTAAAAAAATCGAAAAAAAGAGAAGTTAAAAAAAAAAAAAAAAAAAAAAAAAAAAAAACGGACTACTATCCCACATCTATCTTTTATGTTTTATGTTTATGTCTTATGTTTATTTAAAGTTGTTATTTAGTGTTAATGAGTCGAGTCTTGGTTTAGCAACGCCGCATTTTACAAGCATGTAACTTAGATTTTTGACTTGCTATAACTAAAAACTTCCCATATCCAACAAAACCCTTTTATTCCCTACCCGAAGCCTAACATTATAACCATTTGTAAAGACCTGTTAGATAGTTATTCCTAGGTGCTTACATCAAAGCAGTGGAGGTTTGATCTATTCTTAAGCCTATGGTAATCTATGTGCTATGACAGGTAGAGAGTGTTTATCTTCCATTTCCTTACATGTTATATTTAATATACACCCAAGAGATGAGAGAATCCAAACACCTATTGTGAGGTGCTAGTGTATAATTTCCGTGCTTGTTTTTATTATTGCAGCACTTGTACTCGTTGTAGATTGTTTTAAACAAATTCTAAATGACCTCTAACTCATAAATTGATTAGCCAAAAGCACATTTGCTTGAAGACAAGCAAATTCCAAGTGTAGGGATATTTGATAAGGATTTAAAACACATATTTTTAGAGGGTCATTTAAGCCCTAAATCGTTATATTTTATATCCGTTCCTGCTTAAAATCGTTCATTTTCACATTTTAAATCTTTTGGAAGAAAAATGCTGGAATGAAGCATTTTTTGACGAAAAGGAGCGAAAACATGAAGAAAACGACAAATTCAAGAAATCAAGGCATTTTCAGAAGCATGACGGCGTCCCAACTTAAAGGGTGACGACGTCGCTTGCATGGTGTTCCAAAAACTCTCAAGCGACGGCTCAGAGCATATTTTGATCTTAACAAGTGACGGTGTCACGTGTAACACCCCCAATTTCGTTATACGTAGCGGAATTCAAACTGGGTGTTACTTCATAGCACAACAATTATAACAAAAGAAAACGAACTCTAATGGAGTCGTTTTAAAACATTTATCATTCGAATTATATAAATATCAAAGTTTACAAAAATGAGGTCCCAGTAGTTTCACGGTTTACAAATTACATTAAATGAGTTTTTGAATGATAATAAAATTTATAGCCTTCTTAAGTATCTGTGCTCCTCCGTGCCAGCCTCGTTCATTATGGACATGAGATACATGCTTAAAACGGTCAACACAAAGGTTGAGTGATATTCATAGATTTTAGGTAATCAGTTGAACACAATATTCATAACGTGGGGTAATTAGTCTCACATTCATAGTTTAGAAAACAAAACAGATATTATTGCACTAATCTCATGACACCGAAAACGTTAACAGCTTGTCAATAGAAATTGATATAATAGTAACAGTTGCCCTAATAGGTAATTTGCCAATAAACCTATGGTTCTTCAAATAGAGTGCGTTTGTTTACCGGACTTGGTCAAACAAATGGGATTCGTCAATCCCGATAGATCTATCCACAATATTCGCGTTCACCCGCAAGTGATTAATGGTTCATGATAATAGTGACTTAAGTTTTCCAATATTGGTACTTAGTGCAAATAATACATTCAGGTATAGCATATAGTTTCAAAGCAATGTGTTCAGTTTAAAAATAGCACGTATCCCTCCCCTTCAAGGGTTTGTAAAACAATTAAGCAATAAAAAGTGGGGCTATGAACTCACCGTGAGTTTGATGATGTTTAGTACTTAACGAATATGATGGATAAGCTGAGAAAGCTCTACTCGCAACCTAGAGTCTGATGAAATGTATTAGGTTTGTTGGAATGATGATGTGAAAGTATCAACAAGTCTATATACATCTTCATATTGATCATGATGTAGCACTTGATAACTCGTATATGTTGTTTATAGAAGTGATTTAGTTTGTAAAAATGTGTTTAGTTTATATATAACGTACTACCGTTCGAGCCATCATAATCCAGAGGTCGTGTAGTAAACGTACGAGGAGCTGGGACAATTTAATTCGTAAATCCAACAACTCGTCAGTACGTTCACCCCGAAGAGACCCCTCACATGAAGTTCCCTACTATTGTAGTACTTTAGTATGTAAGACATATGTTTTGCTTTTATATCATAAGTTTCAAAAGAGTTATACGGTTTGTAAAGTAGGTTTAGTTGTTTTCCGTAATTCGGTTCTTGCCATTTTCAAAGTAAAATGAAAGTTATGATATCCTTAGGTTGTTTGGTTATTAGAAAATATAATGGCGGTTTATAAGTTCTCGTCATTTTATAAATATGATTATTTCATAATGTAAGTAGATAAAGTTATGTCGTTTGGTTTGTGGTGGTGTTGATTTGCCAATTTCATACCTAAGTTAATGGTCTTGGGTAAATAAGCCTTGAGGCTTTAGCCATGGCCTTGTCGTGGCTTTGGTCTCGGCTACCATGGTCTTGAGACTCAGCCTTGGCCTTAGCTGTGGTTGTGGTCTCGGCTTAAGGCCATTAGGCCTCTTGGTTTTCCTTTAGTTGTGACAAAAGTATAGTCTTGAGACTATATATAGGGCAGTTTCAGTTTTTGAAGGATAATGGTCTGTTTTAAGCGTTTTCAGGACCCGACTTCTTTTTGAATAAAGGAAAACGTCGTTCCAGACAACTTTTGTGTTTCAACTTTTTGATGAAACGGACCAGAAGGCCTTGAAAAAAAACGGGCAGACCCTTAACAATTTCAATTTGGCAGTTTCGGCGTTTTGGTTTTGCTAACTTCTTTTAGCTGTATCATTTGAATCGTGTACTCATTTTGGGTGATTCAAATTGCTATGCTTTCCTTGTAAAATCATTTTTAATAGTATGTAAGTGTCTAATATCATGGTTATACTATTTTGGTCGTATTTCACAACATGTGTCACTAGTTTTCTTGTTTACCCATTTTAAGTTATCATATAGTTCTCATAACTAGTTTTAAAGATTTTTGTGCATCATGATCATAACATAAAGACCATATATAGCATAAATGAAGTATGAGAAACATGCTAATTATGTTGAGCAAGAGAGTGTGTTAGGGTTTCTTACAACTTTTGGCTTTCTAAAGAAACGAAGCTAAGAACAAGGATTAGGGCTTTGATTGAAATAGGATCTCTAGCTTCCAACTTCTTCAAGATATTGACACCAAATTATGACTAATTGAGAAGGCAATTGAAGTCTCTGCTAGAACACTTCTTGTGGATGGAAGATCACCAAAGGATGGAAGAACAAGGACTTTGGATAAATCAAAGCTTAACAAGAGCTTTGGAATTGATATGGAGCTTGTGTTTCTTGAATAAAACTTGAAGTAAACTAGAAAAATGAAGTGTGGTTTGTGTGTGGTGATGGTATGAACGACCCAAGGAGAGGGGGAAGGGGGTTTTATAGTCTTGAGAGGAGGTTAGTTTACTTTGACTTTTGGAAACTTACTTAGTAAGTTTTACACATGTAACATATCTAAATGATCAAGGCATGAGATTAAGACACATTATATTGTGACTCCCCCTATAGGTGGCCATATTAAATTGGGGAGGATGATTAAGTGTGTCTTGATCTTATCTAGTTTACGGAGTGAGTTTTGGTTCCGTTAATCGCTAATTGTAAGTCGTTAAGTCACGAAACGTAAAACCGGGTATCGTAAAAATATGAAACTTATAGAAATGATTAAACTCATCATTATACTCCAAAATAAAATATAAAATGAGTGTTAAGTTCTATCGGGTTGCTTAAACGTTGTTAAAACGGGAAACGTAGGCTTAAAACGCGTAATTCGCGTAAAACGCAGAACTGAAAAACGTAAAATTCCAAAACTTGTGGAATTGTCATATGATGTGAGAAATACATATTTCTATTGTTTATAAGGTTAACTAGATATATCGGGATTCCTGAATAACATTTAAACCTAAAAGTAATTCTCCTAAGGTTAGACATAGTATAATTAGTAGTATATAACTCTTGTCTTTCATTAGAATATAAATCATTAAGCCTTTCAACTTCTCTAGCAGTCCTACATGTTTTAGAGCAGGTTTTGTGAAATTGGTTCTGGGTGGATTCAACGTATGTTGTCAGGACGAATCATCGAGTATCAATTATCTTGTCATGATAGTAAAATAAAAAAAATTACAGGATGAATTGTAAAATTGAATAGTAAAAATTCGAGAATGGATAGAAATCCTAAAAATGTGAATTGTTACATCACGCCTTATTTTAGAAGGTCGTCACTCTTTCCTTTTACACCAGACAACCAAGATCTTCCCAAGACGACGTTCAAGAGTAATCCAGACGGCGTCACTACTTTCTTCCCGACGTCGTCCCACTAATGACTTGGCAAAGACGAAACCCTAATGAAGGCGATCACACGGCGTCACCATCAAAAGGCGACGCCGTCGCGAATGTAAAATCTATATATAGACTTTTAAGTTTCTGTTTTATGAGTGCATTATTTTAGAGAGCAATCCCTAGTTCGTTTGAGGTCCGACTTGGACAGTATTTTAGGGTTCCAAACCCTCTTTTACACTTAAAGATAAGTTTGTTTATCCAATCTATCACCTTGTTTCATCTATGTTTGATTGTTTGTTTGTGTTCTTGTTTATCTATCATGTGTAACTAAATTAATTAGTGTTTGCTTAGATCCAATGAAACCTAGTTATTAATTATTGTTAGGTTGTCTCTTCTTCTAATTGGTAGACGCTAGAGTACGGAAAAATGGCTTCTTCTTTAATTGTTGCGAGCTCGAACGTCCTAAAAGTAAAAAGCCTTAGAGTGCACTTTAGGCTCTCGTTGTGTTTATTGCGTGAGTTGTAGCTTAAGGATAATAAGATATTCGGAGGAGATACTTCGTTACTTGGTGATCTCGGGTGTTCTAGAGGAGAGTTACGATTCATAGAATTGGGGAATTAGGCACCGCCCTATGACTAACACGGAATACAACACATCAATTAGAATAAGGATATGCCAATTCAACCGACAAATAAAAGATAACTAGGGAGTAAGAAAATCTAAGTGAGCACGCTTTTAATTATCATAAGAACACACTCCTACAATCCATAGCTTTTACTTTTATTTAGTTAATTCATTTTAATTTAAATTGTTAAGTAGTTTAATTGGTAAAATTGACAAACCCCCACTTTTCAAACCTCGAGATTTTACTTGCTTTCATACAAAAATTATAAAAGACTAAAAAGAATCACCCTCAACCTCACCTTTTCGTCATACATCTCTTACTAGCATCTCTATTACCCTAGAGAACGATCAACCCCCTGGGCTTGCCCATACTACACTGCAACGATTAGGTACTCTGCCTAGTGGATTGTAAAGCTTGATCGCGGAAAAGGAAGTCTTTCGACCCCGAACCACGCATCAGTGAGGTTGCCGAAGAACGTTTGATGAATGACTATTTCAATCCAGGTTGTAAGTATCCACACGTAAGTTTTCGAAGATGATTTCGTATGAGGCGTAAACTATTTCTAGAAATAGTCAAAGGTATTGAATCTTATACTTCCAATTCACTTCCAAGTCATTTTCAATTATTTATCCAAGTACTCGATTGTACAGGTCGAATGAGTATAAGTGTTATTAGGAAGTGTACAGCTGCCATACGCAAGTTGGCATACGACACCTCACCCGATGCGTTTGATGAATATTTGCAAATGGGTGAGCATACTTTGCGTGATTGTCTTGATAATTTTAAAAAGTGCGTTATTGAATTGTTTATACCGGTGCATTTAAGAAAACCAACCTATGGCGACATTCAAAATATTTATGAAAGACATGAGCGTTATCATGGTTTTTCGGGAATGCTTGGTAGCATTTACTGCATGCATTGGGAGTGGAAAAATTGTCCGGTGGATTGGCAAGGGCAATAATACCTAACAATAATGCTTGAAGCTATTGCCTCGCAAGGTTTATGGATTTGCCATGCATTTTTTGGGGTGGCGGGGGCGAATAACGATATTAGTGTTTTAGATAACTCTCCATTATTTGACGACCTTCTTGATGACGTCGCCCTTGTAGCACCATATGTGGTAAATGAAACCATGCATGAAAAGGGATATTACTTAGCTGACGAAATTTACCCACAGTAGGCAAATTTCGTCAAATCATTCACGTGCGCAACTGACGATAATCATGGTCATTTTAAAAGGAAACAAGAAAGTGCATGAAAGGATGTCGAGCGTGCTTTTGGTGTGCTCCAAGGACGTTGGGGGTATACTACAACAACCGGCACATCAATAAGAAGTTACTAGGATAAGTAGAATCATGTATTCTTGCATTATTTTGCATAACATGATTTTAAAAGATCAAAAGATTGCACTAAGTGAGTATAGTGAAATGTGGGTGAATCCAGTACCACATATGAGGCAACAAAATCATGTATTCTTGCATTATTTTACATAACATGATTTTAAAAGATCAAAAGATTGCACTAAGTGAGTATAGTGAAATGTGGGTGAATCCAGTACCACATATGAGGCAACAAAGGTGGGTCGACAGATGTGATGTCCATCGTCGAAAGGCAAAAAAAATACTTGACAGAAAAACGCATACTAATCTCCAACAAGACATTATGGAACATCTTTAAAAAACATCTTCAACGACAACAAGAACAAGAGCAAGAAGAAGATGAATAAGTATTTGTAATTGTTAGCCTTAATAGTTTTTATTAGAAGTGATGGTCATTCACGTTTAGGAACTTTGTAACGTGTGTTAGATATCGTGCTAGAATAGTCAACGGGCTCGTGGATTGGACTAAGCTAAATGGGTATTAGTTTAGTTAAGCTTTCCTTATATCCAATCCAACCCATGTCCAAGCCCACGAAGCCCATAGAAAGCCTTTTAGGGCATCAAGTCACTTGTACTATAAATACCCCTCAAATGGTCATTTGAGGGGTGTGCTTGAGTGTGTGTGTGTGTGTGTTTTCTTTGGAATATACAACATATTGTGTTCATCTTTCTCTCACAACATACACGGTTTTATAAACATCAAGTCACCAACATCTTAATCTTTCCTTCTTTATTTACGCATATGTTTGTGTTTGTGTTGTTCGTGTTCTACGCATAACGTGTTGGGTTTGTGATAAGGTTGATAAAAGTAAGGTCCTACAATTGGTATCAATCGCCTAACCATGGTTTAGGAGTGTTTGTGTTTGTTTTGAAGTTTTGGTACCATACGCGTAAAGCTCTCGCTATAAATCTTTGACACGCTTAAAGCTTTGATTTTTACACTTAAAAATTCAAGATTCTTGTGGTTTAAGGTTTATTTAGTGTTAAAGTTTTAGTTTTTTGCAAAAAGTTCGAAGCTTTACGTGTTTTAAATCATTTTTAATCTCGTACGAATTGGGTAGTTCATTTCTACGCATAAGCTTTCAAAGCATTTTGGGTGAAAAAGGTCAACACTTTTGTGTTATTCGAGTGTTTGTAAGGCTGTTTGTGCAAGAGAAATTGTTTGAATCACTGGAAATTTTTTACGCGTAGGTCAAAACCCTAGTTCTACGCGTAAGAAAATTCAACACCCTTTTTCTACGCATAAGGTTCTACGCATAAGAGTTTTGTGTAGTTTCTTCAAGCGATAACGGTGACTCAGTGCTTCCCTCACTTGGATAAGTTTGTGGAACACTTCGACTTTTGGATATCTTTTACACTGTGATAGTGTAAAGGATTTTTGGGCAAAACCCTAGATTTACGCATAAGCTAAATCTTACGCGTATAATTTCTTACGCATAAGTATTTTCTTACGCCTAAGCTTGTCTTACGCATAAGTAAATCCTACGCATAAGAGAAGAGATAGAGAAGAGATAGAGGCGGATGAACAACTACACGCACACACACACATGTATAATAAAGAAGGGTTAGGCGTAGAGTGTGAATGAAAGAGTAAATTGAACAACCGGGTGTGAACATGGGTAATCAAAGACAAATGGTTGGAGTTATTGTGAACCCACAGGGATATGCTACTGGATTTCGCATAGGTAATCAGGCGGTTCCGAATCAGGGTAATCAGATGGGTCAAAATGTTGGGAATAGAGCAGTGGGTAATCAGAATGGGAATATTGCAGCTCCAGTCGTTGGGAATTATGGAAATGTGAATCAGGGTAATCAGGTTACGTGTTATAACTGTCAAGGATTGGGTCACATGGCAAGGAATTGTCCAACTAAGTCGAAAAAGAAGGATCTTGCGTATCTTCAGAAAGCTATCATGTTGGTACAAAAGGAACAATCTGGACTTCAATTGAGTGCTGAAGAACACGACTTTATGGCTATTATGGATGATTTGGAAGACCTCGAGGAACTCAATGCAAACTGCATCTTCATGGCAAATCTTCAGGAGACTAAGTACGACACTGATTCTGACGCACCTCCTGTCTATGACGCCAACGCAGTATCTGAGGTACCAATCACTGATCCATGTTATAACAATGTCATATTTGATGTGTTTACTCATGACGAACAGCATTCTGTGACATCAGCACCTACTTATGATACATACCTGGACTATCTGAGTTGTAGCAATACTAACTCTGAGACTCCAGATGTGGATCCTAGTGGAGACTGTGTGGCACAAAATACTGAGACTGATGAGGAAACACGTGCTTATTTTGAATCATTAATCAATAGCTGTGGCATTAAAATCGAGAAAGTTAGAACGGTCAATCGCGAAGTTAAGGCAGCGAATGCTAAATTGACCGCTGAGCTTGAGAGTTACAAGGAGAACGCAAAAGCCTTTGAATTTCAGAAAAACAAAGAATCAGAATTAGAAATTGGTTATCGAAATTTGGTTTCTAAAGAACAACTTTTGCAAATCAAGTATAACACACTTGATGTGAATTTGAACTTAAAAATTAAATCTTTAAACAAGGAAATTTCTGATTTAAATAACCAACTTTCCAAACAAAAAAAAAGGTTTTCTAATCTTGAAAAAGAGAAGAAGCAGTTGATTACTGATTTTTCAAAACGAGAAGATTCTCTTCTTGATGAAATTCTTGATAAAAATGAAAAAATCCAAACTTTAGAAAATTTGCTTCTTAAAACGGGTCATTCTGCTCAAACAATCAAGATTCTTTCTAATCAAGTAAATCCGCGTTTTCATACTAATAATAGAATGGCACTTGGTAATGACCCTTCTTCGTTCCTCAAGAAAGCTCAGAAATCTCAGAATGTGCTAAACAATGGAAATGCTTTACATGAACCCATTATTGTTCGTGATTCTCTTGAAACGTTAGAACTATCTGAGGAGAGTAGATCAAAAATGAAACAAAAACATCCGGAAATCAAACCAATTGATTATAACAAATGGAACAAAATTAACGGAATTACTTTTGTTAATCAAAAAGAAAAGTCAAAGTTTTCCATCACACCAAGTGTTTCAAACAAAGAGTCAACACCTGTTTCAAAATCTGTTTCAAAACCAGTTGTTGTCTCAAATTCTCTTTTGAACATTGAACAAATGTCTTGAAACAATCCTTTTAACACAAGTGATGCGAGAAGTATTTTAGAAAATGTGAAAACTAGAATTGCGGATCTTCAAGAGGCCGTTAAAACTAAAACCACTATCACACCTAACAACTGGTTCTCTAGTTTTGACATCGAACAAAGAAAGTTTTTTGAAACTCAAATTGCCCCTCAGCTGAATGCCATCAATGCAAGAGTAATTCATTTTGAACAAGCCTTTTTGAAAGAAACAGTTGACTTTGTCAAGGACCATAAATCCCTGGTAAAGCAAGCTAATGACTGTGCCGAACACATCAAAGTTTTGGAAAATTTAAATGACTCTCTCTTCGAAGATGTTCTGACTACTGATATTATGTCCATTATTTTACAAACATATTCTGTTGAAGATCATGAAAGACCCCAGTCTGAGACCTCCAAAATTGTTTCAAAATATGAAAAAGCACTTGAGAAACTTGAAAAAGAAAATGTCTCATATTTTAAACAACTTGATCGAAAAACTGAGGAATGCAAGTATGACAAACTGTCGTATGAGCGTGCCTACAATGACATGAAAGCGAAAAATGATCTTTTGAGGGTTCAGCTGGAATGTCAAAAAGGAAAGGCAGTGGATACTAAGATTTCAAAACCATTGACTGAGGAGAAAGCAAATGTTCCCAAACCGGTTTTAAAACCAAAAATGTCTGTTTCAATGCCTCCTCCAAACGTCAAAGAGAAAAATGATTTATCAAAATCAGTCACTCCACCTGCCTTGCCTAAACAAAATGTTGATAAAGGAAAAGCGGTTATTGAGAAACCAAAAGTTTTAGCTCCTGGCCTTTTTAAGATGAGTACCACTAATGCGTCTGCCTCCACATCTAAAACATATGGAACAAACGACATAAGTTTAGAAAAGCACTCTAAAGAGACTAGGAAAGCTGAAACCACCTCCCTTCATAAAAATGTGAATCCTAATGCGTGTGCCTTACCTTCTACAGGACTAGAAAGCACCTCTAGGAGCAGCAGACTAAAGCCTAAGAGCAATACAAGGAACAATAGAGTCTCGACTGCCTCTAGGAGTAGTAGCTTGAATAAAGAGAATAAAGTAGAAGAACACCCTAGGAATTTACCGTTTTTGAATAAGAAAGACATTTCATCTGAATGTACTGAACCTGTGAAACTTGCGAAGTCTAATGCATGTGTTGAATCTCTTTGTTTAACTTGCAAGAAATCTGTAGTTAATGTTCAAGATGATTGTGTTTCTAAGAATGTGAATGATAAGCCTGTTAAGAAGAACGTTCCTAAAAGATCTTACGCTAAACAAGTAGGAAGACTAGTTGCAAAACTTAGGCTTTTCACTACTGACAAGAACCATAGTGTTTACTTTAGGGATGATATTTGGAAACCCACAGGTAGAACTTTCACACTCCTGAATGGTAAAATGAGTGATAAACCAGAATTCCCTGTAGCAAACCTCTTTGAGTGTGATCAGAATCTTACCTCTAACCTAAGGAACCAACATCACAACGGTTTCCAAAATATTATTTTTCTGTTACTGGCAGGTTATCGAAATTTGTCTTTGGATCGTCGACTCGGGTTGCTCCAAGCACATGACCGGGAATCTGAAGCTGCTGATCAATTTCGTCTGGCAATTCATGGGAACCGTACGTTTCGGAAATGATCATGTAGCAGCTATCATGGGTTATGGAGATCTACCTTTTGGAAATTATTTGATCACTCGGGTTTACTATGTCGAAGGGTTGGGACACAATTTGTTTTCAGTCGGGCAGTTCTGTGATGCAGATTTAGAGGTTGCTTTTAGGAAAAATGCTTGCTTCGTTAGAAACTTGGATGGCACTGATCTCTTAACTGGGAATCGTGATACAAACTTGTGTGCTATCGACATCAATCAAATGGCCTCTTCATCACCAATATGTCTTATGACACGAGCATCTCGAACACAGTCCTGGTTGTGGCACAGACGGTTATCCCATCTCAATTTCGACACCATCAACAATCTTTCCAAAGACAACATCGTCAACGGACTTCCAAAGTTCAAATACACCAAGGATCACTTATGTCCATCATGCGAACAAGAAAAAAGCAAAAGAGCATCATATAAACCCAAATCCGTACCTAGTTCGGAAGCAAAGTTGCATATGTTGCACATGGACTTATGTGGCCCAATGAGAGTTGAAAGCATTAATGGGAAAAAGTATATTCTTGTTATCGTCGATGATTATTCAAGATATACATGGGTTAAGTTTCTGAGGTCAAAAGACGAAGCACCAGGCATCATCATCACCTTTCTGAAACGCATTCAAGTACTTCTTCAAACTCCAGTAAGGGTTGTAAGAACAGACAACGGCACTGAATTCACAAATCAGGAGTTAAGAACTTATTTTGAAGATGTTGGAATTACACATCAGACATCAGTTGTTAGAACTCCACAGCAGAATGGGGTAGTTGAAAGAAGAAATAGAACTCTTGTGGAAGCTGATCGCACAATGCTAATTTATTCTAGTGCACCGTTATTTCTATGGGCTGATGCTGTTGCCACTGCTTGTTTCACTCAGAACCGATCCCTAATCCATCCAAGATTCAATAAAACCCCATATGAAATTGTGAACAACAGAAAACCTGATATCTCTTACTTTCACGTGTTTGGCACTTTGTGCTATCCGACGAATGACAGAGAAGATCTAGGTAAATTGAAAGCTAAAGGTGATATTGGAATCTTCATTGGATATTCAGATAACTCGAGGGCATTCAGGGTGTATAACAAAAGAACTAGGAGGATCATGGAGACGATGAATGTGAACTTTGATGAAGTTTCACATATGGCTTCTGAGAGACTCGCTCTAGAACCCGCACCAAACCCGCAGACTTCTTGACACATCAGTTTAGGACTCGTACCTCAAAGAGCTCAATCAACTTCGTTTGACAATCCTAAAGAACAAGAATGGGAAAATTTCTTTGAGTTAATGTTCGATGAATACTATGGTGGAACTTCGACAAATGCATCAAACCATCATTCCGCTGCACCCGCTCAAATCATCCACCACCACCAACAGATGATACATATACAACGGTCGAAACCAATGCACCAACTCCATCAACATCATCTACATCTACTCCAGATCTTGCACCCGTTCTACCAGCAGTTGATGAGCAAAACCAAAACCAAAACCAGAACGATGCAACGTTAGATGAAGACTTATTTGAAAACCCGTTTGCTACGGAATCAGCTGAATCTTTTTCAAGCTTACGAGAACCATCTAACTCGCATACGTATAACCAACGGTATCCTTCTACTCTGAAGTGGACAAAAGACCACCCAATTGAACAAGTTATTGGTGAACCTTCAAGAACAATTCAGACGAGACGTCAACTTGCCACCGATTGCGACTTATGCATTTACCTTTGCTCAATTAGCAATATCGAGCCAAAGAACATTCGTGAGGCAATGGCAGAACCCGCATGGATAGAAGCAATGCAGGAAGAACTTCTCCAATACCGTCTACATGACTCTTGGGATATGGTTCCAAGACCAATTGACATTCGTGTCATTGATCTCAAGTGGTTATGGAAGAACAAAAGGGATGAAGAGATGACTGTAATTCGTAACAAAGCTCGTCTTGTGGCCAAAGGATATAGACAAGAGGAAGGGATAGACTTTGAAGAGTCATTCGCGCCGGTAGCTAGACTTGAAGCAGCCAGGATATTCTTAGCCTATGCAGCTCACAAAAACATCACGGTTTATCAGATGGACATTAAGACCGCGTTCTTGAATGGAACTCTGAAAGAAGAAGTGTACGTGAGTCAGCCAGAAGGCTTCATCGACTTGGAACATCCAGACTACGTCTACAAACTTAAAAAGGCAATCTATGGTTTGAAACAAGCTCCGAGAGCATGGTATGACGAACTGTCCTCTTTCCTTATCCAACACAATTTCACCAAAGGCACAGTTGATCCTACCTTGTTTACACAAAAATGCAAAAACGACATTTTGATTGTTCAGATTTACGTGGACGACATCATCTTTGGGTCCACTAATCCGAATCTTTCAAAACATTTTGAAAATCTCATGAAAAGCAAATTTGAAATGTCCATGATGGGGGAACTAAAATTCTTTCTTGGTTTACAAATACATCAGTCCCCTCGTGGAATTTTTATAAATCAAGCTAAATACACAACTGAGGTTTTGAAAAATCATGGTATGGATAATTGTGACTCGGTCGGAACACCAATGGTAACTTCACCAAAAATTGGAGCCGATTTATTTGGGAAACCTATTGATCCGAAGAAATATCGGAGCATGATTGGTTCTCTCATGTACCTCACTGCTAGTCGACCAGATATTCATTTTGCTGTTTGCTTATTAGCACGGTTTCAGGCAAAGCCTACCGAACTGCACCTCAAAGAGGTTAAACGGATCTTTCGGCACCTGAAGACATCCATTCACATGGGACTTTGGTATCCGAAGGAATCCGTATTTGATCTAATTGCTTTTTCAGATGCGGACCACGCAGGTGATCAAGTTACAGCAAAAAGTACATCAGGAGGAGCACAATTTTTGGGTGAAAAATTAGTCACCTGGTCTTCAAAGAAACAAGATTGCACTGCACTTTCAACCACTGAAGCTGAGTATGTGTCTCTATCTGCGTGTTGTGCTCAAGTTCTATGGATGAGAACACAACTCACAGATTATGGCTTTACTTTCGATAAAATACCTATGTATTGTGACTCGAAAAGTGCCATAGCCATATCATGCAATCCTGTTCATCACTCAAAGACTAAGCATATCAGAGTCCGCTATCACTTCATCAAAGAGTACGTCGAAAATGGTACTGTTGAATTATTTTTCGTGAAGACAGATTACCAACTCGCCGATATATTTACTAAAGCCCTTCCAAAAGAAAGGTTTGACGATTTAGTTCGACGAATTGGAATGCGAAGCCTAACCCCTGAGGAGTTAGAACGTCTTCTCGAATCTTCTTGAAAATGATTTTTCCAACAAGCTTCGCTGTAAATATTTTTGAAAAACAAAATACAAAATTTGAAAAACCAACAAAAGCAAAATATAAAAATATAAAACTTTCCAAAATACAAAAACAATATAAAATCAAAAATCCAAAAATATTCTTCTCACGACATGTCTCTTGTATAATCGATATTCTGTACGTTTCTAGAAATGTCATTCAACAATGATACGGGCATTACAGATGCTTGAGCGAGAGTTCTTTAATATGTTTTCTAAAACATGTCGTTTCTCAAAATTTCTTCATAAAATGGCTTTCGTATACTTCAGTACGAAACCCGGACTAAAATGATGACTTTTGATTATTTTTCAAATCAAAACTCGTGCTTTTATAGAAAAAATCAAGTGTACGCTTCAGTGCACTACATTTAAAAATGGTGAGAAATCATCATCATCTTGAGCACCTTTTCAAGATTGAGCAAAAAGATTTTCAAAATCTTTCAAAATATATTTGTGCTCAAGATAACTCCCTCTAAAACCCTTTAATTGACTATGCTTTATTAAAGGGGGAGTATAAAACAAAATGTTCCAAATTCATGCTTAAATCAAATCCGTATGTCTCCCCAAAAGATTCTAAAATGTTGTTTAATCCGTTGATATCAAAAATATCACGAATATGCTATTTTTGAGGGGGAGGAGACGTGATTAAAATGTGATCAAAAAGTTTAATGATCGTTGTTTGATTCTCATAATGAGCTCGACTCAGTTGAAACCAATGAATTGACGAGGAATAATGTACCATCTCGAGAAACTTTCTATGGACTTGACCAGGACGGGCAATAATTTCAAGCTAGTTCTCTAGTGATGTAAACGTGTCTCGAATCGGTCTAACTCATTTAAAGTCGATCAATTCAAAAAGTGCGAACACTACCCTCTATGTGCAGATTTCTGTCAAAACTTATAAGCACATGTGAAGGGGGAGTGTTTTTGAAAATATAAAACTCACAGAGTGTTTCAAACATGTTTTCTATCATAAACACTCTGAGAGATTTTCAAGAAAAAAGGTTTTATGGCAACATGGGACAGTCATGGAGTTATAAGGTGACTAAGGATAGGAAATCAGTCCTATGATCCGCCAGAGCCGGAGGGATCTACCCAAGGACATCACAAATAGTTAGTATTAGAAGTCCTCAGGTATGATTGAAAAAAAGGAGTAATGTGAGAAAGGAGAAAGAAGGGGTTGAAGAATTAAAAAGAAATGTAATGATAAAGGGTGAAAAGAAATAGCCCTCCATATTCAACCTTAGGGCAGAAACCGGGTTCAATACATATGCTACTGGTTGTCACTAGATGACACTGGTATTGAAGAAAAAGATGTCATGGACCCAGTGACGCATTGCACTAAACCTCCTAGCCACTCAATTCCTCTCAAAAGGGATTTGTTTCATTCTCACTGGGAACCCTACATAATCTATCGACTTTCTCTTAGAGATCGTTGGTATTGAAGAAGGAGACCCTCTCCCTAGTCTCCGCTCAGGAAAACCAAAATGCACTAATTGAGTCTAGAGCCACGAGATTCATCAAAAGATCTCATAGGAACACTTGACATGACATCGCTTGTTGTTCATCAATAAGGACACAAGTGATATATTATAGAGTCCTACGCAGATCTTAGCAATCTGCCAGAACATTTATGAGAGGTTTCACAATTGTGATCCTCAGTGATTGAATGGAAACTCCTGCCAGGGTCAACATCAAGCAGCCCTGACAGCAGGTCACTTCGGTAACTCCCCGTGGATTACGCTTAGTGTGTCTCAAAAGGTCTACAGTCGTGGAGTGATGCTTCGGTGTACTTCAGCGACTCATCTGAACTGTAGATGTACTTCGGTACATCGCGTTATCTCACTTGTGGGACTCCAGTTCAGGAACGGCCTCTGTGAGAATTAGAGACGTGTTTTCACACTATACTGTTAACACCCTCAAAATTCAAACTTGTAAGTGCCGGAATCCGCTTATTACTAACCAGTTTTATGTTTTCTTCTTATGGAAGCTCCGGAGCGGATTGATCGTGCAGATTCTACACATGCTCATACCAACAACACATGAATGTTCTCATCAAAATCAAAGGCTACTCAAAGTTAAAGATGATTCTTCGTCTATGTCAAAGAATCTACAAAGTTTAAAGACTCGAGAACTACATCATTGGTAACCAAAAGACAAATAGAAGTGTGAGCATGGTGAAAAAAGACGTGGAGACACCTAACCAACGAAGTTGACAATGGCAGACAACCACATTATCTGATTACAAAGCATGAAGGAACAAAGAATCAAGACTATTCTATATCTACGCACAAAGTTCAAGCTCGAGAAAAGTAAAGACCAAATCAAGTGGAGCATCTTTTGAATGACCACCCCTTAGGGGGAGATTGTTAGCCTTAATAGTTTTTATTAGAAGTGATGGTCATTCACGTTTAGGAACTTTGTAACGTGTGTTAGATATCGTGCTAGAATAGTCAACGGGCTCGTGGATTGGACTAAGCTAAATGGGTATTAGTTTAGTTAAGCTTGCCTTATATCCAATCCAACCCATGTCCAAGCCCACGAAGCCCATAGAAAGCCTTTTAGGGCATCAAGTCACTTGTACTATAAATACCCCTCAAATGGTCATTTGAGGGGTGTGCTTGAGTGTGTGTGTGTGTGTGTTTTCTTTGGAATATACAACATATTGTGTTCATCTTTCTCTCACAACATACACGGTTTTATAAACATCAAGTCACCAACATCTTAATCTTTCCTTCTTTATTTACGCATATGTTTGTGTTTGTGTTGTTCGTGTTCTACGCATAACATGTTGGGTTTGTGATAAGGTTGATAAAAGTAAGGTCCTACAGTAATTCGTATGTTTTCCGTATATTTTTATTTGTAATAGACTTTAACGAATGAATTATTATTTTTAAGGTGATGTTATGAATGAAAATATTAGTTAAAGGGTTTAGATTTTAATTTATAATTTTTAAAAGAAAAGTGGGGCCCAAAATGTGATGTTATGTTTGAGTTATGTGGCGCGGTGTTATGAGTTAACTTTATGGTACCATACCAAGTGCTCTTAAAGGGAGTTTGAACACGTGTTGAGCTATGGACGTAGGGATGTTTCTTTTTCACTTATTGACCGCGTCCAAATCTTTGTTTAATTTTAATGGGGAGACCGATAAAACCATCTATGTTTTGAATAAGTGGCTAGACTAATGATCAAATAAGAAGAATCTTTAAAATAAGAATGATGAAAAATAATTATAACTACACATTAGAGATGTATCAATTTGAATTAGATACATCCCTAATCTTTTAGATGCATCATAGTATATTTTCTGGCTAAAAATTATATGCATATACATATGTTAGATGCATTTCATCAAGTTAGACGAATCCTATGTATTTTTCGTTCTCTGCGGGTCAAATTTGTTACTGGTGCTACTTTGCATCGTTTTCACTTCAAAATTACTTTCGAAACTAATTGTGATGCATCTAAATGAATAGAGATGCATCTAATTCAAGTCGATGCATCTCAAATATGCGGTTATAATTATTTTTTATTCTTTTCATTTTAAGTTTTCTTTTCACAAGATCCTTACCCTAAATGACTAATCTAAACATTACTTCAAACCACTTAATTAAAAAAATAATAATAATAATAATAATAATAATAAAAAAGAAAAAAACCGCTTAGATTGCTATGTTCATCCGTCTAGATGAAGTTAAGTGATATCTTTCTTTAATGTCATTTTTCAATATTATTACTATTCATTTCGTATTTTTATTGGTACCTCTTTAGCTTTACTTACCTTTTACTATCATGTCTACATTTATGGAAAATGATAAATATTCTTACTTCATGTTTTTACAAATCTTTCTACCTCTATGATTATAATAGCAAGTGTAATAATTAATGAAGGAGATTAAGAGAGATAAATAGTGGATTAGACATGTCAAACTTTATGTGAAGTAGGAGGATAAATTGGAAGAAATTGTAGAATTGTATACCATTGCTCTTAGGGCTGAGCAAAACCGACCGAAACCGACTAAGCCCGGCAAACCGACCGAACCGAATGCACCCCGAAACCGACATAAACGGGTCGGGAGTCGGTTTTTTAAATGTGTTGTGTATCGGTATCGGGTCGGGTCGGGTCGGGATAAAAACCGACTCCAACCCAACTAAACCCGTCAGCCCGATTCAACAAATAGGGTTATGTAAAAGAATGCGCCCCTTTTTCCACTTTCTCACAAACAACTAACATAATAATGCTCGTATGAATCATTCTGAGTGAGAACTAACTCAAGAAACACGATTGCTTTAACAATTGAATGGATCAATGTCATCTCACAAACACGAGGGGTGAATCAATCTCATCTTCTGTACCTACATATGAATCATTCTCATCTCAACAAAATAATATAATGGAAATAAGTATTTGTACATGTTTTATATAGTTTAGATTGAATTTAGAAGTAATTGATTATAGTTTAATTGATTATAGTTTAGATGAAAAAAAAAACGTATAATTGATATATACGGCTACTGTTGGCAAGTAGGAAAAAAAAGAAAAGAAAAGTGGGACATCATGATTTGCTACTCGTTTAGGAAAAAAAAAAGAAAGAACATCAAATTATCATCTTTAGATAGTTTATATACGGCTACTGTTATTGAAAGAAACCTTTAGATAGTTTAGAAAACAAACGATTTAAAAAGTGTTTAGAAGTAATTGAACGAATCACTATTATCATCTTTAAAAACTATACAAAGACTAGCTAGTAATTATATTTAAGAAACATATATATATAATGAGTTGATTTTGAGTTAATGATTGAAATATTGAATATATTATATAACGTTACTGATTTTGTGTGTTAATGTGTTTGTTTAGAATCAACCGATAGACGTTGAGACTGTTGAATCTGATGATAATAAACGCAAAAGGAAAGCCCCATCCAAACCAAGAAAAATGACTTCTGAGTGTTGGAAATACTTTGATCTAAAGTTTGAACCAGATGAAAATGGGGTAATCATTAAGATGGCCTACTGCAAATGGTGTGATGTGGTTCTCAAAGCCGATTCAAAATTACATTGTACGCGATACTTGAATACTCATTATGCAAACTGTGATAAAAACCCCGATGTTGAGAAAATTAAGAAACAAAAAATACTAGCTTTCAAGAAAAAGATTGGGGAGAATGATGAGGGTGGCAGTAGCATTGGGACTTTAAAAACCTGGAAGTATGATGAAAAAGTGATTAAAAAGTCGTTGATTGAGTTAATTGTTCTTGCTGAGCTTCCGTTTAAGTTTGTAGAACACCCAGCATTCATTAAATTTTCCACGAACATGCAACCTAGATTTAATATGCCCTCTCGTTTTACTATTGCTTAGGATGTTTCTAAGTTTTTTCTTGACGAGAGGAAAAGCCTATTAAATTTCTTAATCAACAAGGCCACCACAGTTCATTTAATCACCGATACGTGGACTTCTAGTTGTAAAAAATGAACTTTATGGTATTAACCGCCCACTTTATAGATGATGATTGGGTAATGCACAAAAGAATTATTAATTTTAGACCAATTCATAGCCATAAAGGGGTGGATATTGGTAGGGCACTTTTGGAATGTATAAACGGATGAGGTATAAAGAATGTTATGACCATTACGGTTGATAACATTGCTTCAAATGACAAAGCTCTTGAATACTTGGTAGAAAATTTACCAACTAAGTATGATGGTGGTAAACATTTTCACATAAGATGTATGGCTCATATTTTAAACCTAGTTGTCAAAGATGGTTTAAAAACATTCAACAAGGAAGTGAATACCATAGGCTTAGCCGTGAAATACATAAAACATTCGAGCCAAAGAGTGACTAACTTTAAAGAAAGTGTTGAAAAGGCTTGTACTTCAAATAAGTTTTTGGTTTCCGAATGCCCTACAAGATGGAATTCCACACATGATATGTTGAAACCGCTATTGAGTTAAAAGAAGCTTTTTTTATTTTGATTTTAATAACTCTTGTTTTGCTCGAGACCTTGAGGAAATACCTAAGCGGGGTGATTTTGAGGTTTGTAAGAAGGTAGTTGCATTTTTGGAAAAATTTAAAGAAACAACCGAACTTGTGTCAAACATATCATCTCCCGTAGCTCATTTGTGGTTTGGAGAGGTACTTGATATTGATAAGCATCTTCGTGAGTGGCAAGAAAATCCTTCTTTAAGGTGATGATTGAAGAAATGAGAAAAAAGTATGACAAATATTGGGGAGATTACAAAAAAATCAACCATTATATGTACTTTGCCATTATCTTAGATCCCACAATGAAGTCGGAAATAATTGGCTATGGGTTTAGACATTTGATAGAAAATGGTTGCATACCCATGGAGGTCAATGAAGATAGTGATGAGACGTCAATTTCATTTTTAACCGAAGATGAATTATGTGACAAATTGGTTACGAAGGTTGAGAAAGATATGGGGGTCTTGTTTGCCATGTACAAAGAAAAATATGGCACAAACATATCAAGTGAAATACCAAAAGCAACGTCAAGTCAAAGTAGTAACACGAGTCTTCGTCGTCGTAATTCTTTCTTAAATGCTTTTAAAGATAAAGTTGGAAATAAGTTGAGCGGGGGTGAAGACGAGTTAACCAAATATCTAAAAGAACGGCGTCTTGAGCTAGAGGATGACGAAGAATTCGACATACTTAATTGGTGGAAGGTAAATAGTCCAAGATTCCCAATTGTATCAAGGATGGCGAAAGGTAATAACTTATGTTTTTTATTAAATTTTAGATATCTTTGATTCTTTGTGCTTTGTTTTTTTATAAATTTATGTTTTTTATTACCTTTGTTTTGGATATCTTGTGCATCCAAGTATCCACCATTGCTTCTGAATCCGCCTTTAGCTCAAGTGGTCGCGTTTTAGACCCATATAGGAATTCTTTAGCACCTAGCATTGTAGAGGCTTTGGTGTGCACACAAGATTGGATCTGTACATCAAGTAGAAACATCACTTTGGATACGTTAGAGGATTTAATGAAAGACGACGAGGTTGCTAAAGGTAAACTATTTATATATAAGTTTATTGGTTATTTTAGTAACTTATGTTTTTTATTTAACTTTATTTTAGTAAGTGTAATGTTCTCATGTGAAATGCTATGTTTGACTTATGTTCTCATGTTTTTTCTAGAAATTCAAGAGGCGTTAGAGAAACAAAAAAAGAGAACATAGAAAAGAGAAGAATTTTGCGCCATGATTCAAGAATGTTGTGATTAGTATTTGGTTGCTTATTTGTACTTGTATTTGTATTTGGTATTTGTATTTGGAGCCATGATTCAAGACATTTGTATTTGTCTTTGGTTGCGCCATAACTTTTGTATTTGTATTTGTATGTTTGACTTTAGTATTTTGGAGCATCACTTTGTGTGTTTGACTTTAGTATTTTTGGAGCATCTAGCAATTTGGAACTGCATTTGCTCAAAAAAAAATTGAACTGCTGCTACAGTAAGGGGGTGGGTCGGGTTGTTGCTGCTACACTAAGGAAGTCGGGCTGCTGCTGCTGTATTTTGGTTTTTGTATTTGGGCTGGGCTGAGCTGCTGTAGGAAGTCGGGTTGGGCTACAATAACCCGACACCGAACCGACTGTCCCGTTTGGGACCCGAAACCGAACCGACACAAACGGGTTGGGATTCGGTATTGTTTTTTCTTTCAATCGGTATCGGGTTTAGGCGGGTCGGGTCAGGACGGGTCGGGATCCGGCCCGATGCTCAGCCCTAATTGCTCCTACATCTATATCTATACTACATACTAATGTATTTAGAACTTCTTATAAAAGGAAGTCTTAAAAATGTAAGCCTACACATCTTACTATAATTAGTTATTCATATAATTAAATTCTACACTATAATAATTGCATTATAATGTACACTAATGACACATTAAAGTTTAGTATTAAAATGAATGTTACAAACTTACAATAATACAAATTCATAGTTGTAATTTTTATCATAAACATTCAAGTTTTACAAAGTTCAAATGAGTATAAGTATAGATATTTATATATGTGCTAATATACTTTACAGAAATTCAAACACGTATCTACTCTTTTCGAACTATCAAACGGTAAACCGTCAAATACTGACTCTCATTGCATACCGCTTAAAGATTAAGGTACGAAGAAAACTGACATGTTAAATACCGCCGCTACTTTGCGCAGGTACTATGCTAGTTTATATACAAACTATATTTACATCATATTTTTATTAATCAACTTCAGTTTCATCTAACTCTTACTTTAATACTTCAACTTAAATAAAAGAGTAAATTACATAAATCGTCCATGTGGTTTGTCAAAAGTTTCACCTACCGTCCTTCAAACTTAAAATTTGCATGAATGGTCCCTTTCGAGGCAAAAGAATAACATGAATGGTCCTTTTGTTAACGGGTGTTAAGTTTATTCCGTTATAATTTACACTTTAGCCCTTGTTGGTTAACGGTTGTTGAATCATCGATCCTTTATTGTAACGGCCGTTTATAATTTAAAGTTTTCGACTTTAGATTCGTTTTTTAATCCGTTATAGTCCATTTTTATACGTTTTCATCCGTTTGTATTCGTTTTCGTCCGTTTTTATACATTTTTTTACGTTTTCATCCGCTTTTATACGATTTCATCCGTTTTTACACGTTTTTCTTACGTTTTGTCAATTTTCATCCGTTTTTATACGTTTTCATCCGTTTTTATATGTTTTTGTCCTTTTTTATACGTTTTCATCCGTTTTTAAACGTTTTCTTATGTTTTTATTCGTTTTCGTCCGTTTTTATACATTTTTCTTATGATTTTATATGTTGTCATCCGTTTTATATGTTTTCTTACGTTTTTATCCATTTTTATATGTTTTCGTCAGTATTTTTTATGTTTTGATATATTTTATCCGTTTATATACTTTTTCATCCATTTTATACATTTTCTTACGTGTTTATCCATTTTATATGTTTTCGTCTATTTTTACAACATTCTTTTTCTTCTGTTTTAAAACGTTTTCGTCCGTTTTTATATGCTTTTTTTTACGTTTTCTTAGTTATTTTATTCGTTTACATATGTTTTTAACCGTTTTCATTCGTTTCTATAAATTTTCATCCGTTTTTATACGTTTTATCTATTATCATCTGTTTTTATATGTTTCCGTCAGTTTTTTTCCTTTTTGATATGTTTTTATCCGTTTTATATGTTTTCATCCGTTTTATGCATAAAAAAATAGACGAAAACAAATAAAAATGAATTAAAATGGATAAAAACGTAAGAAAGTATATAAAAATGGATAAAAACGTATGGAAACGAATGAAAACGGTCAAAAACATATGAAAATGGATAAAAACCTATGAAAACGTAAAAAAGCGTATAAAAATGGACGAAAACGTATTAAAACAGAAAAAAAAAAAACGTAAGTAAAACAAACGAAAACATATAAAACGGATAAAAATGTATGAAATCCTAAGAAAAACATATAAAAACGGATAAAAACCTGTCAAAACGTAAAAAAAATGACGAAAACATATAAAAATGGACGAAGATGGAAAAAAACGTAAAAAACGGATGAAAGTGTCTAAAAACAGACGAAAAACATATCAAAACGTAAAAAAACTTACTAAAACATATAAAAACGGATGAAAATGGATGAAAACGTTAGAAAAAGTATAAAAAAACGGATGAAAACGTATAGAAACGAATGAAACCAGTCAAAAACATATGAAAACGGATAAAAACCTATGAAAACTTAAAAAAGAAAAAACGTATTAAAACGGACGAAAACATATAAAAATGGACAAAAACGTAAGAAAAATGGACGAAAACATATAAAAATGGACAAAAGCGTAAGAAAAATGGACGAAAACATGTAAAACGGGTAAACACGTAAGAAAACGTATAAAAACAGATGAAATCATATAAAAACGGATGAAATCATATAAAAGCGGATGAAAACGTAAGAAAAATGTATAAAAACGGATGAAAACAGAAAAAACGTATAAAAACGGACGAAAAAGGATAAAAACGGATGAAAACATATAAAAACGAATGAAAACGGATAAAAAAACGAAGCTAAACGTTAAATTATAAACGGACATTACAATAAAGGATAAACGATGCAACAACCGTTAACCAACAGGGGCTAAAGTGTATATTATAACGATATAAACTTAACACCTGTTAACAAAAGGACCATTCATGTTATTCTTTTGTCTCTAGAGGGACCATTCATGCAACTTTTAAGTTTGAGGGACGGTAAGTGAAACTTTTAAAAAACTACAAGGACCATTTATGTATTTTACTCTAAATAAAATTTTGCACATTACTATATATATAATGGGAGGATATGAAACGGCGACAAAACCTGTCGTTTAGGCTCCCGCTATTTTCTTCAGCCCAACTGCGATATCCATCTTCCTTCTCCTGCCCTTCTCCTGGCCTGCTACCGACATACGTGTCTTCCTATTTGATACGTGGCGGCCTCAGTCTCACATATTCATCTCCTTCGCACTGTTCTCGACGGTCGGTTTACTTAGCTGGTGGGTTTGTACTTTGTCTGCTGCTATGTTATGATTCATTACTGTTTTGAATAAACGATCTTGGTATACAACATCCAATTGCTTAATCAGGTATTGCTTTTTGATTATGTTTTGCTTTTCGATTATTTCTGGTATGGCTTTTTCTATTATGGTTATCACTCCTTTTTTCTTTTTGATTTTCTTTATATTTTGTAGTTATCACCTGTCCGATGTATTTGCTGCCGGAAGATTAGTAGGTGATTTGTGTATCAAAAAAGATTTTGATTTGGTTATTATAAGTGATTGTATTTTTTATGTTATGATTGATGTTAGGTCTTGGTATGTTATGGTGTGATCAACTGTTGATTATATATTCGTTCCAAGTATGTGCGATTAGTGGCTGAATTCCTATAGATCAAAACAAGGCTGAAAAAGATGTGTAATTGTGTTTAGGTAGTTATGAATTGGAGGTTTTTAGCTCCAGGTACCGCTTAAATTGTTAGGGATTGCGGTTAGTAATTCTGTGTTGGTTTGTTATTGGTTTGAGGCTGTATAGATTAAGTAACATCAAATCGAATCGAGGCTTAACTAGATATTGAGATGTGTTCACCTAGATATAGGAGGTTTTTTAGGCCACCTAAATAGATGACGTAACTTTGTGTTGGTTGGAGGTCTTAAAATAGATGTGGGGTTTTTAGTGATTGATTGTTGCGCGACTAGATATTGAGTTGTTTTGATTTATTCCTTGGTTTCTAAAGTATCCAAGTTGAGGGTTTTTTATAACGGATGCAAAATACAACCAAAGACTATCTTACAGGCGTGATCGTTTTCAAAAATCACGGCTAAACACATTGATGGAAAGAGGCTAGCTGTAGGTATATCCTATATGGAAGT
Organism: Chrysanthemum seticuspe; assembly: GCA_019973895.1. NCBI lineage: Eukaryota > Viridiplantae > Streptophyta > Magnoliopsida > Asterales > Asteraceae > Chrysanthemum > Chrysanthemum seticuspe. Next base: position 245,889,193 of record BPTQ01000005.1, on the reverse strand, counting down.
GGAATCGGAAATATCCTATATAATCAGAATTGAGTGTTTCATGGATTCTTTCAATTTTTATTTTGCTTATTGCTTTTAAACATTGGCCGCGGACGTAATAGTAAATTGTTTGTTTTTGCGTGTGTACACTTTTGCAGGAACGTGGGTCAAGAGTTTATATAGTTAAAGAAGTTGATACGATAATTGTTCATGAAGATGAATTAGAAAGTGGGATTGTGGAGGATGTTTGGGGCTGCTTATTTTTCCGGCTTATTGGATTGGATTTAATTGCGAAATGATGATGTAAGTATACTTTTTCTATAAATTGCAGTTTATGAATTCTATGTCATGTTTGGTTTTGTGTTTTTAGGTATCTAAAGAAATGTTCGAACATGAAGTCGGAACTTCAGTTGCAGGTACTCGGGGTTTGATTGCTCAATAATTCATATTATTTATAGCCCGAAGGCAAATTCTCATAAACTAACAATTTTAATGGTTTTGTTTTGGATTTTTGTTTGTATTTCGCTATCACTGACATGTTGATAACCGTAGTTTTTCAAAGAAACGGTTCCAGAAAATATTTTATACACTTGGGGGTTTTCGATATAAGTACTTCCCAAACACTATGTTTATGGTACCATCTGTTTACCAACTATTTCCTATACGCCTTATTTATAATAAGCCGTGGGTGTTTGTTTAACCTTATTTTATTTTGTCTTAAACGTTGGTTTATCTTCAGATCTATCTACTTATCTATTTACATTCGATTTAGGTGTGGATGGCCCAGCTCATGGAAAATTGAAGGCGTCTAAGGTGTTTGAGGTTGATAATCTATTTACATTCGATTTGTTTCCTTACGTGGAGTTGTGAATACTATTTGTTTATTAGTGAACTGAAAACGCAGGGTAGCCTTACAGATTTACTAAGTATTAATGCTTTAATGAGTATGTTTAAGAGCTTCTCAACTTGCGATATATGGGTCAATTGGTTCCCACAACCGGATCATGCGGGATTCTGTCAGCACTATATCAGATGCGCTACAGGTAATACTCGAGGTTCCAAAGGTTAGCTGGATAGACGGTGGTTGTCAAGTGGAGGTTAAAATGCAATTACTGGAAGCTGTGAAATGGCCTCAAAAGCATCAGGAAGCTTTCAGGTGTATTGGTAAGCGACCACCAAACGTTGTCTTATTGTAAGCAACAAGCTGATTTGTGGTCATTAATTGATATTTGAAGCCTTGCCAAAACAGAAAATACGCACATTCACCCAGGTAGTTGTATTTTTGCTGAAAAATGAGAAACATGGTTCGAACAATATAACCTGTTTCAAATACGTAACAACTGTGGCACTTTCCTTTCAGCGTATCACAAGCTGCAGCTGACCGTGTTCGACACCAACTTCGATCCATACGTGACTACGAAGCATATTCGTGTTCCAGGTCATTTCTATACTCTTTTTTGGGTTGATAGTTCATATGCTAATTTTAGTGGAAATAAAAAACTATCTGAAATACAGTTAACAAATTATCTGCTTTTCTACTTATCTGCATTTTTTTCTTTTGAACTTTCAACATTTATCATTCTATGGCATGTTTACAGGAAGCATTTGGCATTGTGTTTTGATAGTGACTACCACCAGTGATGAAGTATTGTTGGAACAAAAACTACTCAATGTAAGTTTCCTTTCCCTTATGCAATGTTTCATAGTTAAGTTTTTGTTTTCATGTGAGTTAGTAATAGCAGTTTTGGTCCGGTATCTTATGAATTGGACTCCTTTAAAGTCAATTATAGTCTTCAAGTGCTCTGTACATAAAAACTTATCCAAAGACGTGAATTTCCCAAGAGCAACAACTGATTCATTTGTCACCTCCACCTTCCTATGAGAAAACTGTTTAACTAGAGGACCAATGACCCGAGTTTGCCTGGCAGGAAAAGTTCTAGCCAAATGACCAAACGGCCTAATTACTGGAATCTTAATCACATGAATATCTTATTGAATAACTATTCTAATAAGCTGTTTCATTATTGCTTTTGCAGCAGGGGAATTATTCTAATGTCGGTCTCCGAATATCAGGAATGCATACAGCTGCAGTCATGATCTACACTATCGTCATCAAACAATTAACCTGTAACTTCCCTTTTTCCCTGTCAAAAAGCTCCACCAAGGATAGTAGCCCTTTAGACTTTAAACTGTAAAATTTGAAATAACATATTTTGTAGACTTAAAACTTCAAACTTTAAGTTAGTAGACTTAAAAAAAATAAAAAAATAAATGGCAAACATAGTAGCCCTCCCAATAATCTTTAACTTAGCAGATTTGCATTGCCATCCAACTTTAAATTCTAAAATCGCATACAAACGCCCCTTAGTACATAACCATATATTTACATTCATTCTTTTGTTCGTTGTAGTTGGCTGTTGGAACTCTAAGGCTCTAAGAGCTTGCATCTGAATAGTTGATTCCCATGACTCCTTCCATGCCTGAAGCTTTGGTTAGATTTTTTGTCCCTCATTATAATTTTGCGTACCCCATAATCTGTAGTTTATTTTCTTTGTAACATCTGTTGGCTGCCACCCATTGCACGTGTCAAATCTATTGGATTGGAAGTTGCGTTAGAGTGTGATCCAAATAGTTTTAAGATCAGGTAATAACAGAATTGTAAAGTTTTCTTGCTCACTGTTGAAAATGATACTTTAAGTTATTACGCCTTATGTATGAATACAGGAAACCAAGAGTAATCATGACATACACCAGTGCACATTATACACATGACATATTTCAAACAATGTTATCCCAAACACCCCTATATCCAACAATCAACTCTATGAGGGTCTTTTAAACTGAATCATCTAATTATCAGTTACCTTTCTCATAGCATCAAAGTCTTTTATTGTTAAGCTTATGTCATTTTCTTGGAAGCATAATGAATCGTTTGTTTGATAATTTAATTTTGTAGGCATGCTTTATACTGAAAGACTGATTCTGACGTGAGGAATATAAGGTTATTTGGATATGAAGAGATCTTTATCTATTAGATTTTGAAGCGTAGAAGGAATCGAGGCCATAGTTATCCAAGGCTTACATTTGACGACATGGAATTCTCAGAACTTTCTAGGTATTTGGTCATACTCACAGAATATGAGTTGGTGTTTGAGGATATATTGACAATTCTATAATCTATAGTCAAAATAAGAAATTATAAAGACCTTATCAAGAATCGATTTTCTAATTGAACATGCTTTTAGGAATTAAAGTAGCAGAATAACGATTGAAGTCAGTTTCAAAGGGTATAAGCTGGAAAAGTGTAATAGTTACATGAGACGTAAACAAGCTTTTTGCCATTGTTAAAGGCTGATACATTCAGCGACTAAGCCTGTTTTTCAACATCTACCATGTAGTGTTGCTTTCAAAAAGCTTAGCCAAACACCCTACAAGTGTGTTTATCGAGAAAGCCCAAACATTGTTTGAAATATGTCCTATTTATATAAAAGATTTATATGTATTCTGTTGCTAATAAGTAGCATACTGGGATTGCAACTTGCTGATGATTATGACGTGTTGACGATACCACAACGGTTACATGTAATCTCAGTGAATCATTTAACATGACTCTTGATTTACAGCAAAGTCGTTTTTGGCCTGTTTGTTTAACTGGTATTTTTGGTCCATTTTACAGGAAGAGGGAGTCAATATGACTGTCATTTCGCTGCAATCTGGAGTTGGCCAGGCTGACCACGCAAACCCGCGAATTGCCAGGCTCCTTTGATACCCAATCTGCTGAATATTGGGACCTAGAACAAAGTCATACATGTCCATCAGATTCCCCGTTTAAAGTGCTTTCAATTGCAACTTTTAGAGGTATGTATGTGATAAATATTTCGTTGAATTTTAAACGTATATACTTTTTAACAGCCATATATTCGGAGTTTGTATAATCAATGACATGTATTTAAAGAACTTTTCATTAATTTTTTCCCCCAGATATGGCTTTCTATCTTCAATGAATGGAACTTTTAGTAGAACATGCCTATTCTTCTTTTAGAAAATACATTATGCAGTTAAGGACAAGAAATTGTTGAATGACTTGAATCATTTCTACCCGAATTGATTCTTCTGACCTGTTGGGTTGCACAAGTGAGGGACAGGGACGTATGTTTTGCAGGACCCGCCGCAACGCGGCGGTATCGTAGCAGTACTTGTTATACTAATATACTCCCGACGGCGTGGGCAAAAGAACTACTTGTTACTATCGTATTTGATGCAATAGAACGATCATCATACAAAATGTTTAATTCTATATCTGACATTTTTATAGCAAACAATGATTCTAAAGTTAAAAAGTCGACACTTGTTTATAACCAACTGAGACATAAAGGGGATTTTGGTCAAAACATTTTTTTGTCTCCCCTTATTTCTAGTATAATATAGTTTTGTCAATTTTGGTTCTATATTTCTGACAGTTTTAAGCGTTTCACTTATTAAACTTTATATTTTATGTTTCGTACTTTCAGAGTTATAGTTTTTTTATATAAAAAAAATATAAAAAAAAATAAAAAAATAAACAAAAACGTGAGGGGGGTGTCCTTTGTAAATTAGGGGTTTGTATATCTCACCACCCAACTGAAACTTAAAGTAGAAAAATAGACATTTGACTATGCGGAAAGAAGTACATAACTAAAAAAGAAGGGTTTTGGCCGTACAATAGCAACGTACTTTGCCAAGTGTACCGATCTAGTACGCGTACTTTTTTTTGTTCCACTTAATGTAACGAACTTTCAACTTTTGTTCCATTCTACCAATAAGATGACTGGCTACCGGGAAAAAAGTTTGAAAACCGGCTATGCATCATACCTGACATTTTTTATTAAGGGTTTTAGCTGTATAATAGCAACGTACTTTTTCAAATGTACCGATCTAGTACGCGTACTATTTTTTGTCCCACTTAATATAACGTACTTTCATTTTCACACGCTTTTGTCCGTTTTTGCCCGTTTTCGTCCGTTTTTGCACATTTTCACACGTTTTTGCATGTTTTTCATTCGTTCTCACACGTTTTTGTTCGTTTTTACACATTTTCATTCGTTTTTACATGTTTCGCCTGTTTTTGCACATTTTCGTCCATTTTTGCACGTTTTCATCCGTTTTTGCACGTTTACGTTCGTTTTCGCCCGTTTTCGTCTATTATCGGACGTTTTTTTAACGTTTTTGCCTGCTTTTTTGCATGTTTTCGTCCATTTTTGCATGTTTTCGCACATTTTCATCTGTTTTCGCACGTTTGAACGTTTTCGCACGTTATCGTCCTTTTTTGCACGTTTTCGTCCGTTTTTGCTCGTTTCGCCCGTTTAAAAACATGCTTAAACGGACGAAAACGTGCAAAAATGGATGAAAACGTGCGAAAACGTTTAAAAACGTGCTAAAACAGACAAAAACGTGCGAAAACATACAAAAATAGACGAAAACGGACGAAAATATGCAAAAATAGCCGAAAACGTGCAAAGACGGGCGAAAATGTGTAAAAACATGCAAAAACGGACAAAAACGTGCAAAAATGTGTAAAAACGCACGAAAACGTGCAAAATGTGCAAAAACAGGTGAAAACATGTAAAAACGAATGAAAATGCGTAAAAACGAACAAAAATGTGTAAGAATGGATGAAATCATGCAAAAACGTGTGAAAATGTGCAAAAACGGACGAAAACGGGCAAAAACGGATGAAACATGCAAAAACGGGCAAAAACATGCGAAAACAAACGAAAACGGGCGAAAACGAACGAAAACGTGTAAAAACGGATAAAAACATTTGAAAACGGACGAAAACATGTAAAAACGGATAAAAACGTGCAAAACGGACAAAAACGTGCAAAAATGGGCAAAAATAATTTTGGTGCCGGTTAAACAAGTTTGGTGGGGTAGATTGGTACAAAAACAGAAAGTTCGTTACATTAAGTGGAACAAAAAAAAGTACGCGTACTAGATCGGTACACTTGGCAAAATACGTTGCTATTGTACGGCGAAAACCCAAAAAAGAATGACATATTAGAAATAGGTGGGTAGTTAGTGCAGTGGCAAAGAAAACATGTGTAAACCTATTAGTCACAAGTTCAAGTCATTACTTGATCTTCTCAACTTTTTTTTTTTTCAATACAAGAACAAGCGTGTGTGTTATCCAACTTAAGTCTTCTGTGGGAAAAAAATGGCATGGGAGTAGAAAATCAACCTTACAACACCAATTTTGATTTCTAGCTCAACTTTTTTGAGATGTGCTCCTGAGATTCGTTTTCCCTTTACCTTTGAAAAGACTTGAATGTGTATCAAAAGAAGACTTGAAATGTTTGCGATGTAAACCATACGATGATCAATATGTGGTTATCCTACTAAAGTACAGTTCAGACTAATGGAGTGCAAATTACCCAAACGTAAAACATTGTGAATGTACACGATATTGTGAGAACTGAGTAGTTTGTGAGAACAATCTCCAACGAATGTTCCAACTCTCTTTTACTGAGAAATGAGTAGTTTGTGAGAACATATATTAATGTATGATAGTCCTTAAGTCAATCATCCAAGATGTTTAACTATGATACGATCATCTTTAGTAAAAGAGAGTTACGAGTGGTATGAATATCAAATTGGAATATCCACCGTTATTTTCTATGGGCCGTGCTATCTTTTAGTAGATCTACGTACATAAGAAAACATTTCACACTTTAGAAATGGGTGGAATGTTGGTTTAATGGCAAAGAATGCAGATATGAACCCATAGGTCACAAGTTCAAGTCATTAAAACCAGCATTCATTTTAATTTTATTTTTTACTGTACAAGAAAAGAGTGTGTCGTCATGCACCTTCCAGCTACACCAATTCTGATGCCTCCTCTTCTTTGGAATCTGGTATGGTTTCAGTTTTATGTTACTTTTATAGAACACATGTTGCAAATACTTACATGTAAAACATTCCATATAAAAAAGTTTAAGACAAAAAATATATATATATATCTGATAACGGATTACAAGTCTAAAATCGCGTAACCTTGACACATATAACGTGTTGATAGTTCAATGAACAAAAAATCAACCATATGTGGGTCAGGTAAGACCTGTCGTGAAAACATCAAGTGTCGGCTACTAGGTCACCATCAAAGTCGTTCTTAATCTTTATTGGCATTCTGTTTTATTTCCTTTTTTAATCAACATATGAAGTTAAGTTTCACTTCAATTAATACGCAATTATTGGCAAGCTGCAGGAGCCTCATGAGCCTCATGCCAGGAAGGTCTTCGATTGAGGCTATTCACCTTCTCAGGAGCCTCATGGAAAAGTATAGAGAGAGACAAAAGGACATGCATATGGCGTTCCTAGACCTTGAAAAGGCATATGATAGTGTCCCACGAGAGTTGATTTGGAGTTCTCTTTTTGATAAAGGAACTCCAAGGAGATACGTGAGAGTCATCAAGGATATGTACGAGGGGGCTAAGACCCGTGTACGGTCCACCGTGGGGATCTCAGAGTTTTTTCCTGTGAGAGTCGGGCTCCACCAGGGATCTGCTTTAAGTCCCTACCTCTTCGCATTGATACTGGATAACTTATCTCGAGGGATCCAAGAGGGCATCCCGTGGAGCATGATTTTTGTTGACGACATCGTGCTGGTGGCAGAATCAGCTGCAGGGTTAAACACCAGGCTTGAGCGCTGGAGGGAAGCGCTTGAAGAGCACGGCCTTCGGGTGAGCAGAGAGAAGACTGAATACCTGAGGTGCGACTTTGGGAGAAGCGAGTCAGACCTCCATGAGGATATTCGTATTGGCGACCAGAGACTGCCACCCAAGGAGTCTTTTAGATATCTGGGTTCGATGATTCACAAATCGGGGAGGATAGATGAGGACGTAACCCACCGGATTAGAGCTGGTTGGGCGAAATGGAGGGCGGCGTCGGGAGTCCTCTGTGACAAGAACGTCCCATTAAAGCTCAAGGGGAAATTTTATAGAGTGGCGATTAGACCGGCTATGTTGTACGGGTCTGAGTGTTGGCCCATCTCCAAGGCGCATGCTAACAGGGTAGAGGTGGCCGAATTGAGAATGCTAAGATGGACTTGTGGTAAAACCTTGCTCGACATGATCCCGAACGGAGTTTTCAGAGAAAAACTTGGCGTCAGAAATATTATCTCGAAGATGAGAGAAGGTAGGTTGAGGTGGTTCGGCCATCTCAGGAGGAGGCATCCAACAGCGCCGGTTAGAAGGGTAGAGGCGATAGTAGTAGATGGCGTGAGAAGAAGGGGCAAACCCAAACTCAGGTGGGAGGATAGACTTAAGCTAGACATGTCGGAGCTTCTCTTGTCGGAAGACATGACCTCAGATAGGAAGGGGTGGAGAGATAGGATTAGGATTTGCGGTTAGACTTGGCTAGGGTCTTAGGTGGGTTTTAGGTGTCTTGGGGTGGGTTAGGCTCTTTTGGCCCTTTTTGCTATGCCGTAGCTTTAGGCCCCGTGCGTTGCTTTGCTTTTGCTTTGTGTTCTTAGGTTCTTGTTTTGCTCTGCTGTCGCTTTTTGTTGCTCCATTTGGTCTGCCTGCTTTTCCTATGACTTTGGCCCTTTGTTTTTTTTTGTCTGTGCCTTTTTGTGTTCCTTTGCCTGTGCCCTCTCCCGTGCCCCCTTGCCTTGTGTGTCTTGCTTTCGTTCTTGCTTGTACTTGTTTGTTTACTGTCTACTGCTTTCTCTTCTTTCTTTCTCACCCGCACACCTGCACTTGCCGGAGGTCTCGTTGGAAGCAATCTCTTTACTCCCGGGTTTATCCTAGGGCAGGGGTAGGATCTGCCTACATTTTACCTCCCCCATATCCCGCCCCGGCGGGATTGGGTTTTGTTGTTGTTGTTGTTGTATTGGCAAGCTGCAGAAACCGACTCTATATCACATTCCCCTACCACAATTCGCCTAAACATTATTTTCACATACAACTATACAAGCAAAGATAACATGCTTATTTCCAAGAAATAATTGTACACTAGAACACCAACTCCTTAAAGGTTACAGGTAAAAACAAAATAATGTCTACGTAAACATTATCAAATCGAAACATACCTATAATAACACCAATAATAACACAGCGATGTTGTTGCAAATACATATACTCAGTTTCTTATAACACATGTATGTCTCAAGGTCTTGAAAAAATGTCTTATTGACTAAGGTACAAAAAATAACAAACTTTATATCCTCTCAGGCTCAGCAAGCAACAGTCTTGTACTTTTGTTCGTTTCATGTTGATAGCGTATAAATGGAAAACTTGAGATAAAAAATGGACTAGTTGGCTACTAGTTCATGAATTGCATCACTTACAGCTTCATCCTCGGATCTAACAGAAAGCTTCATTGCCACCTCTTTGGAACTGTCAACTCCAAAGGATAAGCGAACAAGTACCTTTACGTTACCAATGTATACCCCAGATAACAAGCATGTGTGTGATCTTGAGTTGGCTGCAACCACTTCTGTGCCCTGAAATATGACATAGTTTCAGTTTTTTTAGAACTTTCAAGCCGGAAGAATAGGAAATGGGAATTGTCTCGTAATCAAATTGTATTAGAAAAAATTTACTTACTTCACAAGGTTGCATGCCCAGAAGACTGATAACGGCACTAACAGCTTCTTTCAAACTTTCCCTTGGGCCAAGGCCATACTCATCGACACGCTCAAATTCTGGGCCTAAGCTTTCCCAAGCATTCCTAAAATTGGAAACCCCGACTTTAAGCATGTAGTCTGCTGGAACCACCTCAAATTCCTCGAGCTGGTACTCATCTTCCACACCATAGTCCTCAGGTTCACCAGTGGATGGATCGACCTGAAATTTTGACATTAATGTCAATTAATAATCCATATCCCAACAGGGAGAATATTTAGTTAAAGGCAACAAGATTAAAATATTAATTTAAAAATAGTCCAGAGTGGAAATTATTACCTCTTTAACATTGAACCTCAACACGTTGGCAAATTTGCCAACAGCAGGAACTCCTGCTGGTTTTTCAAATGCAACAAATGTTTGTCCTGGTGTATCATAAGGCAAGGATTTTAATGGCTTGGTTGCTAACTCTTCAAATTCTTCTGCTTCTGAAGCATCCACAACAATGGTGACCTAAAACCAAACCATCACAATAAGTAAAGAACTTTTCTATTTATTTATATTTGCTCAAAAAAAAGTTTTTAGCTCAGAGCTTACATCTTCCAGTAACTGCTCAGGAATTGTATTGGTACAGTTGTACTGGAACACGACATGCTCATCAAATATGTGTTTAACAACATTAACTGCATACTCTGTTTCTTCGGTGAGCTCCACTGGTGCAGAGGACTGATTACAGAAATTAATTACATACAAGAACACCGTAACCAGGATAAGTAAAAGAAAAAGCATGGAGCCTAATGGTTGCAAAATGGGGGGTCAGGCTAACAGGTTCGGGCCAAAACAGTGACTTTATGTGCATGTTGGAACGGGTCTTGTCGGGTTCAGTTGACCCAACATACTTTGTGTCCAAAACTCATGCATCTTCAAAATATAGGTGCCAAGTATGATTACAAAAGCTCTACAATTCATATTATAATCAAATTCTCTCAATTAATTGATTTAGAAGGTTTTATGCTTTATAAAAGACTTTAAGCAGATTTCAAACCGTATAACACAATCAGGCCAGTTGACCATGTTTCCTTTTTAAGCTACTTTCTATTTTACCCGCTACGCATAAAACACAACCGTTTTGACCAACTAATCAGTAACGGGTCAGAATTGCCAACTCTAATGACACCAGTAAGTTTATATACACAAAATTATGGCATTGTCAAACCTTAAAAAGCTGTCCGAAAGTTGAGAACTCTGGAATTGCTGATAATAACTTCTCATAAGTATCGACAGTTGAAGTGGGGCCAGCTGGAGGAGCACCTAGGCCAATAGGCTTTTTAGCCGCAGCCTTTTTCTCGGAAAATGGTTGAGACTTGACTTCCCTTGATACAGATGTGACACTGAAGGGTTCTTCTGATGGTTCCTGCATTAACAACAAACAAATTTATACAATGATCATTGTAGTAGAGTATAAGAGAGTCCTAAATTTTATATGGAGACTCACATAGTTCTTCAAACTAGTCTCCAGGTTGGCCAGTGGAAGATCCAATGACCCAAAAAGGAATTCCTTTACATCTTTATCAGTTTCAACAACTGAACCATCACCTCCAATAGTGTTCAAATATAGTGTAGCCCTGTCACGAACCTGCACATAACGTAAGAAAATAGCTTTTCAGGTGTATCCGCAAATGAAATTTTCTTAAAACCAGACTAATAATTGCAACAGTTTGATAGTCCTAAAAACATGCTACTCGCTTTGCGTGTCTCACCAAAGTATATGCAAAAATTCCTTTCTGGGTTGAACCCACCGCACATTCATTTCAACAAAACTCAAACAGTTCTTAAGAATGAACCAAGTCAAACATTGCACTCTCTTTGGAGCAGAGGGAATAACAGACATAAGTTAAAAAAACATACTGCTTATGAGGACAACTAACCTCATCATCATTATCATATAGACATCGCCTCAACAAAACAAATATGCGGGGCTGCAACACAGTATGAAATTATCCATTAGCTTCGGGAAGTTTAATACCGTTGTATATTAGTAAAAACAATGAAAATCAAGATACCTTTAACGAGTCAACCATAGCACCAAACTTAGCCAAAGTGCTCACTGCACTGGCTCGAACAGTTGCATTCTCAAGAATGACGCGGTTATATATATACCGAATGAATTTGCTGGGATCTGATGTCTTTGGTCCCTCAATGCCAAGAAAATGAAGAATCTAGGCATGTATTCAAAGTAAAATGTTTAGTTAAATGATGGAGCTACAAGAGCACCAAAATAATAATAATAATAATTAAAAAAAAAATACAAAAAGAAAGAAAAAATAACATGCTAACCTGTGTTGAAAGATATGTAAATTCACAGTCCTCAATGAATTCACAGAGATGGAGGAGCCCACTCTCTTTTGCATCTGGGATATCTCTTATGATAGTTACAATTGAATCAACAATTGCTTTCTTGTACTCAAATCCACCTTCCTCCCTCAGTATATTGCTTAAGAAGTTCATCCTAAATAAAAAAGACAATTATAGTAATTAATGTGAGTCACATGTAACTTCTCAACCATAAATTTAAGAAATAAAGTTGAATAAACTCACAATGTTCTGAACTTTAGGGGGAACTTCAGACACAATGATCTAATGGCATCAACCACAACAATTTTGAACTCGTCCGCAATGTCAGACATGAAGTTGGTTATTTGTTTCATCAAACGATCAACACCAGCTTCATTGCCAGTTTTCAGCAGAGTGGTAATAGCAAGGGTTGCAATACTTCTATTTTGGTCAGAAATCAAGCTCTCCATATCTATATTACAGCTGGTTACAGCCATTGGATGAGTCATTGCCACCTGAACAACAAAATGGACCACTATAAATACTATGTGAAAACTTATAACTAAATTTTCCGTGAAACGTTAAGAACAGTAACCTTGTTTAATGTTCGGACAGCAGCAAACCGAAGTACTGGCTTAGAAGAACTTAGGAAGAGCTGAAGGACAGTGATTGCAGGGGTCAATTCTCGGCTAGTAACACCACTCAACTCTGTTATTGCTCTGGCGGCTTCAAAAATGACCATCTCTGCTTTGTGGCGGAGACAACCTTCCAAATAGTCATAAAATGGACGGTCCCCCGTTTGGCTGTTCATGCTTGACTCCCTAATAACCTGAAAAGAAGTTTATTTAATCATTTAGTTGGTAGTTCAGATCTTGCCCAACAAAGCTACTTTAACAAATATAGGAAGTACCCGATTCTAAGGATAAGCAGTTTGCAATAATAAAAGTACCTGGCTGGTGTAACGGATCAGCAAGCATTGGGCCAAAGGTGAACGAACGGTGCCCTTTGTCAAGCTGGAGACTAACTTGCTCACAGCTAACCGGTCATTTTGTCTTATCTGCAGATAGATAAATTTTGTATTTGTGAGTGCTAACATTTCTCAAATCTACATTAAACTCAGACAAATCCAAATGATAACCAAGGAAAATAAGAATATTCAATGCAGAAATTAAGCAGATAGTTAAGTGAGATCCAATTTCTGATAGACTGCATGAGACTCATCTCATATGAACTCCCGAATCAGGTGGTTAATAAACAACTCAATACATTTAAAAGCTTTGTGACTTAAATATTACAGTCTGCGACATTCAGCTAGCTAACATGATTGTCAAATATCCTAGACAAATTGTCATCAAACTTGGTGAGTGCTAAACAGCCTATGACGGCTAAACTATAAATATTTCCTCATTTGTGTAGCCAGCACCAGTTCTAGTTTTATCAAGATCCCATGACCACCAACAAATTATAAAAACAGGAGGCTACAAACTATTAACGATTAACATTGTGCAGCAGAAAGCTTTTTAGATACAAGGATGAGTATATGAAAACGGCAGTAAACAATGTTCAAAGTTGATCTGATGTTTTTGTTATAGTTGGCTGAGGAGAAATAACGATGTCATTCATTGTCAAATGAGCATCGAGGAAAAACTGTCATACCTGGTGGAGCAGACCAAGTGCATGGAATTGTACAAGTGCAGACCTTGATTGAACAGCTTCTTGTACCTCATTGCTCCATCTTTTCACAATCTCTGGGTTTGACTAATATGAAAAGATATAAGATAAGTAGAGATATTTAAAACAGCATTAGGACAAGCTACAGCAACTTTTCAAATGCTAAGTTGTACCTTGAGCCAATGGATACCACTGACTAGGGCTGCACTGGCTACCACAGGGTTTTTGTCAACAATCGCTTGCTTCAAGTATCTTTCAATTTGAGTAAGAAGTGTTCCATCGGTAATGCGACAAAGAACACGAATAGCATTTGCTCGGTACACGTCAGTCTTGCTGTTCATATCTTTCATAAGGGAACTTGTGACAATAATAACCTTTCATGCACAAGAAAATACAGCATGTCATTCAAAGAGAACAACATACAAAACACATAAACTAATAAATATATAAGATCATTCTTTGAGACCTCATCTGAAGAGGGAGATAGCTCCTTTATAATCAAATAAACCATTCTTCTTAATCCAAAATCTCTAGACTGGAAAAGCTTTGTAGTAGCAAAGAAAACTTCTGTGGCTTCATTCTGCAAATAAACAGCAACATAATGGATTGAAATATTTTGATGCTAATTTGAAAAGAATTGCATGCACAACGATAATGAAATGCCATGCATGTCAACAACAAACACGTGTTATGACACATTTATAGCGCATATTTACAGACAAGAGTAAAGCCCTGGAAAATTAATTAGCGACTACATGAAAACACGATAAGTAGGGTCATATACATTGTAGGACTAGCAGCAGATGAATCAACTAATAGATATATTGCTGAAGGATTGACCTTATATAACAAAAAAAAAAAAAAAAAAAAAGCGGAGGAACGCGTTTCAAATAGCTACATGTATCTGGTCCCTTACCAAAAAGAAATTTCTACCTTGCCTCAATCTTAACATAAGCACCATGCCCCAAAATGTTTGGTACAAAGACATCCCTATTACAACATAGTACCATGCTATATAAATATGTAGTCATGAACCACGGTTCCGGGTTGCAATAATTCAAAATTAGTTCACAGCAGGTAGATATAGTAACGGATACGGTGCTGTATCTTGTTGTCTTAGTAGCAATGAAAATTAGATACATGACCGGATAAAACGACTCACTGCAGAGTTTAAACACTTCCAAACAAAAGATAAAACATCTATATATCTATATGAAACTTAAAATTTTTCGTTCTGAAAAATGAACAGGATCTAACCTTTGTGAAGGTGTCACCTTGATTTAGAAGATAGAGCAACTTTGTAATAACCTGGCAATAGGAAAAAAGAATGCAATATGTTGGATCATGTTCATGTAAGGAACGCCAAAAACATAAAAATCAGATGTCAAAATTATATAAGCACCTGAGAACACCTCCTCGGATCTAATTGAGGATCATTAAAGACCCTAGCTTCCTGTAGAACTGCTCCTTTTTCGATTCCAGCAAAGGGGGAGTACTCGGCTGCATATGAAAAAGAGACCTTAATCAAACATACACTAAAGCCTGGTAGCCATTAAGTTACAAAAATACCATGAATTTTCAACCAATCTAAAGTAAATAAAATTGCAATGCCAAAAAGACACAAGAGCTGTTTCTACATTGACAACCAGATGTTTAATACTCCGAAACTGAAATGTTCTCGGTTAGATTTGCACCTCCGTTGAAAATTTTTAGTTGGTTAGTTTTAGGAGCCAAAAATTTTTCTAGATTATTTTAAAGATTCTGGTAATCAATATCACACATAGATTATACTATTATGTCATCAGCTCTCTGTAAGTAATAGTTTTTACGAGCTCACTGATCAGATTAACCAAAATTACTCTCTGGGCCTATTAAGACAGAAACTAGATGGAACAATGAAAAGAGAACAATTTAAATCACACGATAAAACCAGAGATGATACCTAAAGACGCTTAGGCTCGGTATAATTCTAAATATATATCTATCTGGTAGCACAGTTGAAGACAACTGTCTCGACAAGAACAGTACGTGACCCAATTTCTTACCTCATATTTTACTTTTTTAGGTTCAGTTGTCAGTATAAAAAACTCATGACACTATGATAGAATTTGTAGAGGTTATTGCTATTTACAACATTACACAGATATGATGGCTTCTACAAAATACAAACACAAGAATTCTTATTCTATTTTCTCTAATACCAAACCAGATCTGATGATCTCACTTTATAAAAATACGCATCGATATATTATCTAGAATATGGACTTCTAAAAACATTATTTAGATAGAAAAATTTCTCCACTTAATGGAAAGCGATTCCGTATGCCAAAAGAACGGAATAGAGCTTACGAATTTAAATATTTAAGTTTTATCGTTCCTTAACAATATTTCATAAACTACTAAAAATCACAATAGCCTGCATCTTCTAATATCACAAAACAATCAGATCAACTGACACTGCACTTCTGAATACAACAAATCCGTTTAGTAAACTAGCTCACAACCTATCCGCAACAATGTAGATCTATACCAAAAAAAAAAGTAATCATCCAGATCAAACACAATAATCCAAAGCCATTAGTCCGTTAGAGCATCCGGCATGGAAGCAAAGTTGTTCATGGTAGGGATGAAGCCTACCGGTATAACCATATCGGGCTTCGGATAGTGGTCATGGTGCGGAAGCCGAGCTTCTTCACTCTTTCTCCATTTTTTTAATAGTATATGTATGGGAGGAATATATTTTAGTAGAGAAATACGTTAGTGGCGATGATGCGGCAGCAAAGGTCATTAGTGATACCAATGACGATTGTGAATGCTCTTATTATCAACAACACTAATATCGACTTAAAAATAAGCTGCATTAACTGCAATGTAGATCTATAACAAAGCCGATAATCCTAATCCGTAAACACACAATCAATCTAACCTAATCATATACATCACAAACTACGCATAAACAATGTAGATCTGTAAGAAAACCGGGAATCATATACATCACAAACTAATCCACATAGCGCGAAAGACGGTTATCATCTTCAACTAACACAATAATCATCATCATCATGACAATGTAGATCTATAATGTAAGCTATGATATGAAATCGAGTAAAATGAAGCAATAAGTAATTGAGAGAGTACCTTCTTCGTCGCGATCATCGTCTTTCTTAACGTATTGCGCCATTTGTTAGATCAGATCTTCCCAAACTGAATGTTGTTGATGATGATGATAGTAGATCTGTTTGTGAAAGGTGTTTGGGGTTGGGATTTGGAAATATGGTCTTTAAATACTCTTTCATTTCCAGATCTGCTAACTATTACTCTCTCTAGTAACAAAAAAATTGCCAGTGATGATGTCATCTTTGACTAGGTGGAAACTTGCTATTGGTAAGTTAACTAAAATATTGAGTAAATTACATAAATCGTCCTTGTGGTTTAGTAAAAATTACGGATCTTGTCCCTGTGGTTTTTTTTAGCGGGTTTCGTCCCTGTGGTTTACAAAAGTTACGGATATTGTCCCCGGTCTGACCCGGTCCCAAAAAAAGGACCTCCCTTGCAAATACTTTCTAACGTGAGGGGCTAACGTCATATTTTGGTTTTAACGAACGGAGTTAATTACATAAATCGTCCGTGTGGTTTGGTAAAAGTTACGAATCTTGTCCCTGTGGTTTATTATAATACTTTTTTTTTTAAAACTGTTTTTTCTTTAAAAAAAAAATAATTTTATTAAAAAAAATAATTTTATTAAAAAAAAATTAAAATTAAAAAAAAACAAAAAAAAAACTTTTTTTAATTTTATTATAAAACGAATGAAGGCGTATAAAAAAACGTTTTTATACGGATTTCTCTATTTTTACGTTTCATTTGTTTTTATACGGTTTCGTTCGTTTTTGTATGAAAACATTTTTGTACAAAAATGTACGTTTTTGTATGAAAATGTATGAAAACATTTTTTCATACAAAAATGAACGAAAAAATGTACGTTTTTGTATGAAAATGTATGAAAACATTTTCGTACGTTTTTGTATGAAAAACGTACATTTGTATAAAAAAAATTAATTTTATTAAAAAAAATTAAAAAAAAAACAAAACTTTTTTTGAAATTTATTATAAAACGGATGAAGCCGTATAAAAAAACGTTTTTATACGGTTTTGTCCGTTTTATACGTTTCATTTGTTTTTATACAAAAACGTTTTTTTTTTTAAACGTACGGTTTTGTTTAAAATGTACATTTTCATACAAAAACGTACATTTTAAACAAAACCGTACGTTTTTTTTGTTTAAAATGTACGTTTTTCATACAAAAACGTACATTTTAAACAAAACCGTACTATTTTTTTTTGTTTAAAATGTACGTTTTTGTATGAAAATGTACGTTTTTCATACAAAAACGTACGAAAATGTTTTCATACATTTTCATACAAAAACGTACATTTTTGTACAAAAATGTTTTCATACATTTTCATACAAAAACGAACGAAACCGTACAAAAACAAATGAAACGTAAAAATAGAGAAATCCGTATAAAAACGTTTTTTATACGCCTTCATTCGTTTTATATTAAAATTAAAAAAAGTTTTTTTTTTGTTTTTTTTTTAATTTAATTTTATTTTTTTTTAATAAAATTAATTTTTTTTTTAAAGAAAAAACAATTTTTTTAAAAAAAGTATTATAATAAACCACAGGGACAAGATTCGTAACTTTTACCAAACCACAAGGACGATTTATGTAATTAACTCCGATCGTTAAAACCAAAATATGACGTTAGCCCCTCACGTTAGAAAGTATTTGCAAGGGAGGTCCTTTTTTTGGGACCGGGTCAGACGGGGGACAAGATCCGTAACTTTTGTAAACCACAGGGACGAAACCCGCTAAAAAAAAACCACATGGACAAGATCCGTAATTTTTACTAAACCACAAGGACGATTTATGTAATTTACTCTAAAATATTATTAATAGTGATGACATATGTGAAATTAACTTTTTTTAAATTAAATGATTTTTAAGTTACTATCATTTTGTTAATTTTTGTATCGAGAGCATCTACAATGTATCAAGTATTTAAAGACTTAATGCATTTAATGCATAACTTATTTAATGCTTTATAGTTTTTGCAAATTTTTGGAATTTGCCAAGTCTTCTACAAAACTTTTTAAAAAGTCATTGAAAAAACTCATACCACAATGCAAAAAAAACTCTTACAAAGACTTAATAGAATAGTAAAAAGTTTTTTATAGTTTTTGTTGGGTTCAGTAAATACCCAAACCCCTTAATATAGGATTTGAATAGAAAATAGCCCAAGTGTTTAGTCCGTTAAACACTAACAGGTCACTGAGTGCATAGTCTCTCAGTGAGTCATCTTCAGGATACTCAGTACGAGGCGAAGAAGAAGTCTCTCCACTCAGTAAGGCGGAACTTAAAGGGTGAAGACTGAGTCAAGAAGAAGATGATGGATTCAGTGAGTGATGACAATAACTCACCGAATCCCTAAGACTCCTCTCCAACTACTTACAATGAAGACAAACTGAAGTAGAAGACTGAATGATGTAAAGACTAAAGAATGAGCGGGACAAGGCGGGATAAGTTTGAATCAGATAAGACGAAGTCCTTATCAACCAAAGTCAACTTTCCCTGAATAGCAAAAGATCATGCTCAGTGTCATCACTGAACTTAGGAAAGTAGTCTTGTCTCTTACCTAGAATAGTCTTTGTAAACAGAGACAAAATACATCAGTATTTTGTTTTCTGTATGATGTCAGTTTGTCACTTAGGAAAGAGTTAAAAATCATACATGTATAAATAGCATAAGAGATGGAGTGAAAAGATTAAGCTTGTGAATTGTAAAAACACACATACACGCAAGCCATCTTTTCACTCCTCCAAATACAACTTAATCCCTGAGATAGCTCAGTGGGTTCTAAGAGTTGTGCTCAGACTTAGCCTGAGCTCAGAGAGAAGTCACCAAACTTTGTCATTTCAATCCCAAGAACTGTTCCGCAAGTACTTAGGTAACGTATTATTTTTGATTCATTTCTAATAAAGAATAGAAAAAATTACACGTTTGGTCCCTGTGGTTTGCTCATATTACAAGTTTAGTCCCTAAGTCGTTTTAATTACACCAGATATACCTATTTTTGAAACCTTGCACTCATTTAGTCCCTATTTTGGATGGGCGTTAGTGCAGTCCGTTAAGTGTTTTGCGCTGTTAGTTCTTCGTTAATAAATTTTGCACTGTTAGTCCTTATTTTTTAAAATATAGTTTTCCACAGTTAGTCCCTCCGTTAATAATAGTTATCGCCCGGTTTTTTACGTTTTTGTCCGTTTTTGTTCGTCTTTTATCCGTTTCCCCCCTTTTTTACGTTTTTCGTCCGTTTTCTTTCGTTTTTTATAGTTTTTGTCCGTTTTTCTTACGTTTTTATCGATAAGAAAAACGGACAAAAACGAATGAAAACCGATAAAAACGTAAGAAAACGGACAAAAACTATAAAAAAAAACGAAAGAAAACGGACGAAAAACGTAAAAAACGGGGGGAAACGGATAAAAACGAACGAAAACGGACAAAAACGTAAAAAATCGGGCGATAACTATTATTAACGGAGGGACTAACTGTGGAAAACTATATTTTAAAAAATAAGGACTAACGGTGCAAAATTTATTAACGAAGGACTAACAACGCAAAACAATTAACGGACTGCACTAACGCCCATCCAAAATAGGGACTAAATGAGTGGAAGGTTTCAAAAATAGGTATCTCTTGTGTAATTAAAATGACTTAGGGACTAAACTTGTAATATGAGCAAACCACAGGGACCAAACGTGTAATTTTTTCTAAAGAATATGATGTTGAAAATTATCTAGTGTGTTTTACTTATTGTGGAAAACTAGAAGGGGGGTTGAATAGTTTTGCCAATTAAAAATTCCTTTTTAACTATTTAGATCGACTTATGTCAATCTATTTGGATGTGTGTGTTGGATGTTGATAAACAAGCATGTAAAGGCAAGTAATGAAAAGATAAGAGTAAGAAGCACAAAACCACAGCGCGAGTATTTATAGTGGTTCGGCTACAAGGACACCTTCCTTGCCCTACTCCACTCCCCGAGTCACCTACTCGAGAGTTCGTAAACACTACACCAATCTCCTTATGGCGGAGAAGCCTTCACAACGTCGCCTACCCTTTTTCCGGTGCTAGGCTAACCACCGGGTTCTTTCACTCCAAGGTGAACCACACCTACACAACGTCGCCTACCCTTTATAAGGTACTAGGCTAAGTACCTAGTTCTTTCACTCCAAGGTGAACCACACCTACACAACGTCGCCTACCCTTTATTAGGTACTAGGCTAAGCACCTAGTTCCATTGCAATGGAGGAACTACTACCACACTACACCAACGACTAATCCCAAAGGAGATCTACTCCTTTACAACATCATCAAGGATATAAATATCCTTGGATCTAATACTAGTCTATTTTGTACATCGAAACACACCATATCGAATGTACATCTAAGGCCCTTTCACTAATGCCTTTGACTAGATCTACAAGACACCCTTCACTAATGTCTTGTGTCTTGACTTCTAAGCACCTTTCACTAATGCTTCTAGTCTTGACTTCTAAGCACCTACCACAAGTGCTTATGATATAGACGATAGATACCCTTCACTAATATCTTCGTCTTGACACTTGAGACATCTTTCACTAATGTCTTCAACACTACACTTCTTAGAAGAAAGAAATGAATCATCAACAAGAAGACTTTAGTAGCCTTGATGATGAGGAAGCATGGCAACTCATGGACTTGAGCTTGCTCGACTTCAAAGGTGGTGATCTTGCCTTTAAGAGGAACCTAAAAGATCACACAAAAACAAAACTACAAACATAGATCTCTTGGATCTGAGGTTAGTGAGTTTTTAACTCAGGGAGAAAGTGTGTTAGAAAGAGGTGAGAAACAATGAAGAAATAGCTCAGTACTTATAGAAGAAAAATTCTACTGTTCCCCGGATCCCACGGATCCCTTCCACAAGGGATTCGTCTAGCGTTAAGCTAGGGATCCGTGGGACGCTCCTTTTTACCCATGGGTATTTTGGTTATGGGTCATGGGTTGAACCATGGATCTTTAGCTAGATACAATGTATCTTTGAGTGCAATGCACTTGGTCACTTGGGTATGGGTTGATCCATGGGTTATGGATATTATCCATGTATGATATAAGCATGATGTCATGCAATGGGTTATGGGATTTGGGTTGTACCCAACTACATTCAATGTATTTGCCCAATGGGTTGTGATACTTAAGTTTCTACCCATTTATATTACCCAATATACTACATACTAGTTATGTGTATATTATACCCAAATATGTAAACACTAGTTGCTGTACATATATATTACTAAGTCATAAAATCACTTATACTTGTTTTAGTGTTTTATGTGAAAATGTGAATATGTTAGAAACTATTAGTTCAAACCATTTACGTATTTTATTTGTTTCGTTAAAATGATTTTACGTTTGTTATCGACAAAACATTAGAAGATCGTAAAATATAAATAAACGTTTTTACGGCTTATTTGTATTAACAATCTCCCCCTTTTTGTTGATGACAAAACATAAAATTATTTTAAGGAAAAGCTAAAATTCGTAAAAGTTTGAATTTGTAGTTTTTATTTTCTTCTCCCCCTTTTTGTCGAAATAAAAAGTGTTTGAAGGAAAGCAACACATCGTTTTTAAGAAAAACATGTGAAAGAAATAAAAAATAAAAAGAGATAGAGAGCAAGTAACGGGAAAGGATCTCGTCTTTACTCCCCCTTGACGAGTCCATCCCTATGTAAGGGCGTCAAGAAAGTGATACTAATCTAGTTTGTTTGCAAGTAAGTTTGCAAAAGATTTCGTCTAAGTGACGAATGTGCTCCCCCTTGATGATTGCAATTTTGCAAGGGGATATCATGAAATGTAAACCTAATATTGCAAGTAATTTGCAATGTATTGCTTTGACATACTCCCCCTAGCTTTAGGATGTCAAAGTCTTCATGTGTAAATTGAATAACTACAAAACAAAGGTTAGACAACAAGTATAATTCACAATTTCCTGCAAATGTGGTCCAAGTTAGTAGAAAATAGTTTTCTGTCACACGGATCCCACGGTTCCCTCCTAGTAGGGATCTGTCTAGGAAATTCTGAGGGATCCGTATTAGCCGATGATTAATTTCAGCAAAAGGTGATATAACAAGTAATGTTATCACAAAAATGAGATATGAATACAATGTAATCATATGCTCAGAAATATAACAAGTAGCATGTAATTTCATTTAATAAAACTAGAGTTATGATATACATGACTCTAAAAACTAAGAAAATAAGAAAATACATAACTAGTAATTTCTAGACCAACTAATGCTTGATGCTAGGACACCACTAAAATCTTCTAGCTCAAGTTTTGTTTAGGTTTAATCTCGTCGAAACGTTCGAGGAGATGATAGAACATGAAACATTGGTCTTCTCGTACTTCATGTATCAAAGTTTCAACATGTTGACAATGATAGCAATCTTTGTCATGGCTAGGTAGTGGTGGTGGAAGAAATGAAATGGCTTGATGCGAAGGATCAAGTGAAGTGGCTTGTGGAGCTTCAAACGATGGAGGGATTGGTGGAGGCGCATTTGAGAATGGCTCGACCAAGAATGATGGTGGTTGTAAAGAAGTGTCAACTTCCATATGGTCGGGTGGTTGACTTTGATGATTTCTTATAATCCAAATGGGATTATATGATGGAAACGGCGAAAAGGAAGCCGAAGCAAGTGTTGACTCAACACCTTGATTTTGTACCATTATTCCTCCTAATGAGGAGAATGTTGTCGGCGGAGGCGGATGAGACGGTCTAGGAGGCAAATCCTCTAAATTGTAGAGGTGTGGTGATGATACTGGAGATGTAAATGAAATAGCTCTAGGAACCAATGGTGATGGTTTAGTGGAGATGATATTGTTTGGCCTAGGAGGTATGGTGGTGTTGTCGGCGGAGGCGGATGAGACGGTCTAGGAGGCAAATCCTCTAAATTGTAGAGGTGTGGTGATGATACTGGAGATGTAAATGAAATAGCTCTAGGAACCAATGGTGATGGTTTAGTGGAGATGATATTGTTTGGCCTAGGAGGTATGGTGGTGTTTGGCATAGGTAGTTTTGTGGGTACTATCCTTCTAGGAATTGGTTTGATTGGTTGAGGAAAGATCCTATCATTTGTTGCCTTGACCGGAGATGATTCGGTTGAAGAGATTTCGTGTATAACACGAGCCTTTTTCATGGGTGGTTCTTTGGTGGATAGGTTACTACTTGGAGTTTTCCTCATGATGAGATGACTTCAAGAGGTTTTGTAAGGGTTTCTAAAGTGCTGAAAGTTAGGATGAAGGTGATGACTATGGAAGTCCTAACAATGTGGTTTATAAACCAAGATATTTGGCAAGTGCATTTAAGCCTTAAGCCACTAAGATTCATTGGAATGTGATGATTAACATGCACAAGAGTCAACTTCAGAGTTTGAACTGATATAGGAACTCATTTAAGATGAGATTGAGTGTTTGAGTTAGAAAGATGAGTTGAAATGATTATTTTAGCAAGGATTGACATAAACTGTCATCCGGATCCCACGGTTCCCTCATCAGAGGGATCCGTCTAGGCTAATCCTAGGGATCCGGCTATCAACAGCTATGAAAGAGTGGAAATGATGTTTCTAAGATCTAAAATCTATATCATCTTGAGTCTTTCAGTCCTCCTAAGTGTCTTAAATGAAGGGGTGCTTAAGTACTTGGAGGTAATGAGTGATGTAGCTAATGATTGTCTTTTATGGAAGGATTTGGAACTTTCATGAGTGCCAATATATGAGCAAGGATGACACTAAAGATGAGAGTGTCAATTGAAGCTAAATGATCCTAGAGATCAGTTTGTGATTTAGGATAGTGTTTTGGAAAATATCTTAGAAGCTTTGAGATGGGAAAACTATAGTTTGATCAACTTTGATCAATTTTGAGGTAGGGATGATTTATGATCAATTTTGCCATAATCGAAAAGATTTCTAAGACAAGAAGTGAGGGATCAAGTGAAAAATGAAGTGTGAGTTTAAGAGCGGAAGAGTAATGGATTAAGAATGAAACGATAGATCTACAAGCTTCTTAGAGTGTGATATAGGTGAGTTATGTGTGAGTAGGAAGGATCTACCTATCTTGATAAGGACTTAATTTGCCTTAAGACACTATGTTTAGCTTAGTGTGAGGTGTTCTAAGGATATGTTTGAAATATAATGCTTGCAATTGCATTTTCTGTTTGCCTGATCCCACGGTTCCCTAAGTGTAGGGATCCGTCTAGCACAAACTTTGGGATCCGTCCATCTGCTTAGCAGAACCTTTACTAAAGGTATGCAATGATCTTGACAATGTATTATATTCCAAGGTTAGTTTAAAAGGGGTTCTAACACTAAGATATCAAATGTACGATGTTTTTATTTCATGAGGGAAATAGGATTACATTGATAAAGCACGAGTACAAGAGAATTGATCCTATTTTGAAATACTACTAGGTTCCTTGAGTGTCTTCGCTAGGAGGATCATTACGTGATTGATGAGTGTTAGTGGAATCAAGAATGAAGAAAGTCTTTATGAGAGATATGTGTAGCGGTTCCATCATCTTGTTCACAAGTACGTACAACGGACTTTGAAATTGAGGATGTAAGTGCATAACGTTGTGATAGAGGCGTGTCAAGAACATTCCATAAGGGATGAGTTTATTCTTGGAGCCTTGAAGATTTACAATTCGCCTTGCGAAGAAGTAGGCGAGATTGTATGGTTGTTGTGTTAGCAAACAGTACAACATGTGAGCACAACAAGCGGGAAGGATTTCTCGATTTCCTCTAAGACTCCAAACATTCTCACGTAGGATGAGTGCAAGAGGCTTGTACTCTTCTCGGATGTCCCGTGTGAAGATAATGTTTGGATCAGAGTAATATGGTCGAGGTTTGTATATTATGCGATTTAAATCTTCCGGGGAGGGTATGTGTGAACAATATGGATTATTTTCTTCACGAAAGTTGAAGAGAGAATCAAGTGACCAATCTTCGGTGAAGGCACATTGTCCATGATTTGGAATTCGGAGGATGTGAGCAAAATGCCCAAGGGTTAAAGTGAACTTTTGATTTTTGATATAAAACCAAAGAGATAGAGAGCGATCCTCGTTACGAACGAGTTTAACTTGACGGAAGAATTCCATTATGAACCTTGGACATATCTTCTCGTTGATTTCAAGAAGACATTCTAGTCCTATGGCTCGGAAGGAGGTATTGATACCTTCTTCGAATTATAGAGAGGTGTCTACAATACGTCCTTCGTGGAAGTGACGGTTTTCGAGGTTATTGAACCCACAGACATGAATGCCAAGTGTGTTGGGTTCAAGGGAGATGTTCGGAGAGTAGACGCTAGTGAGTGAAAAATCAAACTCATATTCATGCGTCATAGTTGAACCTATAGAAATTAAGAGTTAAAAGAAAGTGATGTTTGTGTTCAACCTATGATTATCTAATGTTTTTACTAGATTTTTATTAACAATGGTTTTTAACAACAATGACACTTAACTCACTTATGGTTTTGACATTCTAGTGGAATATTTCTTTTAGAGAGAAAGTGGTTTTCATTTTGCATGAAAAACTGTTTTTCAGTAGGACGGATCCCACGGTTCCTTTACAAAAGGGATCCGGCTAGTATATCTTCAGGGATCCGTAGATCTGTAGTTACAGAAACAGATTTTACAAAAACATAGGTTTTACAAATTTATTCCCAAGTTATGTGTTTTAGCCTACATTTTCTTTTAGCATGCATACATGACTTCTAATGTATCACGAAAGAGTACGAAACATATGAAACAAAAGAAATGACAAACACATTATGATAATAATAACCTAGATAAACTAGACTATTAATAATAATTCATTTCAATGCTTAGAATGATACAAAGGATCGGGTATATAACCCCAATGTAGATTAACAACACAAAGTAAATGTCTCCGTATGTGAACTTCATCATAGGGAACACAAGTGCGATGAGTGTTAAGATGATGAGCACGAGGGCGATGTAAACCATGTTGAAGATGATCCTTCTTGGTTTCGGTTGGGATGAAATGGAGAGGAAGATGAAGTTTTGAGTGAGAGGGAATTTTTGAAATTGGAAGATTTGAAAAAGTGAGGATTTGATAAGGTGGGCGTCGAGTGGTTTATTTATGGGGAAGGAAAATTTTTGAAATTTGTGTTTTGTTTTATTATTGGATTAAAAGAAATAAAACACAAGTTTTATATACCACGACTTTAGACGAGAAGAATAACACGTATGTGAGAAAAAGGCTTCCTAATGAAGCTTCATGTAAAACATATATATGCACAAAGGATAATCATATAAATACCTAAACAGGCATACTTAATTATCAAGCAAAAATAAAAAGAAAATCATACCTCTAGCGCACTTAGGAATGTCTTTACAAATGACACAACAAATTTCACTTAGACGATTCCCGCTCCTTTGCGTTTAAGATACCTTCTTAAGGAAGGTATTCTTGTTACCAAGCGATTCCTACAGCTTGGTGGGTATGACCTTTGACTAATCATCATGACAAAGAAGATTAGTGCAATTAAAGGAAAAAGTAAATAAAAAAAATGTTGTTATCAAATCAACATCCAAACATATAGTTTAAAAAAAACATGGTGTTTGTTTTTATGAAAAACCTTCTTTGTAGTTTTCAATTAACCATGGATCGTATCAAGTTTTTTAAGTACAATATACTTCAAGAAACTTGGTAACGAAGCTCTTATGCCAATTGTGGAAAACTAGAATGGGGGGGGGGGGTTGAATAGTTTTGCCAATTAAAACTTCCTTTTACACTATTTAGATCGACTTATGTCAATTTATTTGGATGTGTGTGTTGGATGTTGATAAACAAGCATGTAAAGGCAAGTAATGAAAAGATAAGAGTAAGAAGCACAAAATCACAACGCGAGTATTTATAGTGGTTCGGCTACAAGGACACCTTCCTTGCCCTACTCCACTCCCCGAGTCACCTACTCGAGAGTTCGTAAACACTACACCAATCTCCTTATGGCGGAGAATCCTTCACAACGTCGCCTACCCTTTTTCCGGTGCTAGGCTAATCACCGGGTTCTTTCACTCCAAGGTGAACCACACCTACACAACGTCGCCTACCCTTTATAAGGTACTAGGCTAAGTACCTAGTTCTTTCACTCCAAGGTGAACCACACCTACACAACGTCGCCTACCCTTTATTAGGTACTAGGCTAAGCACCTAGTTCCATTGCAATGGAGGAACTACTACCACACTACACCAATGACTAATCCCAAAGGAGATCTACTCCTTTACAACATCATCAAGGATATCAATATCCTTGGATCTAATACTAGTCTATTTTGTACATCGAAACACACCATATCGAATGTACATCTAAGGCACCTTTCACTAATGCCTTTGACTAGATCTACAAGACACCCTTCAATAATGTCTTGTGTCTTGACTTCTAAGCACCTTTCACTAATGCTTCTAGTCTTGACTTCTAAGCACCTACCACAAGTGCTTATGATATAGACGATAGATACCCTTCACTAATATCTTCGTCTTGACACTTGAGACATCTTTCACTAATGTCTTCAACACTACACTTCTTAGAAGAAAGAAAGGAATCATCAACAAGAAGACTTCAGTAGCCTTGATGATGAGGAAGCATGGCAACTCATGGACTTGAGCTTGCTCGACTTCAAAGGTGGTGATCTTGCCTTTAAGAGGAACCTAAAAGATCACACAAAAACAAAACTACAAACATAGATCTCTTGGATATGAGGTTAGTGAGTTTTTAACTCAGGGAGAAAGTGTGTTAGAGAGGGGTGAGAAACAATGAAGAAATAGCTCAGTATTTATAGAAGAAAATTTCTACTGTTCCCCAGATCCCACGGATCCCTTCCACAAGGGATCCGTCTAGCGTTAAGCTAGGGATCCGTGGGACGCTCCCTTTTACCCATGGGTATTTTGGTTATGGGTCATGGGTTGAACCATGGATCTTTAGCTAGCTACAATGTATCTTTGAGTGCAATGCACTTGGTCACTTGGGTATGGGTTGATCCATGGGTTATGGATATTATCCATGTATGATATAAGCATGATGTCATGCAATGGGTTATGGGTCAAGCTCCATGGGTTATGGGCTTTGGGTTGTACCCAACTACATTCAATGTATTTGCCCAATGGGTTGTGATACTTATGTTTCTACCAATTTATATTACCCAATATACTACATACTAGTTATGTGTATATTATACCCAAATATGTAAACACTAGTTGTTGTACATATATATTACTAAGTCATAAAATCACTTATACTTGTTTTAGTGTTTTATGTGAAAATGTGAATATGTTAGAAACTATTAGTTCAAACCATTTACGTATTTTATTTGTTTCGTTAAAATGATTTTACGTTTGTTATCGACAAAACATTAGAAGATCGTAAAATATAAATAAACGTTTTTACGGCTTATTTGTGTTAACACTTATGTTAATTTCAGTCATTGTTCACTATTAACTTGTTTTTTTATTCTTAAACTGTTTTAAACGATAGTGAACAGGGAACAACAAGTGGTATCAGAGCAAGGCTAATTATAAAACTCTTTTTTTAGGCCGCTCTAAAAGTTTTTAAATTAGGATCCTAAATGGCTGAAATTGATGTACCCCAACTAGTCGATAAAAAGGGTGGAGCTTATTCAGCTGTTGCCCCTAGACTTGAAGTTGGCAAATTCAACAAATGGAAAAAGCGAATGCTTTGCTATTTGATTGGGATGGAACCTTATTATATCAAGTGTATAAATGAAGGTCCATTTGTCCCAAAGACTGCTGAAGGTTTGCCTAAACCTGAAGCTCAGTGGACTCTGGATGAAAGGAGAGTGGTCAACCAGGACCAAAGACTCAAAAGTATCATCATATCATGTCTTCCTGATGATATTATGGAGTCTGTTATAAGTTGTAGTACAGCTAAACAAACCTGGAATGACCTGGTCCACAGTCATGAAGGTCCATATGATACCAAGGAAAACAGGATAATGGACCTGAAACTTGAGTACAACACCTTCAGGGCTAAGGACTTAGGAATGCTAATCATATCCAGAATCTTGAGCTGTCAAATGATGGTGTTAAGTTGTCCAAACATGAAATCAATGTTGGTTTTGTCAACAGTCTCCCTGAGAAGTAGTTGAATTTCTCTCAGGGACTTAGGAATGCTAATCATATCCAGAATCTTGAGCTTCCTGAAATTTATGGGAAATTTGTCTATGAGGAAAACCTCATCAACAGACGATACCCTGACTTAAAGAAGTCTCAGGAAGTCAAGAAGTCCCTGACCACCACCTCATCACCAATATCAATTGCTTTCTATTCTAACAATGTTGTTCAAGATTTTCAGGAAAATTCTGATGATGAGCCTGATGAGAGATCAAGTGAGGAGTACCTAAATGACCTGAACACTGAATTTCAGGAAAGGGCACTCCTTGCTAACTCTCGAAGGTTTATAAAAAGAAACAAAGGTTTTTCAACTGCTAAAGCAAATGAGGACACTGAATGCTTTAAGTGTCACAAAAGAGGTCATTTTGCAAAAGACTGTTTTTCAAAAACAAATTTTGAACCCTCTTATAAACCATCAAATCAGTCCTCAGGCTTTAGCAAATTTCAACCAAAAATCTATCAGTCTCATCAAAACTTTCAAAACAAATCTGATCAAAACAAAACTGTTGATTTTGAAGCTAAGTATAAGAAAGTCAAAGCTAAGCTTGCATTGCTTGAGGCCAGTCCCTCAGAAACAACAAAAAGTGTTCAATCTGTGCAGGGTAAAAATAAAGGCCTCGTTGCTGAAACCTTCGACTGGGATGAAGAGCCAGTGTCATCAGATGATGAAATGGTGCATGTCAGTGCACTGATGGCCCTCTCAGAAGAGGACAAGCTAGCAGTTGGAAAGAATCATGCACGGAATGGAGAATGGGTCAATATCACAATGAAAAAGGTAAATACTTTACTCTCTATGGATGATGACTCTGATTGGCAGTCTTACATGAATTATCTTAATGTTGACCTTAAGTTCGTAGAAGAGCAAAGACTGAATCTTTTTTCAAAATACAACAAGCTAAGTTTTAAATTAAACAAGTGTAGGGATGAACTGCTTCTTTTAAAACAAGCTAAGCTTGAGGCTGTCACTTTGCAAATTCAAAACACTGAACTAGTTAAAAGAAATCAGGCTCTTCAAGACGAACTGAAAAAGGTTCAAGTTATTGTTGATAGTTGGACTGCTAAAAATCCCAGGGTCTTGGATGCTGTGGGAGCCCCCAGTAGCAAGAAGAGAGTCTTAGGTGAAGATCATCTTCCTGACTATCTCAACAAAGACCAGGGTCCTAAGCCATTTGTCTCTGATGGTATGATTACCAGTATGTTGACTAGTCCCAAGCCCAGTGATTGGATTGATCGGGTTAATCCTGATAGTAAGCTTCCTAATTTCGATTCTGGAAGAATTCTAGAGCCTGAGAGTCAAGCTCTCAAGAGCATGCTTGGACTCCCTGATGTGCCCAGTAGTACTGAACGCATTGAGTCCGAAGCAGATTCTAATGCAACGCTTCCACCCCTGAAACCTCTTCAGGGTGCTGCACCAAGCTCTGAGCTTACTCCAATGCAATTCAATCCACACTCACCAAAAGAAAGGTCTGGACTTGGTAGAACCATCCTGAAAAGGCCAACAAAACCAACTCAACAAGAGTCTACTCCTACTGAGACTTCAACATCCTCTGTCCCCACTGAAGCTGACCAAATTCAGCAACTAACTGAGCTTGTAAGGAAGCTGACTGAAAAGATGGAATCCATCGAAAAAGCTCCTGATTCAATCAAGGAAACTAAGTCAGCCTCATCTAGCTCATCAAAGTCAAAATCCACAAACAAACCCAAGCAGAAGTGTGAGCTGTGTCATTACACCAGTCATACCACTGACAACTGCTATAGAATCCTTTTTTGTATGATTTGCAAAAAGGATGATCACAAAACTGCAGACCACTTACAGCATGTAAGTTCTGTCAGTAAAGCAAACTATACCAAAGTTGGTCATCAGTATGCTTCATCCTCCAAAACTGCTCCCAAGAATAGAGCAAAACCTTTTCCTCTCTGCCCTCACTGTGGGTTTAATGATCATCATCAGGATGATTGTCTCATGAATACATGCTGTGATATATGCGGTAATCCAGCTCATGAGACATCCCAACATGACAGTGTCATTCATGCAAGGAGAGGTACAAAACAACCCAGAGTTACTGAGTTATCCTCAGTCTCCAAATGCAAAACATGTGGTAGCATAATGCACTCAACCACTGACCATGAGTCAATTACCAAATTCAAAGAGACCTTGAGACCCAAGCCTACTTGTAAGTGGGTCACTAAGAGAAACTAATTCAGTTTACTACTTGTGCAGAGACACGCCAGGGAGCCTATTTGGCATCTAGACAGTGGATGCTCAAGAAGCATGACTGATGTGAAGGAGTATCTGCACAAGTATGTCAAAGAACCAGGACCCAAGGTAGTATTTGGTGATAACTCATCATGTCCTACTGAAGGTTATGGTTCAATAAACTGCAATGGTATAGTCTTCTCTAGAATAGCTTATGTCAATGGTCTAAAATACAATCTCATCAGTGTCAGTCGACTATGTGATGCTAAATACATTGTGCAATTCAATGACAAACAAGGTACCATTTTCAATGCCAACAAAGAAGTTGTGTTGATAGCTCCTAGGAGAGACGATGTTTATGTGTTAGACATGTCAACACTCTCCCAAAATGGAACTTGCCTTTTTGCTAAAGCCACTGAAACTATCAATTGGTTGTGGCATAAGAGACTCTCACACTTAAACTTCAAAAACCTCAACAACTTGGCAAAACAAAACAAGGTCCTTGGCTTACCATCACTGGTTTTTGCAAAAGACAAACCATGCTCTGCCTGTGAAAAAGGTAAACACCATAGAGCATCATTCAAAACCAAACAAAATTTCTCCATCAAAAGCTGCCTTCACCTCCTGCACATGGATCTCTTTGGACCTGTCAGTACCAGATCAATCCAGCATGAGAAGTATACACTTGTCATTGTTGATGAGTTCTCAAGATACACTTGGGTATACTTTCTTTCCAAAAAGAGTCAGGAAGCTGATACAATAATGTCATTCATCAGGAAGATTGAAAACCAGAATGACATTACTGTTAAGCAAATCAGAACTGACAATGGTACTGAGTACAGAAATCAAGAGCTTGAGAGTTTCTGTGATGAAAAAGGAATTTCTCAAAATTTCTCATCTCCTTATACCCCTGAACAAAATGGGGTTGCTGAAAGGAAAAACAGAACTCTCATTGAGGCTGCAAGAACCATGTTAAATGGCTCAGCCCTCTCAAAACACTTCTGGACTGAAGCAATCAAAACTGCCTGTTACACTCAAAACAGGTCAATCATTGTCAAAAGACATAATAAAACCCCATATGAGATATTCAAAGGTAGACTTCCTGACATCAGCTATATTCATGTGTTTGGATGTCCTGTGTTTATTCATAACCATAAGGATCATCTAGGCAAATTTGATGCAAAAGCTGATGATGGATATTTCTTAGGCTACTCACTGATCTCCAAATCCTTCAGGGTTTTTAACACAAGGAGACAACAAGTTGAGGAAACCTTTCATGTCACATTTGATGAAAGTTCTGAAAGCATCAGGTTCACCAACACCTCAGTGGAGGAAATAGGAATTGATGACTCACCAAGATATCCTCCTGATGAGTACAACACTGAATTCAATTCCTCATATCAAGTTGATGCTGACATCTCATATTATGTCTTACCTCACAACCTTCCCCAACCTACTATCAGTGAATTCATTGATAATCAATCAGTCCCTACTGTGATAGGTAATACTGAACCAAATGTTCAGGAACCAGCAATTCAAGAACCCCAACCTGAACAAGACATCTCAACAGATGCTCTAAATGATTCTGTTACTCCTGAAACTGAACTCACTCCTGAGTCTCCAGTGACCTCTTCAAGCTCAGATCCTAGACCACAAAGTAAGTGGATAAAATCTCAGGACATTGAGCTTTTAAACATCATTGGTGAACCCACTGAAGGCATGCTCACTTGAAGCATGGCTGCTAAGCTAACTGCAGCTTCAGCCAATGAATGTCGATATGCTGACTACCTATCAGAAATAGAACCCAAAAGTGTCACTGAGGCTCTAAAACACCCAAGTTGGGTTCAGGCTATGCAAGAAGAACTGTAATAGTTTGATAAAAACAAGGTCATGACATTGATCAAATGTCCTCAGGATGTTGTAGTCATAGGAATGAAGTGGGTTTTCAGAAATAAAACTGATGAAAATGGCACTGTCATTAAAAGCAAAGCCAGACTTGTAGCCAAAGGTTACAGTCAACAAGAAGGCATTGACTATGATGAGACATTTGCTCCTGTTGCAAGAATGGAAGCCATCAGGATCTTCCTTGCATATGCAACATACATGAACTTTAGGGTCTACCAAATGGATGTTAAAAGTGCATTCCTAAATGGTGATCTCAAAGAAGATGTGTATGTTCAGCAGCCTCCTGGCTTTGAGAGTAGTGAATTCCCTGACTATGTCTGCAAGCTTGACAAAGCCCTTTATGGACATAAACAAGCTCCCAGGGCATGGTATGAAACTCTCTCAGCCTTCCTGATACAAAACAAGTTTGTCAGAGGAAAGATAGACAACACATTTTTTGTCTATAGAACACAACAGGATGTGATACTGGTCCAAGTGTATGTTGATGACATCATCTTTGGCTCAACAAACTACAAACTTTGCAAACAGTTTGAAAAACTGATGACAAAGAAGTTTGAAATGAGCATGATGGGTGAACTCACATACTTCCTTGGACTACAAATCAGGCAAACTAACAAAGGTATTTCCCTCAGTCAAGAGAAATACACCAGAAATCTCTTGAAGAAATATGAGATATCTGACTGTGCCTCAGTAAAGACACCAATGGTCCCTCCAAAAAACCTTGGACCTGGTATCACTGGCAAATCAGTCAATCAAACCCATTTCAGAGGGATTGTTGGCTCACTGATGTATCTAACTGCTACTAGACCAGACATACAATTCTCAGTCTGTCTAATAGCAAGATATCAGTCCAATCCTAAAGAATCCCACCTCACTGCAGCCAAAAGAATACTCAGGTACCTGAAGGGAACCCCAAACCTTGGACTCTATTATCCAAAGTGCTCAGGGTTTGATCTCAAGGGTTACTCTGATTCTGATTATGCTGGCTACAACATGGACAGAAAAAGTACCTCAGGGTCCTGTCAATTTCTTGGAGGAAAACTGGTTTGTTGGAGTGCTAAAAAGCAACAATCAGTAGCTATGTCTTCAACTGAAGCTGATATGTGGCTGCTGCAGGATGCTGTGCCAATGTTTTATGGATGAAAAGTCAACTCAGTAACTATGACATCCATTACAAAATGGTACCCATCTTCTGTGACAACACCAGTGCAATTGCAATCTCCAACAACCCCGTCCTTCATCAATGAACCAAACACATGGATATCAGATATCACTTCATCAAGGACCACATAATGAAAGGAGACATAGAACTCCATTTCATCCCTACTGAATATCAACTGGCTGATATCTTTACCAAACCCTTGGATGAACCTACCTTTAGGAGACTGAAAGTTGAATTGGGAATGCTTGACATTGAAAGTCAGGCATCTGAAAACCAATCTCAGTGAGGTCTCTGAAATGGTCCTTCCTCCCTGAACGAAACTCGAAATACAACCTCTCACTAAATGAGTAAGACTCATTCAGGGACCCTGACAGTTAATATTGAGCATTAAATGAGTAACTAAATGATCCAAGTATCAGTTACTTAAATGTCCTAGGTTGGTAACTATGCCAATTTAATATAGGAATATATGTCTCTATGTCTTAATGTCGACCATATCAAGGGTCCCTCACAAACTTACCTAATCCCTACTTGGCATTAAATGCCTCCTCTCACATGAAATATCTTATTGATATTTTATTACTGCAAAAGTGCACTTTTACTGTGCACTGCAACTGTTCCCTTGAATAACGAGATTTTACTGTGGGTAGTGGAGAGGTGGCATTAAATGTGGAAATTCAAACATTTTCTAAAAACCGACTCTAAATATTCCTATTTGTGCACAAACCACCCCTCTCACCACTCTATAAATACCCTCTTCAAAACCTCATAAACACACAAAAGATTTATGCTAACAAAACTCTGTCAAAATCTCTTTTAAAACCCAGAAATCTTTGTGTTATTCAAAACCTTTTCTGAAAATCTTCTTTGTAAACCTTTACAAAAGTTTTTCATCACAACTTAAGAGATTCAAACCTTTTATTGTTCTTGTCAAGAAGTTTTTTTCAAAACCCTAAAAACTTTTAATAGAAATGGCAAGAACACAATCTCTTCAGTTTGATTCACAGTGGGTAGGTGATCTTAGCAATGTTGAATTTAAAACAAATAATGTCATAGGCAATTTTGAATATCCTCAAAATGTCCCAGCCTACAAGGACATTATGAAGTTTCTTTATAACTTCCCACTGAAAATGACCTTTGTTCAGTGTCCCTCTACTCTGTACCAAAACCTCCTCAGGGAGTTTTGGGCTACAGCTAAGGCCTTTGACCCGACACCCTCTACTGATGACAACAACCTCAGACCACTCAGGGAATATCTGATCAGGTTCAGTCTTAACGGGGGCAACAATTCACCCTGGATTATAAAACTTTTTGCACCTCCACAGGGTTAGACTACAACAAAGGTGTTTATGTCGCCCATCCTGAACCCTCCACAATGAAGGATGGGTTAAAACAAATCGTTTTAGATCCCAATTTTTTGGACAGGACCCCAGTCACCAAAATTTCATTTCCCGTAGCTTGGAGGATCCTATTCACTTTTGTGATTCAGTTCCTCGGCGGGAACCACTCATCCACTGAACAAGTTAACTCTATTCAGTTGATGATGGCATACTGCCTGATGAATGGGGTCAATGTCGATATAGGGGAGATCATTTACAGTGATCTCGTAACCAAGCTACAGAGCAAAACTAGGACGAAATACGTCTCGTATCCTAGGTTTGTCTCTTGTGCTCTGCAAGTGTTACTTGGTACAAATTATCCTCAGGAAGAAAAATTTGGCGCCTTACCTGGCATCCTGAGCCAATCAAATTTTTAAAAGGACTCATCCCTTGTCACTAATATTGAATTGACGGCCCACATGGTTGCTGTAAACAACCAGAGGGAATCAGTCTCTCCTAACCCTACTCCTATAAAGAGAAAAGGGAAGTCTCAGACTGGGACTAAGACCAAACCCAAGTCTCAGGGCCCAGAGGCTTCAGGAGCACAGCCTAAAAGGCAAAAGAAGCCCCCGACTCAACAGACACCCACTGGAGACCAAGCAACATCCACCCAGGTGACAACGAAGGACACTGATAAATCACAATCAGTGCCCTTGGTCCCAACTACTACTCCCCAAGATCCAGAGGGAAACAAACAACCCGCTGGTAGGGGAGCGCCTTCCACAACGCCCAGTGATGACATTAGCAAATCCAAGCCTTTGTCTGAGGGCACACTGATCGATCCCAAAGACTCAGAGGGAACCAAACAACCCGCTGATAAGGATATCACCTTCACTGACTCTGCTAAAGGCACTGGGAAAAACCCATTAGTGTCTCAAGGGTCCAAGGGGGACAAAGACTCGGAAGGAAAGGAACAACCCGCCGATATGGAACCCAAAACCAATCCTGACTCCAGAGAAGGCACTAGGAAACTCCCACCAGTGTTTGAGGGGTCACCGAGGGACAAAGACTCAGAGGGAAATATACCACCCGCTGATATGGAACCCATCACCAACCCCTTGTTAACTGTTGCTGATGTTACTGGGATACTTTTCTCCGATGATGAACCCGCTGAAAGTGATGATTAAATTTTATCAGCAGGGGAAGAAGTGGATGCTGAGGTTCAAATTGAACAAAGACCTCAGCCTAATCCATAGGAGCATACTGAATCACCATTCCAGCCTGACAATGATGACTCCTCTTCCTCCACTGATGAATTCAAAATATTTGATAATGTTCTTCCACTCACAGAGAGGCAGCTTGTTCAGTGGATCACCAAAGCCTCAAGGAAGCTATACTCCGGGGTCACTGAAACATTGTGGGAACAACACACTGAAGTTGGTGCGAGTTATGCAGATCTGAAGGCTGAGGTACAAGCCTTTGATGAAAACGTTCATGAGCACAGGGATTTGATGTATGACAACATTCATAGACTGGATGAAAATTTGGCTAAATTCTTCAGACACCTTCAGGGTGTTGGCACAAAGGTAGATGAAATCAGGGAATCTGTCAATGAAGACTCAGCGCTCACTGAACTGATCAAAACGCTCAAATCAGCAAATGTTCAGGGTCTTCATTCTTCAATCCAGTCTCTTCAAACTACATTAAGCTCTGTGAACACTCAGATGGCTACGTTGGCTCAGGCATCTACTTCCTTGGCCTGGAATCTTGGGCCAAGCATGACTGCTTTGGAAGTATCTCAGGCTAATTTGGAAGCTAAGGTCACTGGCATTCAAACAGATACTTCAGATATCAAGGCCATGATCACTGAAATTTATCAGGCCTTCAAGGGTCAAGCTGCTCAGTCCCCCTCAGCACCAACACCAACTCTTGCCCTCACTGACGCTCCGGCAACAGTTGAGGGGGAGAAAACTGCTGAAGAAACTCCTCTTCACACTGAGGGGGAGCCAACACCACCAGTATCTGTAGCACCAATATCATCATCACCACCAGTCCCAGCTGTACCTATTTCATCAGTACCACCAACAACATCAACAACAACAACACTGACAGTCACACCACCTATCATGATAACAACACCACCCTTGGTTGCATCATCTTCCTCAGGCCAGGACAAAGGAAAAGGCATAATGACAACTACTGAGCCTGAGAAGATTCCCTACAAAATAGGTGACACTAAATACCTTCTCACACCTCAAAAGCTAAGTAAATATCTTGCTAAAGAAGAAAGGAGACTGAAACAAGCTGAGGAAGATAAGAAGAGTAAGGAAGCACTGGTTAAAGTGATTGCCGAAGAAGCTGAGAATGTGGGAATTGATCCAAAGAAGCTTGAAAAGGGTCAGGCAGGACAGAGGTTCAAGGATGCTCAGGCAACAAAAATGGCTGAAATGAAAAAATAGTTGGAAGAAAAGAAGATGAAAGCTGAAGCCCTCAGGCAAAGCAGAATTGAGCATTACAACTGGATGATGACAAGCCGAAGGCTACCTGAAAAGATCACAGATGTCAAAATCATCCCCAGATCCAAACCACTGGCAATGAACGTCTACAAGGGGGGTTGATAAAAGACATTTTAAAGTTCATGATCCCCTAAAATTCACTGACTTTGGGATCACTGAACTCGATGAACTCGGTCCAAAAATAGAAAAGAAGCAAAATGCGGTGGTCAAGGAGCTGATGAAGATGCTTAGTAAAAGATATGAAAGACTGTGGGATGCACCAGCACAACTGGGCATTCAGCCTGCCT
Organism: Chrysanthemum seticuspe; assembly: GCA_019973895.1. Lineage (NCBI taxonomy): Eukaryota > Viridiplantae > Streptophyta > Magnoliopsida > Asterales > Asteraceae > Chrysanthemum > Chrysanthemum seticuspe. The sequence continues at coordinate 245,849,923 of BPTQ01000005.1, read as the reverse complement.
TGACTGCACCTCAAGGATCTCAACCACAATCATCCACTGGCAAAAGGAAGAGGGTTGAGTTCCAGCCTGAGATCAAAGTGCCTAGATTAGAATGCAACAGGGAGCTGCCTGAAGGTGTTAAGTTCGTAAACTGTCTGGTGATAGAAAAGCCTGAAAGAGGGCTATTCTTTATTGATGTCTATGGAAACCCAACATTCCAAAGGTGGAGTGATATCGATCAGGCAGGAGTGGCTACAATGCTCAGCTATATTCCAGTGGCCTCTCAAATTCAGACTCCTACAAATGTCAGGTTCTGTGCTGACTTAAATGCCAAGATAAGAGACCATCCTGACAGGGAAACACTCATCACCAAGAAAGTCAAGCATGAAGCACTGGGAATCCATCTGGACTGATATCATTTTGAACTATCTTTTTTACTAGTGATAGGAACTTTGTAATTTGATCAATAAACAATGTATGTTTTGTTAAAATATTCAGTGTTCCTTATTGTATTCATTAGTACATTCAGTGTAAGAAGAAGCCATTTGCTCACTTACACTGATCAAACACTTAGGCTATTTGTATATCCAAATAGGGGGAGACTGTTGGGTTCAGTAAATACCTAAACCCCTTAATCTAGGATTTGAATAGAAAATAGCCCAAGTGTTTAGTCCGTTAAACACTAACAGGTCACTGAGTGCATAGTCTCTCAGTGAGTCATCTTCAGGATACTCAGTATGAGGCGAAGAAGAAGTCTCTCCACTCAGTAAGGCGGAACTTAAAGGGTGAAGACTGAGTCAAGAAGAAGATGATGGATTCAAAGAGTGATGAAAATAACTCACTGAATCCCTAAGACTCCTCTCCAACTACTTACACTGAAGACAAACTAAGTAGAAGACTGAATGATGTAAAGACTAAAGAATGAGCGGGACAAGGTGGGATAAGTTTGAATCAGATAAGACGAAGTCCTTATCACCCAAAGTCAACTTTCCCTGAATAGCAAAAGATCAGGCTCAGTGTCATCACTGAACTTAGGAAAGTAGTCTTGTCTCTTACCTAGAATAGTCTTTGTAAACAGAGACAAAATACATCAGTATTTTGTCTTCTGTATGATGTCAGTTTGTCACTTAGGAAAGAGTTAAAAATCATACATGTATAAATAGCATAAGAGATGGAGTGAAAAGATTAAGCTTGTGAATTGTAAAAACACACATACACGCAAGCCATCTTTTCACTCCTCCAAATACAACTTAATCCCTGAGATAGCTCAGTGGGTTCTAAGAGTTGTGCTCAGACTTAGCCTGAGCTCAGAGAGGAGTCACCAAACTTTGTCATTTCAATCCCAAGTACTGTTCCGCAAGTACTTGGGTAACGTATTCTTTTTGATTCATTTCTAATAAAGAATATGATGTTGAAAATTATCTAGTGTGTTTTACTTATGTTAATTTCAGTCATTGTTCACTATTAACTTGTTTTTTTATTCTTAAACTGTTTTAAACGATAGTGAACAGGGAACAACAGTTTTACCTATTGTGGATGCTCTGAGAAGATACATTGCATGTTTCTTTTAGAGATGTGATTTGAACACTTCCATATTTGATTGTGACACTCCAAAACATGTAGTATTAAATAGTTGTATTGTAAATATAAATTGTTTTGACTGTTTGTACTTGTCTCAATCAATCCTTATTTGATTGAGACACTTCCATTCTTTTTATTAATTGCTTCTTTATAACCAATAAACATTTGAAATTCAATCATCTTTCAATTGCTTCTCTTCAATGATCTTTTCATTTCTTTTGCCCTTTCATCGCCTTCGAAGTCGATTCTTCACTTATGACTTATGAGTGAGACTTTTTTTCCATTAAATAGTTCATTGAGGTTGTTTTTTCCCCATTAATTATGAGGATAAATGTCTTGGATATTGATGCAGGATTTCTGACAAGGATTTAAATTTATAAAGTTTTGTCTACCTATGGTCTACCTATTGCACTAACGAGCAGTGAACCCGGTCGTGCGTAGTATAGAATGTGGTAAAATCGAGGTCGTTCCCAAGAGCTATGTAGTTTTGGATCCTATTTAAGTCTAGTGTCACGGATTTAAAAGAGAATAATAGTTTGAAAGATTAATTAAACTAATAAGCAATAAATGAAATTGCGGAAATGAAATGAAGTTGTAACAATAGGGAGAAAGTGTTCTAGCCTAATTATTCATCATATCATGTTATGTCTATGTTTTCTAATTAATACTTCCTATCGCTTCAAAGGGGTTTTAATTCGCCAGACTCCTTTGGTCAATTCGCCTGGCCTATTACACATAGATCCCTACCTGATATCAAAGGTATTACCCTTTGGATTGACGAGGTCCCCGGTAATCTATGCTAAATCATTAAGTGCCCTACATGCAAGATTCGTAACAATATGTGCCCGGCCGCTAGGATCTTAGACACACATCCCTAACTTCTTAAGTTCCTCCCTCTGGAAAGTGATCCTTTGGTCAATTCGTACGAGAGGGATTGATAGTCCTTTGGTCAATTCTTATCAACCCTTGCAACCTACTTCCCTATGATCCTTTGATCAATTCTTCTAGATAAGCAAGTACAACCGGGTTTAAAAACTAACAAAGAAAGGGTGGCTACCAACGAACTATGTGTGTACACACTAGAAGCAATAATAGAAGTGCGAAAACATAAACAAAACAATTAAGGAATCATAACTAGGCTAGTACCAAAGGTGTTTAGCCGATCATATTAGGGTAAAAGTCAAAAATGATAAACATGCTTTCTCAGATGTATGAATATGATAAACATAGTCATTTATGTACCAATATGCTAAACCAAAGTTCAAATTATGTACAATAATGGATAATTCTTCACATTATCATCTCTTACATCTGCATCGTTAGTCCTTTATACTAACGGCAGTTAGTAAATAACTTAATATTTGGTTTTCTTACGTTTTCGTCTGTTTTTACACATTTTCGTTCGTTTACGTTCGTTTTTACACGTTTTCGTTTGTTTTTAGACGTTTCCGTCCGTTGCTACACGTTTTTGTTCGTTTTTGCACATTTCGTTCGTTTTTAAACGTTTTCGTCCGTTTTTACACGTTTTCATCCGTTTTTAAGCATTTTCGTCCGTTTTTACGAGTTTTTGTCCGTTATTATACATTTTCGTATATTTTTACACGTTTCCGTCTGTTTGTACACGTTTTCGTCCATTTTAAGCGTTTTCGTTCGTTTTTACAAGTTTTCGTCGTTTTTATACGTTTTCGTACATTTTTACACGTTTTCGTCTATTTTTACACGTTTTCGTCTGTTTTTATCTGTTTTCATTTGTCTTTATACGTTTTCATTCGTTTTGGCACGTTTTCATCTGTTTTTACACGTTTTTGTTCATTTTTGCACTTTTTCATCCGTTTTTACATGTTTTCATTTGTTTATTCATCTATTTTTAATCATTTTAGTTTGTTTTTAAACGTATAAAAACGGATGAAAACGTTCAAAAACAAATAAAAACGTGTAAAAACAGACAAAAACGTGTAAAAATGTACGAAAACGTATAAAACGGAAAAAAACTTGTAAAAACAAACGAAAATGTGCAAAAACAAATGTAAACATGTAAAACGGATGAAAACGTGTAAAAACAGACGGAAACGTGTAAAAACAGACGGAAACGTGTGAAAACTCTAACATATTGGTTTTCACAAACACACAATCAATAACACATAAGGTTCGAATGAGTTAGATTCTAGAGAGAGAAAGTAAAGAGAGTTGGGAACTTCTAGTGAGAAAGAAAAATATATTATGAAGCTCCAACTCTTTGCCTTGCTAGGCAAAGGGTATTTATAGTGTGTTACATGAAACGCCTCCTACGGGCTGTGGATCAGGCATACAGTGGGTAAAGACTCGTCCGTCCTCTACGGTGTTACTTAACTAACTACTAACTATCACTAAATGACTAAGACTACGAACTTTCTAACAAATACATATACTTGAGGTGACCAAGTCTTTAACTATCGGATTTTCTAAATCCTAACAATCTCCCCCTAAGGGAGGTCACCTCAATTACAAATAGATATTACATTTTAGTGTTCTTGAATTCTTGATTAAGTTCTTTGCTCTGTAGCTCGTAGCCTTTGATTCTTCATATTCTGCATGTGTTGTACTTCAAGTGGATGTCTTTGACTAGTCCATGGATTGTTTGTTCTTTGAGCCTTCTTAGAGATCATCAGCCACATTAAATCTATTGACTCATCCGTTGTTGTATTGCCAATATGTGAAGTTGTGACTTTTAGACCGACATGCTCACATTTTTGGATCATGATATCTTCTCATCAGAGTAGCGGAAGCTTTTTTGTTTCATGATATTTGTAGCAGCGTAGCAGAAGCATGGTTTGAAAATATCAGAGCCAGGTTATGAAGATATGCACTTATCATGATTTCTTTAGATGCGAGTGAGATGTGTGAGCATGCGGTTATGGATTGACTCCTCAATTCTGATCAGCTGCAACCATAGGGTGTCCCTGCAAACAACAGTTAGCAATAAAGCGCACAAATGTGTCTTTGATCACTTTCGATAAATGGGGTTGCATGAACCACGGTTCCCCGTTGATCAGTACAAGTACTGCCTGTGATCAGGCAGAATTCTGAAGAATCTCCTTGACAAGGTTTCGCAGCTAATCAAGCCGTTCTCAAACCGGAACGTCTCAAAGAAGACAGCACGAAATGAGTGAACCAGCGAATTGAGATTCACTGATTGATGAAAAATGATTTGAAAAACAATCGTGTAGTGCTTAATGTAGAAAACTAGAAGGGGGGTTGAATAGTTTACCGATTAAAAACTTTGTTTTGAAACTTATTGAAAGATCAATTGATATTGATCTTAAGTATGTTGATGAAATATGCAAGCAATATGTAATAGGTAAGTAAGGAAAGAAATGATCAAACCACAACAAGTTGTTTATAGTGGTTCGGCCTACAAGGACTCTTTTTCCTTGCCCTACTCCACTCCCCGAGTCTCACACTCGAGAGTTTAACTTCACTAGTCAACAAGCTCCTTTCACCGGCGGAGAAAACCTTTACACGTCGCTTACACTATTTCCGACACTAAGCTAGATGTCGAGTTCTTTCCAAGGGTACAACTACTCCCACACACAATGTATTTTGAGGACTAAAATACTAACCACTCACACTCACAAGATTATGATGGTTTGATACAACAATGAAGTATGGATCAACACTAGATCATACAACACTAAACAAACAAGACTTCCAACTTCTCGTTGAAGCTTGAATATGACTTGATCTTCTTTGCTACAAAAGAGATCACTAATATGATATGAAACTAAGTTAGAAAGGTTAGAGAGAAGATATGTATGAGAGTATGTTAGAAAGGGATGAGAAACTACTTGGCTTGGCATTGCTATTTATAGCCAAAATGGACAGGAGCGTCCACGGACCGCGGACCCCTAAAAAGGGTTCCGCCCGTGTACCCAATTGGTACCGCCAGACTGACAGCAAAGATATCAAATCTTGCTTAAAGTCAACTCAATCTAAGAGAGATTGTGCAAGATATGGAGAGTATAAATCTTCACAAAATATCTAATGGAATCTACAAATGATTCCTATGATGTAATACATGATGTCAAGTGTTGTATTACTATTAATAGAAATATGCAAATGCTTAAGTAGTGTTTGGTTTTAAGAACCTAACACATTCTATAAACTACTATCATACATATTGATTAGAGTCATATCAAGATGTTACTAATCATAAATGTAAATGCTTGAATGATGAATATATTGTTTGAGAAAGCTTGTTTTAATATCTAATAAACTTGACAAGCTTTAAGCTTTTATAAATTAAATTTACTTTTGTCGTTAACAAAACTTAGGCAAAGATCAAAAATATAAATAACGTTTAATGACGATATTTGTATTAACAATCTCCCCCTTTTTGTTGAGGACAAAATATAAATTTTATTTTTATAAAAGAAACAAAGTTTGTACAAGAGTTATAAAAATATTAGTTTTAGAACTTGAAAAGGAAATGATAATGTAAGTGTATGAAATTTGACTTTTTATGAAGGTCAAAGAATTCACTAGTTGATGCATGATGTTTGACTTTTTCAGAAAGTCAAAGTATGCAGTTTTACCTTTTTAAGAAAAGTCAAGTATTACCAATGAGGATTCCTGTTTGACTTTTAGAAAGTCAATTGTATGCAGTTTGACTTTTTCAGAAAAGTCAAATATAAATAATTTCCAAGTTCTATATTTTCTCCCCCTTTTTGTCTCAACAAAAAGAAGAGGTTATGCGGAATGTAATGAGCCCGAGCTTATTATCTCCCCCTTGTTCAAAGCTCCCCCTAAATTGGGTGCTTTAATGGGAAGATACATGGATTGTGAAAATAAAGCTACAAAAAAAAATTGTTAGTAATAATGATCATTCACAAGCATTTCCAAGCACTATGAAATGACACCAACAACATAATAAACAACATTCATTTGTTAAAATTTTTCATGAGTAAAGATCATGAAAAGAGAACACAATGATGTGTTTCTAGTACAAGAAAAAAAAATTATCTAAAAACAAAAATAAAATACTATTCTAAAAACCATCCTAAAGAGATGATGGATGGGAAAGAGCGTTGAGACGCTCAAGAATGTGGTTGAGGATGAACCTCATTTCTTCGTGGAAGTCATGGACCATAATCCGGGTCCGTTCCACGGTTTGACCCGTTTGCTCACAAGTTGAGCAACCATGCCTTGGTGGGTAGAAAGTTTGCGGAGGTTGTGGTGGTGGAATGGTGGATGTGTTGGTGGTGTTGGGGATGTTTGGAGTGGTCATGATGGATGCAAGCAAAGCACTTTGCATTTGCATTGTCTCACTTAAGTGAGAATCCACCATGCCTTTGAATTGGTGGAGGTTGTGGAGTTCGGCTTGAATCTCCTCTCTAGTGGGATTGTCATCCCACATGCTCTCCGGGATGTCCTCAATATGAGGGGACATTGATGATGGAAGTGGATGATCCCCGTATAAAGGACCATGAATGTCCTTGTGAATGGGGTGGAAAAGGAGAGGTCTTGGCCCTAATGGGGCGTTTGGGTCAATGGATGACCGAGGTGATTCATGAGCGATTCGCTCAATGGTGCCAAATGATGGCAATGGTGGTGGGTGACTTGGCCTAGGAGGCAAGTCTTCCAAGTCCTCTAGGAAAGGATTTGGTGATGTTGGTGGAGTAGAAAATAACTCCATGGGAGTGAGAGTGGGAGACCTTGGTGAAGGTGGTGAGGGTGTTTTGGATGTTTGGATGGGTGCCGGTGGAGGTGAAGTAGGTGCTTTTGATGGTGGTGGAGTGGTGATCACAATGTGTGATGAAGTGGGTGTTGCTAAGGTAAGGTGTGTATCATCTCTAATGGGAGATGAGATTGTAAGTGGTGAGGAGTCGGATGATGAGCTAAGATGAGTAAGACAACAAGGCCTTACGCTAATTCTAGCGGTTTTCTTGCAAGGTTTTGGTGATGATTTAGTCATTTTTATCTTGGGTTTAGATTTGCTAGATAGTAAGTGAGAATGAAGAAGGTGTGAGGATGATCATGGTAAAGCCTTTCAATTTATAGAGGTAAGAAATTGTTGAGAAAGGGTTTGATTTGATGTTGAACCATTGAATAGATGAGGTTCCTAATGATTTGGAAGTGGGTTGAATGCTAGTCATATCACCCAAGTCAATCCATACAAAGAAGATGGAGTGAAGAAGAAAAGATATGCAATAAATGTGTTCTAGTGAGTGGAATTTCCTAATAATCAGATCACCCACGGATTTGAAGGTACCAAAATTTTGGTTCCTTCCTTTATGCCAAAGGGCTCCTTGGGTGGATTTTTCAAATTTTTGAATTTTGGTGGGAAATGGACTTCTTACATCCCTTAGTGAATAATACTAGTTCTAATAACAGTATAAACTAGTTAAGATTGATTTATGAGTGATGGAAGATAATTTGGAATTACGAAAGAGTCGAAATTCAGAAAATTACCTGGAGGATCCACGGCACCAAAATCATACACAGACGGAACCCAAAAAAGGGTGCCGGCTGGTCCGTCTGTACAGATATGGCGGTACCAAAATTCATAACGGACGGTACCAAAATAAGGGTGCCGTCTGATCCGTGGAGTGCTGAAATTTGGACAGAAAGTTTCCTAAAAACTGAAATTTCCGAAATCTGAAAATTTTTCTCAAAACCTGTTATACTAAACATTTCTAGTTAGGAAAAGTAAATAACACATATGTAAACACATTGGAGCATAGATTAAGAGCAAGGCTTATTGATTTTCACAATATAGTGAAAATGGGTAAAATTTGATAGCATACTTGTGCTATCCCCCTGCATGAGATTGTTAGCATACACCATTGTTTCAAGTTATATTATCATCCTACATAATAAAAACAACTAAATAGTATCAAACATTAACGATAATGCATTGTTCCAAACACTCTTTAAAGTACCCTTATTTGTCCAACTTCTTGTAAATCTTGTTCATCATCCTACCAAGGCACTTGAACATTCCCTTAGTTTGCTTGAATTCTGCTGATTCATTCTCAATTTCGGGAAGAGATGTGTAATACTCTTGAGGTGGAAGACGAGAGCTTGGAAGACCATCCTCGGAGCTATTTGATGATGATGATGAAGGAGTTGGAGGTTTAGCTCTCTTGCCTTTAGTCTTAGCAACTCGAGCATCACTCAAGGGCACAAAGATGTGAGGGATGAGATCATATTGAAGGTGCATCCCTTTTGGGGTTGGTGGAATTGGAGCGAAGTTTCTATAGAGACGGGTGAGAAGCATCCCGTATGGAAGAGCAACGGATCCTTGAGTTGGAATATCAATCATTCTCCTAGCTATGTAGTAGGCTAAGTTGAATGGTTGTCGGGTGGACAAGTTGTAAAGCATGTGGCAAAGACAAGCGTTTATGTGATCCCTATTCCCTATGGTGCTAATGACGTTTGCTCTAAGTAACTCCTCCCATTTCTTAAATTCGTGCTTAAGTTCATTGAGCTCCATTCCATATGGATCTCGGTCTACCTCTTTTCCCTTTCGGGTGACTCGGGTTGTATCCGTTTTTGGGTTAAAAAGGTGTTCACGGATGACATCCTTATCGGCTAAACGGGTTATGTAGGGGAGAGAGCGGTCATTGATTGCATCAAGTGCGGTGAGTGACCACTTATCCGTGTAGACACAAGTTCCTCGGTTGGGAATTCCTAGTACTCTAGCAAATTCACTTAAAGTGATGGTGAAGTCATTTTGATTGATTCTAAAGCTAAGACAAAACTCATCATCAGCTTCATCACTAAAACCGGTCACACTAGCATAGAATTCTAATACGAACCTAGGACAAATTGGTTCATCAATGTCAAGAAGACAATCGAATTGAATGGCGGCTAGTTCTTCACGAAGATTGGTATGCTCAAGGAAGGATGAGTGAATGGTTCTACCCTCGTGGAAATACCTAGATTCTAGACCCCTAAATATTTCTACTTGTTCCTTGGTGAGTCCTTTGGTTTTGTGGTGTTTGGGAATGTAGTTAAGAGTGTCTTTGTGATCATAGAATCTTGCGGCTACCATGGTTATTCCTAAATATAAGAATTAACATGTTAAAACTTTAGATAAATTTTAACGTTTTTGATTCTAGTGTGTGCCTATATGAAAACAATTTGGAGTTGCGGTTATCTCGACTCATTTTATGCATAAAATGGTTTTAGTGGAGTGTTTGGCAAATACCATGAGATAACCCAAATGCTCCTAATTCAATGTGGCTACATTTGAATATACCCGGGAGTGCATATTAGTTATGCAATACCTTTAGTATTCAAGAGCATGCAAGTGATGAAAATTCTAACGTTTCTATTTGTATTAGCAATGAAAAAATGTTTTCCTATAAGTGAGAAGCTTTTCAAAACTTTTGACATGGGGTGTTTGGTTGTTTGAATAAGGCCTTATATTTATTATCTATCAATTAGTGGGAAACATGATTTTGTTTATGCAATATGATAATGTAGTACCTAATTTGAATGACTAGTTATGCAATTTGCCAATTGAATTCATATTTGGTATAAAAGCATACATAAAGCCCCATGTAATGATTTGTGATAGTTTTGTGCATAAATAAGAATCCTAGACTCAGAATTAAGAGATGAAATGTAGTTAGGATACTTACAATGATGTTATCTTCAGTGATTAGTGAGTGGGAAGATGACAACAATGAGCTTGGTTTAAGTTTTACACGTTTTGGTAAAGTGGGTTGTGAGGAAGAAGATGTTATGTATAAAGCTGTTTTGCTTCTGTAGACACCACGGACCAGACGGTACCAAATTTTTGGTTCCGTCAGTGTTGTCGTTTGGTGCCGTGGCTACAGTAGCAGAAACAAGACAAAATTGTTTTGGTTTGACTATTCTAATGTTTTAGGCTATGTTTATCCTACATGCTTGGTTCCATTAACCCTAAACCAAGTCTAAGAAGATTAAAAGGTTCTCGTTTAAGAGGTTTAGTAAGGATGTCGGCAATGTTGTCTTCGGAGGATACTTTCTCGATTGAAATGTTTCCTTTTTGAACATTGTCGCGAAGAAAGTGATGACGGATTTCAATGTGCTTTGTGCGAGCATGTTGAATGGGATTCTTGCTGAGATCGATGGCTCCTTTGTTGTCGCAAAGTATCACAATGTCGTTGAGATGAATTCCGTAGTCTACGAGAGCTTGCTTCATCCAAAGAGCTTGTTGACATGCTTTTCCGGCTGAGACGTATTCGGCTTCAGTAGTGGAGATGGCTAGAGCCGTTTGCTTCTTTGCAAACCATGATGTGAGACAATGTCCAACAAAAGTACAAATACCACTTGTACTTTTTCTATCGACATAATCGCCGGCATGATCCGAGTCGGCATACACTATGGTTTCTATACCCGTTCCTTTGGGATACCATAATCCTAAACATGTTGTTCCCTTAATGTATCTAAAAATCCTTTTTAATGCTTCTAAGTGTGATGCCTTTGGGTTTTCTTGAAAGCGAGCACATAGACAAACACTAAACATAATGTCGGGTCTACTAGCCGTAAGATAGAGTAGGCTACCAATCATTCCTCTATATTTAGTGTTATCTACGGATTCACCTTCTTCGTCCTTGGTGAGTTTAGTGTCCGAAGACATGGGTGTTTTAGTTGGTTTGGAATCTTCAAGACCAAATTTCTTAAGCATATCTTTTATATATTTAGATTGGTTAAAGAAAATACCATCCTCTAGTTGTTTAATTTGAAGTCCTAGAAAGAAGTTTAATTCACCCATCATACTCATTTCAAACTCGTCATGCATGATTTTAGAGAAATCATTACATAGTTCTTGACAAGTTGATCCGAATATAATGTCATCAACGTATATTTGAACAATAATAATTTGTGATTCCTTTTTCTTAGTAAAAAGAGTATTATCTACTAATCCCATAGTATATTTGTTATCAATAAGAAAAGTCTTAAGACGGTCGTACCAAGCTTTAGGTGCTTGTTTAAGGCCATATAAAGCTTTCTTGAGTTTGAAGACATGATGTGGTTTCTCAAAGTCGGTAAAAACCGGGAGGTTGAGCAACATACACTTCTTCGTTAATAAACCCATTAAGAAAAGCACTTTTGACATCCATTTGAAATAATTTAAAATCATAAGCACATGCATAAGCAAGTAATATTCTAATAGATTCAAGTCTAGCTACCGGTGCATAAGTTTCATCATAGTCAATTCCTTCTTGTTGATTATAACCTTGTGCAACAAGCCTAGCTTTGTTTCTAGATACTATACCATTTTCATCCATTTTGTTTCGAAAGACCCATTTTGTTCCAATTATAGTTTGATCTTTGGGTTTTGGAACTAGTTTCCAAACATCATTTCTAACGAATTGGTTTAATTCTTCTTGCATGGCCATTACCCATGATTCATCTTTTATTGCTTCATTTATGGTTTTTGGTTCAATGGTGGATACAAAACAAAAATGATTACTTTGATTTTGAGCTTGTGATCTTAAGGTTCTTTGATTAAGTTTTCCTATGACCTTTTCTAATGGATGACTTTTAGATTCTTTTATGTTGACAATTTCCTTATTTAATGGTTCATCTTCCTTATTATTATTAATTTGACCTTCAATTATTTGACTTTCAACTAAGTCATCATCTACCAAAGGTGATGTCTTAGAGGGAGGTGGACTTTCGTCAAATGTTATGTTCAACGATTCCTCGACTATCATTGTTTCTTTATTTAGGACAATGTAAGCTTTACTAGTTTGAGAGTAACCAAGAAATACACCTTCATAAGACTTTGGGTCAAACTTGGTGAGATAATCCTTAGTGTTAAGAATAAAACATTTGCAACCAAAGACTTTAAAATATCCTAATGTTGGCTTTTTACCTTTATAAAGTTCATATGGTGTTTTGTTTAGGAAAGGACGTATTAGGACTCTATTTAAAATATATGTAGAAGTGTCAACGGCGTTACACCAAAACTTTTGAGGAATGTTTTGTTCATTAAGCATTGTTCTACTCATTTCTTGAATTGTTCTATTTTTACGTTCTACTACTCCATTTGATTGAGGTGTTCGTGGAGCGGAAAAGTTATGTGTTATACCATTTGTATCACAAAAGTTTCCAAATTGAGTTTCGTTGTCAAATTCATGACCATGATCCGTTCGGATCGACACAATTTTAACACCTAGAAGATTTTGAATTTTCTTGCTAAGTATTTCAAATTTATCAAAAGCTTCATTTTTGGTTTTCAAAAATAACGTCCAAGTAAACCTTGAGTAATCATCTACTATGACCAAAGTGTATAAGTTGCCTCCATAGCTTCTTATAGCGGATGGTCCAAACAAATCCATATGTAATAATTCTAGACACTTAGATGTAGATACCATATTTTTAGATTTGTGACTACTATGTGTTTGTTACCAATTTTGCAAGCGTCGCAAAAGTGTTGGTCATATTTTAGTTTTGGCAAATTCCTAACTAACTCTTTTGAAGATAGATTTTGTATAAGTCTCATATTAGCGTGACCTAAGCGTCTATGCCAAAGAGATGAGCTGTCGTCTAATGTTGTTAGGCAAAGTTTGTCATTATATGTTTTATCTATTTTCATGACGTATATGTTATTTTTCCTAACTCCTTTAGCTATGGTGATACCATCTTTTAGTATTTTACTACCATTTTCATCAAATAGTACTTTATACTTTTTATCGCATAGTTGGCTAATACTAAGTAGATTAAATCCTAACCTATCCACATGAGCAACATTTTCAATAGTTAGAGAGTTATGAGCAATCGTACCTTTGCCAATGATTTTGCTTTTGAGATTGCTACCGAAAGTGACATTACCTCCGTCATACTCTTGGTATGATGAGAAGAGACTTTTGTTGCCCGTCATGTGTCGTGAGCATCCACTATCTTTTATCCATTCATCAGGTTCCAATCCAACTTTCAAACATACCTAAGAAGCGAATAACTCAAACATTTGGTCCCCAATATCTCATGGGTCCGTTTGGGTTAAACATACCATTTATTTGATTCATGTATGGAAATGATGGATAAGGGTTCCATGGCATGTAATCTGGAGTTTGATATGGTCTAGGAATGTTTTGATTCCAACCGTTGTGTTGGTAGTTAGGTTGAACGTTGTGGTTGCTCTTAGGAAAGGGGCGTTTGGCAAAAGAGGTTTTATATCGTTGTTGAGTAGTTTTTGATCTAAATTCATTTTTAACAAGTCCTACTCCTGATATAATGGCTGGTTTTAGTTTAACATTATCATTGGTTTTCTTTGTTATTTTAACAAATTCAGTACGGTCCGTATTGCGAACATTCTGTTCTGCTGAAGTACCCGCGGTACCCTTTTGCACAACGGACGGAACCCTTATTTTGGTTCCGTCTGGTCCGTGCTGTACTGCAGCAGTTTTGACAGAATGTTCGTCTTTTTCGGCCGTTTTGTTTTGACTCTTTGGAATTAATACTTCATTGAAACCTAGCCCATTCATGTCTCCTGGTGTTTTATGGATTTTAACTATTTCATCGGCAAGAGCGATGTTTTTGTTAAACCTTTTAAACTTAGAGTTATTTTCTATTAAGACTTCTTGTGTGAGCTTTAGTTTTTCTATTTCAAGATTAAGCTCTTGACATGATTTACAATCACCGTCATTTGCTTTTCCTTTTTCAAGACGTTTTGCTTTTTCTTTTAACTCATATACCTCATTTTCCAAAAACTCCTTTTTAGTTTTTAAAAATTTATTTTTAGTTATGATTTTTAGACTTAGCTCACACAATTGATTATATTGTTTTTGCAAGGTGTCATCATCTATAGAAGAATAAGAAGAGTCGGAAAGTACCTCATTTGACTCATGTGCCATTAGAGCGATCTCTTCCTTGCTTGATTCTTCATCGTCTTCACTATCACTCCAAGCACCACTTACAAAAGCTCGTTGAGTTTTGCTTTTAGGTGGCTTGGGACATTCTCCTATAAGATGACTTGCATCACCACATCTAAAACACTTTCTTTCACCTTTAATCTTCTTATCATCCCGATCTTTTCGGAATGACTTCTTTTCTTCTCGAGGTTGTCTTACAAACTTTCCTCTTCTTCTAAAGAACTTCTTGAAATCTCTAACGGCCATGGCATACTCCTCATCTTCACTATCGGAACAAGATTCACCATCATCGCTTGATTCCGCCTTTGCTTTAAGAGCAACGGATTTGATCTTCTCCTTTCTTCCTTTGATGATCTCAGAATCTTTCTCCATTACCATTTCGTGAACTTTGAGGTTGCCAATTAGCTCGTCTAGTGACATTATTGAGAGATCTTTTGATTCTTCAATAGCGGTCACTTTAGCTCTCCATTTGGGATGGAGTGCTCTAAGAAATTTCCTGACAAAGTTCTTACTACGAAAAGATTCGTCAAGTGCTTTAAGTGATGTAATGATAGTGTTAAAACGAGCAAAGCCACAATCAATGGTTTCATCTTCAGGGATAACAAATTGTTCATATTGTTGAACAAGAAGATCAATTTTGTTATCCTTGACTTGTGAATTACCTTGATGTGTAACAATTAAAGATTCCCAAATATCTTTAGCGGTTTCACACATAAAAATTCTTTCATATTCTTTTCTAGGTAAAGCATTATAAAGCATCATTTTAGCTTCATTATTTTTAGCAACTAATTTCTTTTGTTCATCAACGGAAATATCCTTTGTTGTAGAACTAAAATCTCCTTTAACAATAATAAACCAAAGATCTATATCTTTTGATTTTACATATGTTTCAAAACGGTTTTTCCAATAGATAAATCCATTGGTTTCAAAGAGTGGTGGTCTTTGCATAGATTGCCCTTCTTTAAAGTTTTCAGAATCCATGGATCGTTTCAAGTTTATAAAATACAAGTTATTTTAGAAATTCTTGAGCAACGAGGCTCTGGTACCAATTGTAGAAAACTAGAAGGGGGGTTGAATAGTTTACCGATTAAAAACTTTGTTTTGAAACTTATTGAAAGATCAATTGATATTGATCTTAAGTATGTTGATGAAATATGCAAGCAATATGTAATAGGTAAGTAAGGAAAGAAATGATCAAACCACAACAAGTTGTTTATAGTGGTTCGGCCTACAAGGACTCTTTTTCCTTGCCCTACTCCACTCCCCGAGTCTCACACTCGAGAGTTTAACTTCACTAGTCAACAAGCTCCTTTCACCGGCGGAGAAAACCTTTACACGTCGCTTACACTATTTCCGACACTAAGCTAGATGTCGAGTTCTTTCCAAGGGTACAACTACTCCCACACACAATGTATTTTGAGGACTAAATACTAACCACTCACACTCACAAGATTATGATGGTTTGATACAACAATGAAGTATGGATCAACACTAGATCATACAACACTAAACAAACAAGACTTCCAACTTCTCGTTGAAGCTTGAATATGACTTGATCTTCTTTGCTACAAAAGAGATCACTAATATGATATGAAACTAAGTTAGAAAGGTTAGAGAGAAGATATGTATGAGAGTATGTTAGAAAGGGATGAGAAACTACTTGGCTTGGCATTGCTATTTATAGCCAAAATGGACAGGAGCGTCCACGGACCGCGGACCCCTAAAAAGGGTTCCGCCCGTGTACCCAATTGGTACCGCCAGACTGACAGCAAAGATATCAAATCTTGCTTAAAGTCAACTCAATCTAAGAGAGATTGTGCAAGATATGGAGAGTATAAATCTTCACAAAATATCTAATGGAATCTACAAATGATTCCTATGATGTAATACATGATGTCAAGTGTTGTATTACTATTAATAGAAATATGCAAATGCTTAAGTAGTGTTTGGTTTTAAGAACCTAACACATTCTATAAACTACTATCATACATATTGATTAGAGTCATATCAAGATGTTACTAATCATAAATGTAAATGCTTGAATGATGAATATATTGTTTGAGAAAGCTTGTTTAATATCTAATAAACTTGACAAGCTTTAAGCTTTTATAAATTAAATTTACTTTTGTCGTTAACAAAACTTAGGCAAAGATCAAAAATATAAATAACGTTTAATGACGATATTTGTATTAACACTTAATAAAAAGAGTTTTGCAATACAACGAAGGTTTTAAGGAAAACATCAATTTTCAATCATAAATACCCTTTTAATTTGAAAAATTAATACACAGTCGATGTGCTAGAGAAAAGAGTTGTTGAGCACAACGACCGGTTTTTCAAAGGTATCTGTCAATCCATTTTCTGGACCAAGGTTGATTCAGAGTGAATCGCCCCATCGGTTCTATCCAGTTGTCACAAGTTTGATATTTTGAGAAGATCTCACATGTCACCCACCAAGAGCTTATTTGATGTTGGCTCTAGAAGGATTTCCATCTTCATAATGAATGTTGTACATATCACTCGGATGTTCTGGCAATACCACAAGGATAATACGTAGGACTCTCAAAGTATATTCTTTCTTTCCACATTGTGTGAAACAGTAAGTCTTCATTAATTGTGGGTCGTAATAAGATTTATGGATGATCTCTTGGCTCTAGACTCAATTGTGCATTTTTGGTTTCCTATTCGGAGACTAGGGAGAGGGTCTCCTTCTTCAATATCAACTATCTCTAAGAGAAAGTCGATAGATAATGTAGGTTCCCCTTGAGAATGAAACAAGTCCTTTTAAGAGAGCTTGAGTGGCTTGGGAAGTTTAGTGTAGTGCGTCACTGGGTCCATGACGTCTTGTCTTTAATACCGGAGTTACCTTAGTATCCACCATTAGTATATGTATTGAACCCGGTTTCTGCCCTAAGGTTGAATTAATGGAGGGATATTTATTTTCACCCTTTTCACATTCAATTCTTTTTCATTATTCAACCCCTTCAGTGCTTACCAAGACTTCATTACTAGAACCTTGTTGGGTTTATTCCAGTTCTAGCTCTTTCTCAGTCGGCACTCTTCCCATATTCTCACTTTTCTCCTTTTTTCATCATACCTAAGGACTTCTACACTGTTGGAATCACTCCTAACCTTGATTACAAGTGTTAGTAATTATTATGTAATAGTTAGCTTAATTAGGCCTTTATGTTTGTTATTATGCTAAGGCTTATGTAGAAGGCCCATAAGCCTTGGCCCAAGCCTAATAAGGAAAATAAGGGACTAGGAGTGTTGCCCTTGCTCCTTCTCCTATAAATAGCCTTGTAAACCTTCCTTAGAAGGTTGGTTGTTCACTCTTACTCATTTCCTATGCATAAACCTTCATATATCATTCGTGTTTTGTGTTTGGGTGTTCATCTGATCTATATCTTATCTCTACTTCTTATATTGATGCTTGTGTTACATAAATGGGAACCTAACAGTGGTATCATTCGCCAAATAGTTGGGTGAAAGGTTTTGTTTTTGAAGTTTTTTTGTAATACGCGTAACTCTCGGTTTCAAAACTTTCATACGCAAAAAGCTTTGATTTTTTCACTTTAAAATTCAAGATTCTTGTACTTTAAAGGTTATTTGGTGATAAAGTTTAAGTTTTTGACAAAAAGTTTCAAACTTTACGTGTATTTCATTGTTTTTGATCTTGATTCTAGTCGTGTGGTCTGTTTTACGCGTAAGGTGTATAAACGTGTTGGATCATCAAGTTTCACACTTTTGTGTTATTTTGGTGATATTGAAACTATTTCATCACAAAAATCGGGTTCAGAAACACTTTTGGGCATAAATCAAAGTTTTGGAAGATTTTGACAAATCTTACGCATAAGAAAACCCTAATCTTATGCGTAAGGTCCCCTTTGTTTGATCTTTTGTGTTCTTGGTTTACTCAGTGTTTTCTTGCTTGGATAAGCCTGAAAACACTTCGACTTTGGATATCTTTTACACTGGGATAAGTGTAAAGGATTTTTGGGCAAAACCCTAGTTTTACGCCTAAGCAAACTCTTACGCGTAGAATCTTTACGCCTAAGCCTTGTCTTACGCATAAGGAATTCTTACGCATAACAATTCTACTCCTAAGCTTTTGGATTACGCATAAGCTAAGGTCTCCTTAACCATACGCGTAAGCTAATCCTACGCGTAAGATCTCTTCTTACGCGTAACTTGGTGTTTTTACGCATAAGGTTTTCGTTGCCTAAACTGTTTTTCTACACATAAGGATTCTTCATCAACAAAGTTTCATTCGACTACAAAGATCCACTTTTTACAACACAAGTTTCAAGATGTCTCAACCACCATACTCTAGCTATTTCCCTCATGTGTATCCTCAACAACAACAACTCCATCAACAACAACAATTTTATCAACAACTACAACAACAACAACAACTTCAACAACAATTTCCTCAAGGAGCAATTCAACCACAAATGATTCAACCACCACCTAGTCTTCAAGTACAACCTTACACAAACTTTCACAATCAACATCCATCTAGGAATACTATGAAGGAACCGTCTTGGTTTGCAAAGATGTGTGAAGCTTTAAGTAGCCAACAATCCATTCATGAGGCTGGATCACTTGATAAACCTCCAATGCTCACTCCCGGAAACTATGATCAATGGGTGATAAGGTTCTTTAGGTTTTGTGATCTAAAGAAGCCACATGGAAAGTTCTTAAAGAAGGTCATCCTGGAAGGTCCATTTCAGATGCATATTGTCACTGTACCCGGAGATCCAAATGCTAATCCACCACGAGGTGATGTCACTAACATTGCAAGTCTTAATGACCTCACTACTGATGAACTTCTACACTTTGAAGCCGATGAACTAGCAATGCAATACATCCTTTTGGGATTACCCAATCCAATCCTTCGAAGTGTTGATGCTCAAAAGACTGCTAAAGCAATGTGGGAACATATTCATCTTCTCATGGAAGGCACTGAACTCAATCAAGAAGATATGGAATCCAAAATCTACTTGGCTTATGAACACTTCATGATTGAACCCGGAGAGACATTAGAGTCATATCATCATCGCTTCTCAGACATCATCAATGACTTGGACAAACATAACATCATCATGCCAAGAATTGCAGTTAACACTAAGTTCCTGAGTAGTCTTGATCCTGATCGGGAAAAGTATGTCATATTCATCCGTCAAGCAAAGAATCTTCATCATGCTACATACGGATTGTTGTACGACTAGTTGAAGCCCCCACCAAAAGGAAGTTGACAAAGAAAGGGTTATCCGTGGACTACCTGTTTCGCCATCACTTCCGGATAATCAACAATTAGCTTTGTGGGCTCAAGCTTGTTATCCTCAATTCCCGACCTTACAAACTGTATTCACAAATCCTCCACAACCTACTGCTCAACCATCTGCTAAGATAACACCTTATGATCTGATGAGTTTCCAAATACTCATCATTTTTATACAAAATAAACTGCAAAATCATCTGAAAACACTCAGAAACACATCAAAATGATAAAAATACCACAAATCAGTGTTTTATGTGTTTTAAATTCAAAAATATCAAAATCAGATGAAAAACATATCAAATTTGCAAAAATTGCAGTTTTAGTCCCCCAAGTTTCTAAAATTGTCAAACTGTTCAATACTAAATTTTTCCTGGAAACCACTGAAAAGAAAACTTTAAAACCGAGTCCCTGATAAAAACTGTTAAAATCTTTGAACCCCCTGATTTTGACGTTAAAAACGTTTAAACTATACAAAAAGTAGACTAAAACTATAAAAACTTAAATTTTGTGTATTTTGTGACTAAACACCATAAAAATAGTAAAACTACACAAAGACTCACAAAAGTCTACTAAAACGTCAAATAAAACATATTTTTACTACTCATAAACCTTTGAGTAGTCTAGTATTCCACAATAGAATCGTCTACCAACTCGTCATCCAACACCTCCTAAACACTTATGTCAAACATTCCAGCCCTTAACTCCTATTGTTCGAACTCGGGTGTTTCGATTAACAACTAATAGGCCTTCACTACCGCTTTGTCCATCAGGTGCCTATT
>BPTQ01000005.1:245672216-245817269 GCA_019973895.1 Chrysanthemum seticuspe | reverse complement strand
GATTTTGACGTTAAAAACGTTTAAACTATACAAAAAGTGGACCAAAACTATAAAAACGTAAATGTTGTGTATTTTGTGGCTAAACACTATAAAACTAGTAAAACTACACAAAGACTCACAAAAGTCTACTAAAACGTCAAATAAAACATGTTTTTACTACTCATAAATGTGTGAGTAGTTAGGGGGTGTGACTCTATAACGATCAGGGATCGTTACTAAACTCTTTTGTATTACCTAAAATTAGAGAAATGGTTTTCGGTAGTGAAGACATCATCGGTTTACAAAGTCAAGTTCATTCTTGGAACCATGTGACTATTGGTTTACTAAAACTCGTTTAGTATTCGACATTTGCCTAAACTAATCAGAATTGTGGTAAAGGCAGTGGAAAAACCATAATTGGTAATCAGCTCACCAAAGATAATCCTGATAATTTATCTAAGAGTTGGCTAGTCCAGAAGGGTACGGCTTCTGGTAAAGACTAATCAAATCCGTTTACAGCTTATGATTTGCTCAAAATCATTTGGTTATCAGTGTACCAAGGTTCTTACTTGAACTGAAACATTTGGCTACTACAGAAGTGATGGCTTTTGGTAAAGAGATTAAAATCCATTATGTTTTCTCAAATCATTGCTAGGGACTAGCAATATCTCAGTGTGGGGGATTGATGAGTGTGTAAATACTCATCATTTTTGTACAAAATAAACTGCAAAATCATCTGAAAACACTCAGAAACACATCAAAATGATCAAAATATCACAAATCGGTGTTTTATGTGTTGTAAATGCAAAAATATCAAAACCAGGTGAAAAACATATCAAATTTGCAAAAATTGCAGTTTTAGTCCCCCAAGTTTCAAAAATTGTCAAAAACAGTCCCTGAGCACATAATTTCAAAAGTAAAGTCACCAAAGGTCCTTTTTAAATCATAAGTTGTCAAATTTAGTCCTTTGGTGAAAAATATTAAAAGTTTGAGAAAATTGCAAAAATGGTCCCTCAAGTTTAAAAGTTGGCAGAATTGGTCCCTGGAAAATGTGAAAAT
This sequence comes from Chrysanthemum seticuspe, assembly GCA_019973895.1. Lineage (NCBI taxonomy): Eukaryota > Viridiplantae > Streptophyta > Magnoliopsida > Asterales > Asteraceae > Chrysanthemum > Chrysanthemum seticuspe. Next base: position 245,816,231 of record BPTQ01000005.1, on the reverse strand, counting down.
GGCAACATTGGTCCTTGTACTTTTGAAGATTGTCACTTTTAGCCCTTGGAGCATCTTTGCATGATTGGCAGATTAGGTCCTTGAGTTTTCAGAAATTATACATATAGTCCTTGTCATTAAAACACCTTTATAAACCCTTTGGACTTGTCAATACCCAAGTGACCCCTGCCTAACTCTTTTGGACCCTGTCATTTACATGTTTTGACCCCCCTTTTTTGATTATTAAACACTGCCCAGTCAACCAAGTGGTTTGACTACACCCTTGGCGCCCTTTTTCTTCACCCTTCAACTGCTCCCTGAAATCACTCTAGTCACCACCCCCTCCTCACCTATCCATCTCCTTTGTCCCCCCACCAACACCTCACTCCAAAAAAACCATTAAATGCTCATTCCCTCATCACACTCAACCCCACATGTCAAACAAGGAAAATGGCGCCAAAATTATGTTTAAACGGCCAGGATGGTTTTAAGCCATCCAATGGCTAAGATTTGTTGGGAAACATTCAGAGGAGAGATACAAGGAGTTTGGATATAAAAGAAAGGAAAAGGGAAGCAAGGAGAATAGTCTACTAGTTTTTTAAGTTTATTTCAATGTCGTTTTTATCTTAGATTTCTTAATTTAGTATAAAACTTGTAATATTTTGTTAAATTGTATCAATTTGAAGTGTTTAAGTGTTTTAAGACTCATTTTAAGCATCAATCTCAGTTTATGAATACAATTCAAGTTTAAAGTCCACTGTCTCAATTTACAATTTCAAGTACTTAAATACAAGTGTTTAGAAGGTTATTTTAAAGCTTATATAAGCTTGTATAAGCTTATCACAGCTTTTGACAAGTTCACATTCAAGTTTCCACTCATTTTGATCTTTGGTCAACAAAAGTCAAACAGGGTCAAAATTAGCAATGGAGATGGTCAATGGTTGATTCAGATGTGGAAATGGGTTGATTTAAGTTCCTGTGGGTTGGTTTAAATAGGTTAGTGTTCCCTGGTTGTTGTTGCAAGCCATTGTGGCTTAGGACCCTTTGTAAGTAAAATTCAAGTTTTCTTGCATTACCTTAATTTGTAGTTAAATCTTGTTCTATTGTGTTTGAAAAGATGCATTTAGGATATGTAGAAGTAACTGGATCATTGATACAAGTTTGATCAGTGTTTGCCTCTTTAAAAGTGCTAATCAGTTGTAAAAAAGAGTGTTTGGAATAGCTGTTATACCTATGTTCTAGGCTTGCTCAGTGGATAAAAATTGTTGGTTTAAGTTTGTGTAGCATATCTTAGCTCTTATATGTCCTAATCTTGTGCTTGCTAACACTGAAAGTCAAAATCCCTTCAAACCTGTCCTAATCAGTTACCTGTTGGATTTTTGGAAATCCAACCTTTTGTTTTGTGTTCAAAAGTCTTAAACAAAGCTTGCAGAGGTTACATTTCAATCATTAACATCCATCTCAGTACTTAAAATCAAAATCATAGCTCAAGAAAGTCAACTTTTACATTTTGTCAAAAAAGTCAAAAGCTTGAAATGTCAGTTTTGGCTCATCTAGGAAGATTTTTAGTTCACTCATTTCTAGGTCATTTCAAGTGTAACTTGTAGCTTTTAAAACCTCTGTTGGTCTACTTTCTTATGGTTATTTTAGTATATTTTTGTAATTTTTTCTATAAGCTCAAACAAGCTCATCTTTGGGGTCTGAGATGCCCTGTTCAGAAACTCAGCATAAGCTGAGTTTTCTCAGTCATTAGCAACCCTTCCACAGAGCTCATAAGAGCTTATCATACCCTAATTTTTGGTACAATTGATCTCACCCAGGTCTGTTGTAGGTTCCAATTGGTAGTTTTAAGTTTGAGCTTATTTTTGAGCTTGTGCATAAGCTTAAAGTTAGTCCCTTGTCACTGTTTTCTGCCATAATCTCAGTTCATCAAATCATTGCAACTAGCTTATCAGAGGTTATAGCTTGTTTATTATTGTTTCATTTGGTCCTTTTTAGCTTATTGTAGCTTCCATTTCAGTTTGGTGCTTGTGGTGCTTCATTTGCTTATTGGAAGTGCTTATTTTTAAGCTCATTCCACTTCAGTTTCAATATCCCCCACATAAGCACCTGTTTTTCTAATTTTCCTAGCTACCTAATATAATTTTAGACTTTTCCTGAAATTTTCAGATTTTTCTAAGGTGTTTAGCTATTTTTCTTTATTTAAATTAGTTTTTAATCATTTTTAAATAGCATTTAATACAAAAAATTAAGAAAAGGTTCAAAAAAATAATTTTTCATTTTTATTAAGTTAAGATAAATATAAAAAGCCAAAAACATATTTTTCCATATTTTTCTTAGTTAAATTTGTATTTTTAAATATTTTAATTAGTTTTTAATAGTTTTTAATTCATAGAAAATACAAAAATAATCAGAAAAATACAAAAATAGTTTTGAAAATTCTAGTTTGATATTTTAGACTTTTCCATTTCATAATTTTATTTTTCTAGCTTTATTTCCTAATTTCTTGTATTTTAAGTAATTATTAATTAGTTAAAAATAGTTTTTAATTAATAATAATTAATTAAATAGTGTTAAAAATAATTTTCTTTTTCTATAAATTTTCTTTTATCATTAGGATTGTAAAAATGTATTTTTCATATTTTTAGGATTTATATTGTATAAGTTTCACGTTTTATTTTGTACGTTCACGTAGTTTTTAATTTAAACGTACGTTTTTGGTTTTAAACGTTCATCACTTTAAATATAGTGATAGCGTTTATTTAATATCTTTTATCTTTTTAATTTTCTTAATTTGCATTTAAGTCGCTTTAATTTATAAACTTTTTCTTTAGTGTAATTATCCTATCCAAATCCTTTCTGATCGCTATCATTAGTGATCATTCTATCGTCTGAATCAGTGTTTGCACACCATTGAGTCTCCGTGAGACATAACGACCCGAGAATCCCTTGTATTCTCTGATCTTCATTGCATTTGTGGTTAAGCTGTTTTAAGTCTGTTAGACTTGACGGTTTAGCACAGATCATCTATGTACTAGGACCAGTTAATGAGTGTTTATCTTCCATTTCCAACTTTATATATTTTATATACACCCGAGAGATGAGAGTATCCAAACACCACTTGTGAGGTGCTAGTATGTAATTTCCGTGCTTGTTATGACTTTTGAGGGGCTTATATGTGTTGTGAATCGTTCTAAACTAATGCTTCATGACCCCTAACTTATAAATTAATTGGCTAAAAGCACATTTGCTTGAGGACAAGCAAATACCAAGTGTACGGATATTTGATAAGGATTTAAAAGGTACACTTTTGAGGGGTCATTTAAGCCCTTAATTGATCAATTTTGTATCCGTTACTAATTAATTTCGTTCCTTTTCACTTTTTAGGTCTCTTGAAGGCAAATTGCTGGAATGACACTTATTCGGACGAAAAGGTGCGAATATACGAAGAAAATGGCCAAAGTCAAGAATCGAGATACTCAAGCTGCTGGAATTGAAGGGGACGGCTTCATTGCTTAACTGCGACGCCGTCGCGAGACATCTTGAGACGACTCAGAAAGCAAATTGCTAATTTACAAGTGACGGCATCAGGTTTAAAAGAGTAGGGCGTCGCAACTCAGACGGCCTAGATTTGGATCCAGACGGCGTCAGAGATTGAAGCCGACGGCGTCACGAGCATAAGGTGACGCCGTCATAGAGTTGACGTGGCCAAGACGAAACCCTAATGGCGGCGACCTGACGGCGTCACAATTAAAGAGTGACGCCGTCACATTTTGTAACACTATATATAAAATCCGAATTTTTCAGTTTTTAGAGAGGTGGTTTTGTGAAGTAAAAACCTAAACCGAACCAAGGCTGTCTTGTACAGTATCCTAGGGTTCCATACCCTATTTTACAACAAGATAAGTGTTTTACTTCATTAATTCAATTATGTCTTCAATTGTTTGTGTGTATGCTTGCATGTTCTCCATGTCCGGCTAATTTACTTGTGTGTTTGCTTAGATATATGAAACCTAGTTATTGAATATTGATTGGTTGTCTCTTATCTTAATTGTGATTGACCTAGTATTGTGATAGGTCATTCGTTGTGTTATTAATGCTTGATTAGTCTTTGTTGAGCCTTAGCTTATAGTTACTAGTGGAATTGTAGGCTAAATATCCAAAGATAACCTTAGTATTAAGTTTATGAATCCTAGAGATTTCGTAGTTATTAACCTTAGGTAGCTTCAAAGAGTTAGGGATAAACGCATACCCTACGACCTTAGAAACACAACGCGTTAAGAATAAGGACGTGACAATTCAACCATCAATAGGAGATAACTAGGGAGTAGTAACATCTAAGTAAACACATTTTTAATCATAATAAGAGCACACAACAATAGACATAGACTACCCCTTAGCTTAGATAATTAGATAATTAGATAAGTAGAGTAATCGGTAGAAATACCAACCCCCAAATCCAAACCCCGAGATTCGTACCTTTCCATTTTCTAAAAAAGATAAAAAATAATCTTCCTCAACCCCAACCTTAGCATAGTAATTTCTCACTAGCATTCCTATTCCCCTAGAGAACGATATCAATTCCCGAGGCTTACCCTAATACTACACTACAACGATTAGGTTCACTGCCTAGGGCATTGAAAAACTTGCTAGACGAAAAGAAAGGTCCTTTGACCCCGAACGCGCGTTGTACACGTATCATTTGTCTTCAAGTATAACCTCCCAAGGGCTTAACATCAGTCCCCAAATTACCCCTTGCAGCATAAGATTGAAACATTTGAGCTGCATTTTGAGACATGGGTCTTCTCACAGGTGAATAAGAACAATAATGAAGTCTTTGATTGAACTGGTTCACCTGTGGTTTTCTAAACTTAGGACTGGTTAATGGACTGGTAGGTTGTGATTTATACCCAGAATTAACTTTAGCTTGGCCAGGTTTAACATGACTGATAACATCAAATAGTCCTGAATATTAAGTGTCAATTTCCCCCATTAATGCTCGTATTTTATATCATTTATATGGATTTATGTTTGTTTTCCTCTATATTTTACTTTCAGGTAAATTACGAGCATTGGAGCTAAAGAGACGCGGATTTGGAGAGTTTATTGAAGATATATCATAGTATGCTTATTTTGAAGATGTTACGGCGTAACTCCTCTCTCACATTACGCCGTAACAGAAGCGTGGCTCAGAAAACCAACTCAATTGAAGATTACGGCGTAACTAGCTAGGTCAAATGAGGTTCCGCGCCGCTGCAAGTTACGTCGTAACTATTGTCTCATTTACGGCGTAACCAAGATTTATTGAAGATACGGCGTAAATCTTTCCAGATGTTACACCGTAACCAGCATTTTCAGTGCAAATATCGAAGACAATGGTGTTACGGCGTAACTCTTAACATTTACGCCGTAACCAGATCTGGCCTATAAATACCACTTGATTTCCTGCATTTCTAATTATCCCATTTCACACACAACATTAGTGAACGTGAGTAGAAGGTTGAGGGCAGATCTTAGGGAGCATACGGAGCCATCTCCAAGGGAGAAATCACTCCCCTACGATAAGCATTAGCATTTTATCTTTTCTTTACTTTCAATTCATGTATTTCGTAATGTTAAACATTGAATCGATTGTTTTAGTTAATATGAGCGGCTAAGCACCTCTGGTGCTAGCCTAGTTATGATTCCTTAATTGCTTTTTTTATGTTTACATTGCTTCTGCATAATTATTTCTAGTGTATGTTTGCATAGTTTGTTGTTAGCTACCCTTGTTTCGGTAGTTTTGAATGGCGGTAGTGGCTAGTCACTTAGGAAATATGACCAACTGACCCTAAGTAGGTAGACTGAGTGGGAAGGGTAAGCTATGACCAGCTGACGACCCTTCTTCGCTTGTGCGATTTGACCAACTGATCACCTACCGTTTGGATGAACTTAAGAAGTCGGGGATGAGTGTTTAAGATGCTAGCTCTCGGGCACTCATTGTTACAAATCTTGCTTGTAGCGGTACTTAATGACTTGGCTTAGGGGACTAAGAACAACTGGACTTTCGATGGGTCACCTGACAACTCATGTGGAACCCTTTGTTGATAGATTAGGACGAACTGACCAAATGTTGTCCTAGCGACTTTGACCCCACTTGAAGTAATTGGAAGTAATTAAATATGAACTTAGCTTGATAGGATGAATAACTAGGTTAGCACACTTCTCCCCTATTGATCACAATCCTTGACTCTATTTTCTTTCTTATTTTCTTGTTTTAGTAGTTAATCATTTCCACCTTAAAATCTATTAAAATCAGTGACACCTAGACTTAGTTTAAATCCGCACAAATAGCTCTTGGGATGACCTCAGTTTTACCGAATACTACACTACACACGACCGGGTACACTGCCCGTTAGTGCATTAGGGTAGACCATAGGTATAACGAGAACATATAAATATTAAAACCTGGTCAGTAAAACCTGTATCAAGTTTTTGGTGCCGCTGCTGGGGAGTTATTTTAGGATTTTTATTTAAGTCTTTATTTTCTTTTATTCTGGTATTATGTCTCTCACCATGAAGGATTATCTCACCACCTTTAAAGTTAAACAGGGAATCATTATTCCAGCTCTTGAAGAAAATGTCAGATTCGAGTTCTGGGGACTATTTTTGGAAGAACTAAAGAGATGCTGCTTTTATGGAAACAGGGATGAAGAAGCACATGAGCACATCGCTAAAGTATGTGAAATCGCTGATTTGTTCCATGCACCAGGCGTCTCTAGAGACCATATTATGATGAGAGCATTCCCTTTTACCCTAAAGGGAAGAGCTAGAGATTGACTGAAGAAGCTACCTGCTGGATCTATTACAACATGGAATGCATTCAAAAAAGCCTTTCTTAAAGAATACCGAACCCCTGCAAAAATCCTTCAGCAAGTTGATGAAATTAGGAGGTTCTGCCAAATCAATAATGAACCACTATTTACAAATTGGGAAAGATTCAATGAAGCCATCCTCAAATACTCTGAGCATAAACTCAACAAACACGAGCAACTGCAAATATTTTACAACGGGCATAATATCAAAACTCGGCAATTGTTAGACTCAAAAGAACCTATCCCTTTGATGACTGCTGATAAAGGATGGACTAGAGTTGAAGAAGTTTCCCTTCACTCTTCATCCTGGAATGAAGATTGGAATGAAAGCCCAATCGAGCTACAATCAGTAATCAAGAATTTGGTGGAATTTGAGGTCGATATGCAATCCCTTACTGAAGAAGTAAAGATGGTTAAACACAAGTTCGATAAGCCAGTTGAAGGAAGAGTGACGGATCACGAAAGAGCTGTAAAAAAGCTTGTGAAGGAATCCAGCAGAAAGCAAGAAGAAAGTGAAAAATTGGTATGGAACATCAAGAAAGATTACGACCATGCACTAAAAACTCAAGCAGCTGCTATAAGAAGATTGGAGAATCATGTCGGAAAGCTCATAGAATCAGTCAGAATAAGAGATGAAGGGGGACTTCCTAGTACGACTGAACCAAATCCTTGGGATCTAGCCCATGCTATAACAACCCGAAGTAGATTAAACTATAAAGAACCAGCTTATCCCTCAAGCTCGGATGTTCAGAATGAAGATATACCTCAAAACAGCAACAAGGAAACAGAGGACACTCAAGCAACTTTGGAAAAAGTTCGTCCATACATTCCTCCCATACCATTTCCAGGAAGAATTAAGAAGGAGCAAGAACGATTGCAATTTCAGAAATTCATGGAAAAATTACAACAGCTCAGCATTAACATTCCTCTCGTTGAAGCTCTTGAGCAAATGCCTAAATATGCTAAATTCATGAAGGACCTCCTCACTCATAAAAGACTTTCTGATCGGACGCAGGTTCCCTTGAATCAAAGGTGTTCTGCCACGCTACTAAAAGACATGCCTCTCAAAGAAGAAGATCCTGGGAGCTTCACTTTGCCTTGCACCATCGGAGGTATCATGTTTGATAAAGCCCTTGCCGATTTAGGGGCAAGCATTAGTATTATGCCATTCTCGCTTTACTCACGTCTGGAATTGGGGAACCTGAAACCAACTAGAATGTGCATTGAGCTGGAAAATAAAACAACTCAGTATCCTAAAGGAATTGCTGAGAATGTCCTTGTCAAGATTGATAAATTTGTCTTCCCGGTCGACTTCGTGGTCCTTGAAATGGAAGAGGATGATGTCCCCATTTTACTTGGAAGACCCTTTCTTGCCACAACACACGCTATGATTGATGTCTTTAACAAGAAGATCTCTTTGAAAATTGGAAATAACGAGATATCCTTCGATCTAGAAAAACCAATGAGATATGCTTCTTTCCATGACGAAAACCTTGACGACCTCGACCTAATCGAAGTTAATGTCCAGAAACATGCTCATGAATGCTTTCAACCTGATCCTTTGAAATCAATAAAATTTGAAGACAATGATGACATGTCTAACGATGAAGAAGACGAATGGGAAGAAATCGTTGTGGATAACCAAACGTTATGTTCAGCCAACATCCCGGAAAAAGCTGATACTACTACCAAGCTCAAGGAGCTCCCTTCTCATTTAGAATATGCATTTATTAATAATGATCCTAATTTTCCTGTGGTGATTTCTTCTTTATTATCTGACGAGGAAAAGAAATTGTTATTACAGGTTTTAAGCAAGCACAAAGGAGCTGTTGCATGGAAGGTTTCTGACATAAAAGGGATCAACCCTTCATACTGTTCTCACAAGATACTTATGGAAGATGATTTCAAACCAGTAGTGCAGCCACAAAGAAGATTAAACCCAAAAGTTCAAGATGTGGTAAAAGACGACATCATTAAACTCCTGGATGCAGGTCTAATTTACACTATTTCCGATAGCCCTTGGGTTAGCCCTATTCATGTTGTGCCAAAGAAAGGGGGAATGACCGTGGTCACTAATGAAGATAACGAGCTGATACCTACAAGAACAGTTACTGGATGGAGGGTGTGTATCGATTACAGAAAATTAAATGACACAACGCGGAAGGATCACTTTCCACTTCCTTTCATCGATCAAATGTTAGAAAGGCTTTCTGGACATGAATATTATTGTTTCCTTGATGGATTTTTAGGATATTTTCAGATTCCGATCGCTTCGGAGGATCAAGAAAAGACTACTTTCACTTGCCCTTACGAAACATTCGCTTACCGAAGAATGCCTTTTGGACTATGCAATGCCCCTGCCACATTCCAACGGTGCATGACGAAAATATTCTCGGATATAAGCCAAGATTTTATGGAAGTATTCATGGACGATTTCTCCGTTTTTGGTAACTCTTTTTCATCTTGTCTTAATAATTTATCTAAATTGCTTGCTAGATGTGAAGAAACCAACTTTGTCCTTAATTGGGAGAAATGTCGTTTTATGGTAAAAGAAGGGATTGTTTTGGGGCATAAAATTTCACAAACCGGGATCGAAGTTGATAAAGCTAAGGTTGACGTTATTTCTCGACTCCCTTACCCAACTAATCTAAAGGGAATTAGGAGTTTTCGTGGGCACGCTGGGTTTTATAGAATATTTATAAAAGACTTTTCTAAAACTGCTAAACCTATGACCCAACTTCTCATGAAAGATGCAAAATTTGACTTTAACGATGAATGCAAAAGAGCCTTTGATATTTTGAAAGAAAAATTGACTACTGCCCCTGTTATTATTGCTCCTGATTGGAACAACAATTTTGAACTTATGTGCGATGCCAGTGATTATGCGGTAGGAGCTGTTTTAGGACAAATGGTAGACAAAAAATTCAAACCCATTTATTATGCTAGTAAAACCTTAAATGAGGCACAAGAACATTACACGACCACCGAAAAGGAGCTCCTTGCTGTGGTTTATGCCTTTGATAAATTTAGGTCTTATTTAGTAATGTCAAAAACTGTTGTCTACACTAACCATTCTACTTTGAAGTACTTGTTCAATAAACAGGATGCCAAACCAAGATTGATAAGATGGGTACTGCTGGTACAAGAATTTAAAATTGAAATCAAGGATAAGAAGGGGGCAGAACTAGAAAATCCTGATCTTGAAGAACTTGACTTAGAAACTATTCGTGATTCCTTCCCTGATGAGCATCTTATGTCAGTAAGAATTAAGGATTCTAGTCCTGAACCATGGTATGCAGACTTTGTTAATTACCTCGCGGCCAGAGTTTTACCTAGCAACAAAACTTATGATCAAAAGAAAAAGTTCTTCTCAGATTTGAAATATTACTTCTGGGATGACCCTTTCCTATTTAAATCATGCCCAGATGGTATAATTCGGAGATGTGTTTTCGGAGATGAACAGCAACAAATTCTGGAGCACTGTCACAACGGACCCGCTGGAGGGCATTACGGGGCCGATACTACTGCTCGAAAGATTTATGAGGCAGGATTCTTTTGGCCTAGCATTTTCAAGGATGCCACAAAACATGTAAGAAATTGTAACGCATGTCAAAGGGCAGGGAACATCTCTTCTCGAAATCAGATGTCGCTTAACAACATTATGGTATGTGAAGTATTTGATGTTTGGGGGATTGATTTTATGGGACCTTTCACCCCATCAAAAAATAAAAGTTATATTCTGGTAGCTGTCGATTATGTTTCAAAGTGGGTCGAAGCTGAAGCTCTCCAAACCTGTGATGCTAGAAGTGTCATTCGATTTTTGAAGAAGTTATTCTCCAGGTTTGGGATCCCTACAACCATCATAAGTGATCGAGGGACGCACTTTTGTAATTCTATTATGGAGAAAGTACTAAACAGATACAGAGTAATCCACCAGATGTCTACACCTTACCATCCCCAAACTAATGGGCAAACACAAAACACCAAAAGGGCACTCAAGCGAATTTTGGAGAAATCCATCAGCAGTAACAGAAAAGATTGGTCCGACAAACTTGATGAAGCTTTATGGGCATTCAGAACAACTTTCAAAACTCCTATTGGAAGCACACCTTTTAAGATCGTTTACAGGAAAGCTTGTCATCTTCCCGTGGAATTAGAACATAAAGCATACAGGGCACTCAAAAATGCTAATTTCGAGGCTGACGTGGTCAAAGAACACTGATTTTCTCAAATAAATCACCTAGCTGAATTACGGGACGAAGCATATGATCATGCCAAAGCATACAAAGACAAGACCAAAAGATGGCACGACAAGCGAATAAAGCATAAAAAGTTTGAAGTGGGGCAAGAAGTACTCGTTTTCAACTCGAGACTCAAACTATTCCCTGAAAAAATGAGATCTCGTTGGGTTGGTCCCTACACAGTAAGTAAGGTGTTTCCTTATGGAACTATTGAGGTTCATAATAATGCAGGGGAGTTTTTCAAGGTGAATGGGCACAGAGCAAAAATTTATTATGGACAAGATGTTAGTAAGCTTTCGGGTGATGAGTTCTTCACCCTTGCATAAAGCCCTGAGGTTTTGAGTCTAACTTAAAGACTCGTAAATAAAGAAAAGTGCTCTTTCGGGAGACAACCCGAATTATCCTTTTCATTTGTTTTATTTCCATTTCTGTTGGGTTTTGTGTTTTTAACCATTTTTTGCAGGAAAACAAAGAAAAGTTGTTGTAGCATGTTGAATGGGGACCTGATCTGTCCATAGTTACGGCGTAACTCATTCTTATGGTTACGCCGTAACATACTTTTTTGCAGCAGTCCTTCTCAGAGCATCACCAATTACGGCGTAATCCCATGCAATGGTTACGCCGTAGCTACACTCCTGTAGTGTCTGCCAGGTTTTGCACTAATTACGGCGTAACTCCTTATGGGAGTTACGACGTAACTGTCCTCTGTAACACTTCTTTCTTTTTAAACACAATAACCTTGTATTAGTTTTCAAATGAACTTTGTGGGTATGTTCCCTGTAAGCCCTCACGAGACTACACTCGTCCACTTGGGACACCAAGTGGTTTAAAAGGCTTATTGCATACGCTAAATGCAACCGTGATTTCTATGAAAGTGAGTTAGGTTTCTTTTTCATTTTTATTTTTCTTTTTTTAGAAGCGTTTTTCTATCGTGTGCCCTAGGGCACAAGTTAAGCATACAGAAAGTACACAGGGACCCACTGAAAAGTACATAGGGATCCACATAAAAGTACAAACAAATGTACTTTTATGTAGGCCCTTGTGTACTTTCGGTGTACTTTTTGTGTGCTTAACTTGTGCCCTTAGGGCACAAGTTAGAAAAACCCTTTTCAGAATTATGCTTGTCAGTAGTGTGATTTCAGGGATTGAAGTTTGCTCGTGGATGCTTATGCGAAGGCACGACTCTTTTTGTGTGCCTTCTTTCTTTTTGGCGCAAATTTCAGGGAAGTTGTTAGAATCGATGCTCGAGGTTGTTTAGACCTTATCTAGAATTATCAATAAGCACAAATAACAATGAACAATATAAATGCACAGCTGAATAATCAAACTATCATTGTTATTATTAAGGTTTCTTCGTCATCATCATGTGTTCTACTAAATACATTCACAGCCCCAATCCTAGACGATCAACTCTAAGATGGTTACACAACAGGGATTAATGATCCTTGGGGCTAAACACTACAAATCGACTATCACCTAGTCTAGGCATTTATTTACTCACGCCCTAAACCTACACACACACACCTTTGTCTGATGTTTACATTGTTTGACACACATAAAACCAATTCCCTGTATCTATACTAACTAATAAAACAGAGTTTTTAGGTAGCCATCTAATTAATTTTTTCTAAATTTAACTAAGCATCCCATGCTGACACGTGTCTTCACTAAACTTTTGAATTCTCATTTGAAATTCGTTAGTATTAACCGCACATACAATCAAAAATATTATGGTCAACCATTTGACAAATAACTTCTAAACATTAAGGTAGTAAATTGTTCTGCTACACACACATTAACTAATTTTATATGAAGTCAAACTTTTTTTTATGGCAACTCAATACTGTAATATAAATTTTTTAATACAAGAAACTAAAATAGGAATATATTTAATATTAATTTTGGCTTCCACTACAAGTTTCGTGTATAGTCAACTTATCATAATTTGTATCAATAACAAAATTAATTTAATATAAATCAAACAATTTCTTTTATGTACTCTTTCATTTTCATCTTTTTATTCTTTATGGAGGTTTGTTCTTTCGTTGTTCATGAGCATCAATTTATAATGGTAATGCATGCTAATCTTTGACATGCGTTTGACACTTTCACATGTATTACGTAACCATTATAAATATTGCATGGAGGGTGCATGTATAGTACAAACATGTTATAGTAGCTCTGAGACTATATTTTCTTCCATTTTTGTGACTCCTCATATGAACAAATTATCATGTTTAATTCATAGTTTTCGAAGAGTAAAGTATTGGTTCTGAATATTAAATTGTTCGCTCCTTAGCATGAATGTTTTATTTCAATTTGCATTATCGATTATAATCTTTTTTCTTCATGTGCTTTTCATCGTCATACTCCTTTATTAAGGGTTTTTTAATCGAAGTTTCTTATTTGATTTCTTGAACCAAGAATATATTGGATGGAATTAGGAAAGTAGGAGATGCAATTCAAAGTCAGGTTTCTTCAAATACCCTTGATTACTCTTCTAGAATCACTTTATAATACTTTAGTAATGTTTTTGGTATGTGTTTTTGGAGTGTGGTAACATCCAAATTGAAAGAAGTTTTTGCTATACTTTAATCATCAAAATTTAAATTCGTTCCAAATCTTGCACAAGAAGTATTTTGACATAATCGATCTATTCCTCATATATTATTGGTATGTTACTTTGTGATTTCCGTTAGAAGATTTTTTTTTTTTTTTTTTTTTTTTTTTTTTTTTTTTCCTAATCATGCTCTTTTCAATATGTATACAAAGCTTCTTAATACTTTCTACACCTTTTAATATGCTCTCAAACGACTATAGTTATGTTTATAACTTTTGTGAGTTAATGGTTCAACTTTATAATCTTTTTTAATATAATTCAAAAAGAGTTAAAGAGCATTTAAGCAAACACTGCTCATTTAGTCAACTAATTATACACATATTCAAAATAAAAACAAAGTCCACCCGAAAATTATAGAAATCATTTAGCTGTTTCATAATTTGTTCCTTAGTTAGTTAATTCTTATTATTAAACTATTCTTAATCTTAAACATATCACGACACAATTTATTGAGTTGCTAATCTGTTCACATTTTATTCACTTGCTAATATGTTATTTTGTTTTCTTCACCTTTATCTTTTGGCTCACAACTTTGTGTATACACTGGCTTTTTAGATGGAAATTAACGCATATATATCGTATCAGGTTCTCATTGGTTCTTTCAACATGTATGAAAAAATCAATCTATATTTAGTTTTTACTGTGGCTATTTTCTTCATGCAACTAATATTATTTTTTCATTCTTTTGGTTTCTTTACAATGAGTATAGCATTTCATGAGTCGCCATAGAATACATGTGGAAAATAGCTCGTCATTCAATTTGATTTTTAAGGTATGCCATATATTTGGTTCACATGTACCATGGCTTGGATTTCTTATATATCTAACTTAAGTGCATAACAAGACCATCCCTATTAAACATTTTTTTTATTGGATTAAAATAGCAAAATTTATTTTTCTTTAATTTTTATTGGTATAATCCCTCATTCCTGATTTTTATTGTTTTCTTAGGTTAATTGTTAACAACCTTAGATTAAATCTCAAGCTCTCTAATAAGAACTTCACATTGAAGTTGCTTGGTGGAAATGATTGATATAAAGATTAAACAAAATTCTAGAAATCAAACAAGAAATAAATAACTCCTTCATTATGAATGATTTGCATATCATCAATGCAATCAATTTTAAGTTCCATAATGATATTCCTCTTAAATAGTATTTTACTTTTGAAATAATGTATGTCTCGAATGTAGACAGGTTGTTATCTATATGACACTCACTCAAATCATTTGTTAGTTGTATTTTAGCCATCATTAATCATTGTTAGTTATTATGTTGTTTTACGTTGTAAGTAAATTGAAAGAGGCTCATTTTCAATGTTTATTCGGATGTATTGTATTAATCGTTGCTGTTAAAAAAATGTGTGCATTTTTTTTAATCTTTTTGGTATATGTGACTTGATTTTTGTTTAAAGGAGCTGAAATAATAAGTGATATAGAGTGGTTTTGTTGGGATTTGATTTCATATGTAAAGGAACACGGAAGTGAACATAATAATGTATGACGTTGTTGTCTTTTCATTCGTATAGTATTACTATATTATCTATTACAAAACTTAAGTCAAATACCATGTAATTTGTTGTGCAATAGTCTCATAAATGTATTCTACACTATCAACATGAAACACGATCGATGATGATGACTGGCATTATCGACACGTATAGAACAGTCTTTAACTTTCAGAAGATAGCAACTTAATTAAGAAAGAAATGATTACAAGCGACTAAAATAAATGACCAACGAAGTTACGTCCAATACATATAAATATAGTATACTACAAAATATCGATATCGATTGGTCTCTTGAATATGGAATCATACGAAAAACCTTTGGACTTCTTGAGCATTTCAAGCGTTTATAAGGACATCTTCAATGGGAGGTAGAGTGATGACTTTTTTTGCTTAAAAAAATTGCAGAAAAGCTTTTACTCATTGCAGGAATCGCTTTTTTTCCTCAGACTTGAGAATCTTCAGCTCATTTGAGGAGTGACTTTAACAAAAGTCTCTTTCTCACAACTTACTTATTTTATTAAAAAAAATAGAAAACAAAAGATTTGCAAAGACTTTTTAGCATTGAAGTAGAATTAGTCATTAAAGGTAGATGGTAGTGAAATGGTGATTTGGGAAGAAAAAGGTCATTAATAGTAAATTTCAATTGCCAATAATCTAAACATGGGTTGAATTTTGTTTATTTATTTTTAGACATGATAAAGGGCGTTTTTTCTAAAGCTTTGCATTTGACGCATATATACTTTCATGAATTTCACGAATAAGAAAGTTGTCATTAAACTCAAGTAAACTATAAGTCAACAAATCTAATGTTTGTATATATTTTCTATTTATGCCATTCTAGATGCGCCATCTACTCTTACCAAATTTTTTTTGGAAGTAAGTTTGTATTTGTCAAATCATATTTTTACACATAGCAAAGTATCGGTTTTCGTGTCACGTGTTAAGAGCGAAAGAGGCTTAGAGATGGCCATTTGCCAATTGTGATGAACATGGTCATATCACTAATCGTACAAAAAATGTTTTCTGTAAAGAAGTCACAAAATCTGTTATCAAAGGTAATCATTTTTATTTTTTTCTTTTGAATTTATCATTTATTTTTCATTTGATTAGTCTAATTTTAATATATGCTTAATCAAATTATATTTACATTGTCACATTGGTTGCAACATGTTGAAGTCGAAATGCATAAAATATAACCACCAAAAAAATTATTAACCAGTCGCGATTTGCAAAAAAAAAATTATATTATCTTAGATGTTCCATTATTACACTCTATCATGAGTACCTTTTTACAAACATGTTTTCCAGAATTTTATGGATGATTATAACCTGTTATGTGATACTGTATTATCTAACTAATATTTTTTTATTCTTAATTTCCTTTGTTATGATTAGAAATAATTATGGTTGTTGATACTCTTTACGGTAATAACTTGAAAATATTGATTTCTTTAGAGATAAGTAGTTGATAGAAATTAATGTTGCAATTTGAGGATGCAATTAGGTATTTTAACTTTTATATGTGCTATATTTATGATCTTTGTTTGCTTTTTAAGGTTGAAATTTGAGGATGCAATTAAGATATTTCTAATCTTGGTTTGTTCGTTTAAGATATTTTCACTAAGATACAAGTTCAACAACACCAAACATTAAGTGTATATTATTATTTGACTATGTGTTTGATTATATACATGTTTCATTAGTATGAAGTTCCTTTTAGAGCACACGGTACCTTAACTTGGGAAGGTGAGTTAAGGCTTAACTCTTTTGAGTTAAGGTGCGTTAACCATACCGCCCAAGTGAGTTAAGGCTTTTGAGTTAAGTGTACGTAAAGGGGTTAACGTTGCGTTAAGGGTGAGACATGCATAAAAAAAATACCACTTCTACCCAAGTTAAGGGTGAGTTACCACACCGCGTCCCAAGTTAAGGGTGCGTTAAAATGAGTTAAAGTTGAGTTATGATAAAATGGTGTTTTTTTAGTTAAGGTGAAAAGGTTAAAGCTTATGTGGCGCTGACGTGACAGTGTGTTAATGCTTAACCCAAGTTATGACACCCCTGCTCTTATTAACTGTGTATACCTAAGCGGCCTTACTGCATAATACACAAGGTATTATCTATTTTTTCCCCTCTTTATAATACCCGTCAATTTGACGGGTCATTTAGCTAGTCTCTTTATATAATAAAGATACTAGGGTTATAAATGACTACAAGGGACTAGATAATAAATACTTCTTTGACAAGTAGGACCCTTGTCTTTCTTTGTCTTCAACAGTCCTTCATCTTTCATGTATTTTGTCTTATCAACTTAAATATAATTCCCAACAATCTTCCCCTAGTTGATAATGACAAAACCAAATAAGCACGAACAAGTATGTCATGAAAGATAAACAAACTTCCCCTTAAACATGCAATATTACCAAGGATCTTCAAGTTGCAATCTTCTATGTAAATATTCTTCCCCTTTTTGTCATCTTCAATTAGGGGTCATAAGTGAGCAACCTTGATCTTCGCAACTACGAATCAATATCATACGTCCAATCCATCCTTCCAATGTTTCAAATTACCCACCATTAAGTTTTCCGCATCTAAAAATGAACTTGAAACAGTAGAAATCAAAATCAGCAGTTGTAAAAACCTTCACCTCGAATAATGCATGCAAATGGTTAAACATTTTAACATTAAGCTTCCCCTGAAACCCATATGTTAACCATTTGAAGAATGTAGGCTTTATGTAATAATTACTGATGAATAAAACCAAGTATAACCAACTTGATGCTGAAGTAGAACAACCCAAACCTGTGTCTTATATCTTGCACTAAAGATGACATCGAACGTATACCCAATCATGGTGTATAAGGAGACCGCAATCCCTTGACATTAATCACTGAGCATAATAACGTCACTCCTTTAAGTGTTATGTCAATTCTTCGTCACAATCATTGAAGCACGAACAAGTTACCTTAAAAGTGTAATCTCCCACTTTAAGATATGATAAAACACAAACCCAAATAATTCCACTTCATCTTCAAATAGGTGATAAACGCCTTTCTTCGTAATCAATTATGACAATAAGAATGAGCCATGAACCTGTTAAGAACAAAAACCAAAATCCAAACTTCTTGTGTGTGTGAACCAAAATCTCATGTGTGTGTCGCCAAAAACCAAAATACTTGTACAACTTCGCTCAATCTCAACTTCCCCTCAAATGCATGGCCACCAATATTTGAGACAACTGCCCTTAAACCAATCAATATAAATAACCCATAATAATCCATTCAATGACCAAATAATATCAATAAGTACGAGGTCATGATTGTTTAATCAATTCATGTATACTCATCATGTACCATGCAAACAGCAATGTCATCCAATATGTTGTCGAGGAAATACCAACTAACACCTCTTATTATACTAAACAAAGCATAATATTAAAAGCATGAATTTGCATGATCACATATCTTTGGAACCCATGAGCCGTACAAACCAAAGAAACAATAGCAGTGGTAACTTATTGAAGGCAGTGGTAACCAAAATAACTAGCAGTGGAATCAAGAAAATCTGGCAGTGGAAACGATAACACAAGCAGTAGTAATGATAAACCTAGCAGTGGTATCGAAGTAACGTAGCAGTGGTAAAATCATGAAGCAGCTTAATCAATTCAATGGTTAATGTCATATGAATCTTCAAGATAATATCACCAACCAGCAGATCCAATAAAATAGATTTTTCAGAACAAATCTTGAACCATGCTCGTCCAAAGTGATTCGAATACTTTTATTTCCACCGACCAATATTGTACTAATTATACGAGAATAGGCAACATGCATATAGATAACTTACTCAATTTAATGAATCATATCCTTTACTAAAGTCATGGTCAACAAAATCAAGCCACTAACTTTGACATTCACACCGACAACTTAATGCAGATCATTATGAGGTAGAATCAAAATTTAGTACGAGGTAAACATTGAATGAATGACCAATCATTGAAGTATACATTGAAGCCACCATGTTTAAACCAATTAATCTCAATTCTAGGGTTTTAAATTCGCAATAATGAAGAATAAACCCTAAAAAATCATAAAAATTCGAATATTAAAACCTGTTTCTGCAGCCAACTTCGACACTGAATAACTTTTTATTGAGAGCTCCGATCGACAATCCCTCCAGTGAAAATTTAGATGGGTATATAGAGAACGTCCACCAAAAATTTCGTTATGATCCAACGGTTAACGAAAAAGTTATACCTGTTTGAAAACTGACCTGCAGAAGCATTACGAAATTTTTTCCAGATTCGAATTTTTCTTCTTTTTCCAGAAACCTTGTGAAATCCTAGATATCAAGAGCAACTCGCTCTGATACCACATGTTAGAATCGATGCTCAAGGTTGTTTAGACCTTATCTAGGATTATCAATAAGCACAAATAACAATGAACAATATAAATGCACAGCGGAATAATCAAACTATCATTGTTATTATTAAGGTTTCTTCGTCATCATCATGTGTTCTACTAAACACATTCACAGCCCCAATCCTAGACTATCAACTCTAAGACGGTTACACAATAGGTATCAATGATCCTTGGTGCTAAACACTATAAGTCGACTATCACCTAGTCTAGGCGTTTACTTACTCACGCCCTAGACCTACACACACACACCTTTGTCTGATGTTTACATTGTTTGACACACATAAAACCAATTCCTTGTATCTATTTATATAATAAAGATACTAGGGTTACAAATGACTACAAGGGACAAGATAATAAATACTTCTTTGACAAGTAGGTCCCTTGTCTTTCTTTGTCTTCAATAGTCCTTCATCTTTCATGTATTTTGTCTTATCAACTTAAATATAATTCCCAACAGAAGTTCTCGCTCTAATTCTACTTTTCTCTTCACCTTTATTTAACGCTTAGTACAAAAGGGACTCTGTACATTTCAAGTGGGGGGACGGGAGTAGAATTGTCTCTTGAACTTTATTTTGCCCTTGTTTTTCTAGTTTATTTTGAAAAATTGTGCCATTTTTAAAATTTTGACATGTTTTTCATAACCTAACTAGATTAGACCTTAGCCGAGCACATTATAACCCTTGATATTATATGGTGAGATTAGCCTTATCCGTTTCCAAATTTTTACCCCAAATCCACCAAATTATGAGTGTGACGGTAGCTTGTAAACTTTAGAACTTGGCCTTTACATCATTTCGAGACCATAGATGAGGTATGTTGAGTTAGCTCGATGTATTTGTACTTTTCAGTTTAAGAAGGCAATATTATAGGATTATCACCCAAATAGCCGATCATTGTGTGTCGATCGATTAGTCACCTCGACTTCTCGACCCTCATGTTAAACCCTTTATTGCACTCACCTTTAGTGCAAGATACCCCTAGATACACCATTCTGAGCCATTCCTTTCATTTTGTTCACCCAACATATTGTTTCAATATACCATTACACCTTAGCCTACCCTGTAGTCTTTATTTGTAATTGGGAAGTTATTATTTGCCTAAGTTCAAGGTTCAAGTGGAAAGGTTCGGGAATCACGCTTTCGTCGACGACATATCCTTAAAGATCATTGAAGACCCCCCAAATTCTCATATTTTTCATCTCAAGTGGGGGGATGTTATGTTTAGTTATTATGTTATGTTGAATTGAAAAAAAAAATTGTGATTCGAAAAAAAAAAGTTATTGTTATTTAGTTGATTGTAAAGTGCGATGTTATAAACACTATTGTTATGAGCTTACTATAGATTTAGTATCGAGGAGGCCACCTCGGTCACATTTGAAGAATGAAGTTGGAAGTGTGCCCATCATGACATCCTCTAATGGCACATCTACCTGGTAATATCATGATTCGGTTTCTTAACTTCGAAACTTGAACTTTGGGCGAACGGTAAGTGGTGATGACTTGGTTATAGATTTAGACTATTTGCTTGATTTTATTTTACACCAATTTTATCCCATGTCTTATTCTACCCTTAGTCATGAAGCATGTCTAGGTGATGCAGCGAGCAATCTTTGGTTTCTTGGCCATGGATTTGGTCATGTATCATTGATTTTGTCCATTTTGCCGCAACATGTTAGTAATGACAAATCACCCTTAACCTTTGTCGTGTCTACCTATATTGACTTCAAGAACTATTTTGTCCTTAACTCTAGCGGTGGAGATTTGTGTAACCGCCAAGCTTATGATAGAATACATGCTATGACTGTGCAATGAGTGATCACCCCGAAATTGACACTTAGAATAGTTGAGAGATTTGAGTGTTTTGTTCCCATTTCGTGAGGTGTTCGGATTTGTAAACTTATATTTTCCAGTTAATGGGAAATATCTTTTTAGGAATCTATCTAATAAGGTCTACTTGAGGGCAAGTAGAGTTCAAGTGGGGGGATATTTGATAACATCAAATAGTCCTAAATATTAAGTGTCAATTTCCCCTGATAATGCTCGTATTTTATATCATTTATATGGATTTACGCTTGTTTTCCTCTATATTTCACTTTCAGGTAAATTACGAGCATTGGAGCTAAAGAGACGCGGATTTGGAGAGTTTATTGAAGATATATCATAGTATGCTCATTTTGAAGATGTTACGGCGTAACTCCTCTCTCACATTACGCCGTAACAGAAGTGTGGCTCAGAAAACCAACTCAACTGAAGATTACGGCGTAACTCTCTCCAAAGATTACAACGTAACTAACTAGGTCAAATGAGGTTCCGCGCCGCTGCAAGTTACGCCGTAACTATTGTCTCATTTATGGTGTAACCAGGATTTATTGAAGATACGGCGTAACTCTTTCCAGATGTTACGCCGTAACCAGCATTTTCAGTGCAAATATCGAAGATAATGGTGTTACGGCGTAACTCTTAACATTAGTTACACTGTAACCAGTTCTGGCCTATAAATACCACTCGATTTCCAACATTTCTGATTATCCCATTTCACATACAACATCAGTGAACGTGAGTAGAAGGTTGAGGGCAGATCTTAGGGAGCATACGAAGCCATCTCCAAGGGAGAAATCACTCCCCTACGATAAGCATTAGTATTTTATCTTTTCTTTATTTTCAATGTATTTCGTAATGTTAAACATTGAATCGATTGTTTTAGTTAATATGTGCGGCTAAGCACCTCTGGTGCTAGCCTAGTTATGATTCCTTAATTGCTTTGTTTATGTTAACATTGCTTCCGCATAATTATTTCTAGTGTATGCTTGCATAGTTTGTTGGTAGCTACCCTTGTTTCGGTAGTTTTGAATGGCGGTAGTGGCTAGTTACTTAGGAGATATGACTATCTGACCCTAAGTAGGTACACTGAGTGGGAAGGGTAATGTATGACCAACTGAGGACCCTTCTTCGCTTGTACGATTTGACCAACTGATCACCTACCGTTTGGATGAACTTAAGAAGTCGGGGATGAGTGTTTAAGATGCTAGCGCCCGGGCACTCATTGTTACAAATCTTGCTTGTAGCGGTACTTAATGACTTGACTTAGGGGACTAAGAACAACTGGACTTTCGACGGGTCACCTGACATCTCCAGTGGAACCCTTTGTTGATAGGTTAGGACGAACTGACCAAATGCTGTCCTAGCGACTTTGACCCCACTTGAAGTAATTGGAAGTAATTAAACATGAACTTAGCTTGATAGGATGAATAACTAGGTTAGCACACTTCTCCTCTATTGCTCACAACCCTTGCCTCTATTTGCTTTCTTATTTTCTTGTTTTAGTAGTTAATCATTTCCATCTTAAAATCTATTAAAATTTGTGACACCTAGACTTAGTTTAAATCCGCACACATAGCTCTTGGGACGATCTCTGTTTTACCGAATACTACACTACACACGACCGGGCACATTGCCCGTTAGTGCATTAGGGTAGACCATAGGTATAACGAGAACTTATAAATATTAAAATCTGGTAAGTAAAACCTGCATCAATTGACCCTAGTTGATTCTATTTATTTATGCTTTACATAAAGAAAATTATTACAACTATTATTATATGGACTTTTAATAGTTACAGTAATAATTTGCAGGACACTAACTACATGAGTTCAGTATTTGTAAGACATTGTGGATTTGAAGCAACTGTAAAGATCGTTAGGGAAATCAAAAAAGCAAAGTTCATGTCACAAGAAATCGTGATTGGTGATCAGACTGAAAGTAGAGCCAATGCCCTTAACATTAATAGGTATGTACCTTTGATCTTTATACATGTATAAGCCTATATCTAAGTTTCACGAATTGTATTTTTTGTGCACTAGATGACAATTAGATAATACCAGGAAGTTATTTATCCACAATCTTCTAATACATGTGTCCCTTCCTATTATAGAAATTGTTTATATGTAGTGTTCATAATTAAGAAAAGAATCGAGGTTGCCAAAGAAACCATAACTATCTTAAATAGATGAATGAAGTCACTATAGGCTCGCTTGCTTATATCATGACAATTCCTAATCACTCAAAGTGAGTGTTAACTTTTTAGCTTATTGAACATCATGGGCATGAGAACAGTGAATACACATAAACACAATGTGCAGGTCATTTGCTCTAAATGGGTGTTTGGGTAAGATAAATTTAATGCGACATACAACGAGTTTGAAATAAAATGTGATGCTGCTAAAGAACTTGCTGAGATAAAGGAGTTTAGGAGACCTAAGGTATTACTTTTCTGTTTTTCAGGGGCGTTTGACACTAAAGCCCAAGAACACTTCTAAATAAGCTAAAAATATCAAGAAATGTGGTTTTGATATGCAAGATGATGGAACACGAGTGCTATATCAGAGCAACTTCAACAACATGCAGCTTCCAATCCAATATAACCAACAGGGCCCACTCTCATAGTCTCATTTATTACTAATAGTAAGTCTAATATTAATTAACATCACTCTTTTATTACTAATGCGCTCTTTTGCTTACCAGATTAATTAACATCACTCTGACATAATCAAACATGTAGCTACTCCTATGAGGACTAATCTCAGCTCAGTCATTCCAGTATATGCATCAACATCATCTATAACCATGTTTCAAGGTAACGTATTAGGTGGTTTGCAGTTATGTTGTTCTTTATTTCACAAACTTTATTCTGAAACCCGTTAATGAGTTTATTTCCATTAATGAATATAGGAATATTGCAACAGCAACATGTAAATGAATTAAGATAGAATAATTCTCCGTTTTCACGCCCACATGAAATGGGGACATCTAAAAAGTATGTCCAATTTATTTTATTTTGATTCTTTGACCTATAAGTACTTATATTCTGCATTGAAATTTCCGACACACAAATTAGTAAGAAAAATTTGCAAAAAGTAACGCAGTTAAATTCATCACAGAAACTACAAATTACACTTACATGATTGTTGGAATGTTTTTTGTATCAACGATTAAAGTCTGTTGGTTATGCCATGTTTTGTGTGTATTCATTTTATGTCATTTTCTCTTATGTATGTTCATGATATGTTGACATCGGGTACTTAGTAAGTAAAGAGCTTGAACTTTATAGCACTTGATAACAACAAATGAAAATGTTGGTAACTTTGTAAACTCCCTTAATTGATTAAACCAGCATCAAGATGTTGTTGTTGATTAAATCCAGAGATTATTAGACAATTTCTTTTTTCATCAACACTTGAAATAAAATTAATTTACCCCATTATACAAAAGCTTGTTGAATGTATTCTTTCTCTGGAACATGCCCGCGTGTCTGATTGGTCAAAATTGAGGTGGTATGGTTATCTACACCTGATTTTTCTCTAACCAAGGTGTGAGCCTTGAATTTTAAAATTTTCAACTTACATCTTTTACCTTTGTGGAATTCCCTCTGCTAAACCTGAAATTTTCATCTTCATGTTCTGGTCCTGTTAAAGGTTCGTCCTCTATTATTTTGATTGTTCATCATGCTCGTCATGCTTATTATTGATCTTATTTTGATTTTGAAACAAGGCGGAGATGAATAATGCTATGTTTCTTTGATGAACACCAAGTGTTCCATTTAATGACTTTTTGAATGTGGGTTGAAATATGAGGTTTTGATGAAAAATGAAAATGATAATACTATAAACAGCTCATCAGAATTCTGTTTTGTAGTTGTATTGTCACGGATGAATGGATCTCAAGAAAGTTTGCTCATGACACAGAGTTGTTTGAGTTAATTATGCACGTACCATAATTCGATGCAAGAGTTGTTAGTATTACTTCTTAGGGTTGTAGTAGATCATGTACAAGCATCTCTTAGGGCTTGGCATTGCTCATGTTTTTTACTCTTTCGCTTGCAATTAAGTAAAATCATTGTGGAAAAAAGATCAAATCATATTAATACATTTTATAATACTGACTTATACGTCAAGCTTTTATGAAGGTTTAGGATTTATTTTTCTTTTAGTTGTGTAAGGTGGTGTTTGTTAGTGACTTAATTGACTTAATATGAAAAAAACTGAATTTATTAAGTCATATTAAAACTGTTTGTTTGTGACTTAATAGAGAAAGATGACTGAAAATATTAAGCAATAAAACTGAGGGTGTCTGCATTAAGTCTTCTCTTAATTAAAATGACTTAATAAAAAAAATTAACAAACAAGCCCTAAGTTGTACATTAAGGCTATGTTTATTGGGTGGGTTGGCAACCCAATCTTATCAAAATACATACAAATATAGTATTTTTATAATAACGTATACAACCAACTTCCACAACCAAGATCACTTGGCAATCATGGACGGACCCACATGGGAGCCGGGTGTGGCATGGGCTACACCCAATTTTAGGTCACGAAGTGTAAATGTTTTATAAAATATGTCTTTTTTAGGTCGTGCAACCCCTAATTTTATCTAATAAATCTTTTATATGGCAACTTTAGTACTCATAATCATAAAAAAAAAATTGTGCAACACCCTCTAAAAAATCCTGGGTCCGTTTGGCAACCCAAATCCTCAACCCACGATCTGCATTTTTGGCCACATTTTTTTAATATTTAGTATTTTATATTGTTATCAAAAATTATATATATATATATATATATATATATATATATATATATATATATATATATATATATATATATATATATATATATATATATATATATATATATATATATATATATATATATATATATATATATATATATATATATATCAAAATTAAATATAAAGAAATAATGTTATATGTTAGGTTGGGTTGTTGATAAATGGTAAAAAAATATAGATTGGTTATATGTATTGGTTGTGTAGGTAGAGGAAAGAAAAAATAATATTTTATTAAAAAATTGGCTTATGATATATTATTGATAAAGATAGTTTTATATGATGTGCTTCACATGAACCTTTTCTGTTAATTTGTCATATCATGTCATAAACCGTTATGGCAATTAATATGGTACCATTGTATATGGTTTCAAATAGCAATTATAGACAAGTTTTATCTACTAACACACGTACAATTTTTTTTAAAAATACACGTGGGCCTTAGTACTATTTTTTCATAATTTTAGGGCAAAAATGTAAATCTAAAAATAAAACCCGAGTTATTAATTCAATCCCATTTAAAGCTTTTCCATCTCATAACCAACACAATGAACTGGAACAACACATAAGCATATTAAGGGACCGTTTGCTTTGTGGGTTTTGGGCTTAGATTTGATAAAAGCCATTTGGTTGAGGGTGATAGGTTTTAAAAATAGGATTGAGACCAAGTATTCTACTTTTGACTACTCCCACCACATGACCATGGATTACAAAGCAATTCCTTATCTTTTTGACAGTAAGTGTTTTTTTCTCTCTCTCATACAAGATCTCTCCTTTCTTCCTTTTCTTCTTTACCAAAATTCCACCCATACTTCTTGATTATTCTACAATTTCACCATTGTAAATCTATCAATTAACAGGTATCACTTTAACCCCTAATTGTTTTTCGTCGATTGAGTATTTTTTCATATATATCAAAATCATCAGTGGATGAATTTAAACTAAGTTTAAATTCTTGATTAATTTACATTATTTTTGTTTTGCCTTTTAAGGTTGTATGCAACGTTTGTTTCTAGAGAGTATATATTTGCTTGCTAATCTTTTAATGTTGTCATCGAAAATTTAGTTTTGTTATGATTATGTTTATAGTCCTTTGATGAAAAGTTATGTTATAGCATTGTGTTTATGATATTTATTTTATTAAGAATCATGGATATAATTTGTGTACACATAATCTCATAATTGAACTAACTCGCAATGCATTAACTATAGGTATGGTTGTAATTACTTGGTTGTTAGTTATTTTTTTCCTTCATGTTTTATAAACAACCTGGTGTTTATTTGAAAACAATAGATGGCTTGGCATTTTAAGAAAATCCCTAACGCAATGTCTAAAATAAAACTTCTTTTTTGTATATTTGTTTTAGAAGAAAATGGCACGTAGTCCCATCAGTAGCAGGCAACGCAACGCCCTGCGTATGTTCGAGATTATGAATTCACTTGTTAGCGTGTTTAATGTAGTATTCGTGACTTGGTTTTGATTATCATTGTTGCGTACAAGTATAGCAAGGCCTCTCATAAAAAGTAAGGAACAAAAAAAGCTCGAGAGAATTATCTGGTTGAATAGGCTAACAAAAGAATAAGACATCATTTGTGTCAGTCAGCTTCGGATGGACAGAAGAACATTTGTAACATTGTGTGAGATGGTAAGAGATATTGGAGGTTTAAAAGGCACACAAAACATGACATTAGAAGAAATAGTCGCGCTTTTCTTATATGTGTTGGCTCATCACAAAAAGAATAGAACAATTAGCCTACTATTTTTAAGAAGTGGAGAAACTATAAGTCGACAGTTTAATTGATGTCTTTTAGCTGTCTTGAAATTACATGAGGAATTGCTTCAAAAGCCACAACCTATCACAGAAGATTGTGAAAGCAATCGTTGGGAATCTTTTAAGGTAATTTTTTTATTCAGAAAACTTTAATATAGTTCATGTGCAAGGATCCGGATCATTTAAAAAGTAAGAATATTTTACAAAGTCTAAAAAGCATTTACAACCGTCAGATCATAATACAAATCTGATCAAATTAAAAAGAAGCATATACACATAGGGGCCATCTGGTCATTCCACCTTTCTTTTCCAAGTATTCTCCCAACCACCATTCATTATTAGATCAACGTAACACATCCCATCTCCTCATCCCCTTTCATCCCATCCAACCTCTCTCCAACACATAACTCTGGTAATCTTCATCACCCTTCATCACCGGACCATTGCATTGTCACAGCACCGTCTCCATCACCATCATCATCTTCACGCCATTAACACCACCATCTTCACGCCGTCACCATCAGGTTCCAACTGATAAAACTTTTTTTCGTACTTTTCGACTTCATGATAGTCGGGTAAACATAAAGGATTTGTTGTTGAAATGTGGTACGTATAATGATGCACACCAACTGCTCGACTCGACGAAATGCTTCAACCAGATTTTGAGGTTTTAGTTAATGAAATGATGTTTTAATTTTTTTTTATTTTCATGAATTTTGGTTAGTATGATGTTTTTTTTCAGGAAAAGGAAAATATTCTTGCTTTGAATTTAATAAGATTTTTTTTTTGTTAGTATGATGTTTTAACATAACTTATCAAATGTTGCTTCAGCAATGTAATTTGAAAAATGATGTTAAATCAACACAAAAATTTACTTTGATATATCATGATATTTTTAAAAATGCGTTTATTTTTTATGAAAAGTCTGTGAGTTATTATTATTATTTTATTTTATTTTATTTTTTTATAAAAAGGTGTGATTTTTTGTTAAAAAGTGACTCCACAACTTTATATTTGATCCGCTTATTTTTGATAATGTTTAGCAGTTCGTTAGTTAGTTTTGGTCATTGGTTAATTTTGTTCATTAGTTATTTTTTATAATGTTCATCACTTCAAGTTAGTATTGTTCATCAGTTCATCAATTTTTCTAATAAAAACACAATGTTTATCAGTTCATCGGTTATTTTTTATATTGTTCATCAGTTATTTTTTATCTTGAAGTTTTGTGTTTTGTGTGTGTCAATTTGTTCACATATTTAAGGTTAATAGTTGTTAATTTGTTCACATATTTAAGGTTTGTTCATCAGTAATTTTTTATATTGTTCATCAGTTATTTTTGATAACGTTCATCAGTTAGTATTTATAATCTTCAGCAGTTTTTGAAAAAATAACGTTCATCAGTTATTTATGATATTGTTCATCAGTTATTTTTGACAACGTTCATCAGTTATTTTTTATAATGTTCAACAGTTTTCGAAAAAATAACGTTCATCAGTTATTTTTTATATTGTTCATCAGTTATTTTTTATAACGTTCATCAGTTATTTTTTTATAATTTTGTATAACGTTCATCAGTTATTTTTTATATTGTTCATCAGTTATTTTTATAACGTTCATCAGTTATTTTTTTATAACGTTCATCAGTTATTTTTTTAGGTTATTCATCAGTTCTCTTAAATTTTGTTCATCAGTTTATCGGTATTCAAAAAAATCATAATGTTCATCGGTTGTCGAAAAAATTATAATGTTCATCAGTTATGGTCACAATGTTCATCAGTTTATCATTAAGTTGTTCATCAGTTAAAAATAAACCAAAAATAACAAAAAAAATGTATTTTGGTATATCAATTAGTGCATTTGAATGTACTTTTATAAGAAAAATCTCTTTTAGGCATTTTATCAAACACTTTGTATACATTAAATATGACTAAGACGTCATCATTAAGGTGCAATATCTCACACATATCATATCGGATTAGAGTGATTCAAATTTCTGAGTAAAGAATGGTCAAAAGCCTACAATTTTCATGTTTTAAGTTTTGTAAAATTCGGCTTTTAAGCAAGTCAAAATTAGAGCCGAAAATTTCAAAAAAATCAACACCCACTTAAAAAAGTTGGAAAAAAAAAGTTGAGATTCATTGATTCGCTCCCGAACAGTCAAGTTTTCTCACACAAGCCGGCCACTTGTGAATGGCCGACCGTAAGAAACTTAAAACGGTTCAGAAACGAATGCAATGAAGATCAGGAGAGTATAGGGTTTCCCCGGGTCGTTATGTCCCAGCGAGCTATGCGAAGAATCACCAAACGAATAGTGATCGAGAGATTTGAACAGAAAAAGGGATTGAATGATATTATAACTACAGAAATAGCCTATAATTACAACGGCTTAAATGCAAATTAAAGGAAATTAAAAAGATAAAAAAAATATTAAATAAACGCTATCACTATTTGCAAAATGATGTTTTTGATTTTATGTTTTATAAAACTGAATTAAAAACTACGCGACGTACAAATGAAAATGTGAAACTTACACAATATTAATCCTAAAAATATGAAAATGATATTTTTACAAACCTAATGATATGAGAAAATTTTTAGAAAAAGAAAATTATTTTTATAACTATTTAATTAATTATTATTAATTAAAAACTATTTTAACTATTTAATAATAACCTAAAATACAAGAAAATATGAAATAAAGCTTAGAAAAATAAAATTATGAATTGGAAAAATCTAAAATATCAAAAGAGAATTTTCAAAACTATTTTTGTATTTTTCTGAATATTTTTCTATTTTCTAGGAATTAAAAACTATTTAAAACTACTTAAATTACTTAAAAATACAAATTTAACTAAGAAAAATCTGAAAAAATATTTTTTTGACTTTTTATATTTATCTTAACTTAAGAAAAATGAAAAATTATTTTTTTGAAACTTTTCTTAATTAATTGCATTAAATGCTAATTAAAAAGACTTAAAAACTAATTTAAATTAAGAAAAATACCAAACTGACCTAGAAAAATCTGAAAAATTCAGGATAAGACTAAAATAATATTCTAAAGCTGAGAAAAATATAAAAACAGGTGGCTATGTGTGGGATTATGCAACTGCTATGCCAAGTACTTATGAATAAGCACTTAAAATAAGCAAATGGTACCAAATAAGCAACACACTGATACAGAACCAATATTATGCTAAAATTACCCAAATGCAACTTAAAACAACAAGTCTAAACCTCTGGATTACAAGTTACAAAGATTGTGATGATTTGATTATGAGCTAAAAACAGGTTTTGAGGCCTACTTTGCAGCCTGAAAATAAGCACTCAAATAAGCTAGAAATCAAAAACCAAATATGGAGACATAAACTAGACCTGGGTGTGTGCTTGTAAACCAAAAACCAAGCTTGGAAAAGCTCTAATGAGCACTGTGCAAGGCTTGCACACAACCTGTGCACACTCAGTTAATACTGAGTGTGTGCACAGGGCATATCAGACCCAATTGACAAGCCCATTTGAAGCTTTTAAAAAATTTGTAAAATTCCACAAAAATGGTAATAAGCAAGTGGACCAGTTGAACTTAATGAACCCACAATTTCACTTAGATTGACCCAATAATGAATCAATGAAAAATCAACTTAGATAGGCTCAAAACTGAAATTTTGCAAATTTGACTTTTTGACAAAAATGAAAGGGTTGACTTATTTGAACTTTGCAATTGATTTAAGGACTGAAATTGATGTAATATGATGAAATAACACTTCTGCAAACTATATTTATGATAACTTAGCACAAATCAAGATTTTGAATTTCCAAAATCCCATCAGTTGAGAAATTAAGACAGTTAACAAATGATTTTGACTTTTGTTGTTCTAGAGTGCAAAGTAAAGACTAGAATGAGTTCAATAAAGCTTAACAAGCCTAAACCAACAAACTTAAACCACTGAGCTAGCCTCTAAAACAGTTAAACCAACAGTCCCAAACACACCTTTATATCACTGAATTTGAACTTTAAATGAGCTAACTACTTAACTAGCTAACAATATTGAACAAAATAAGTTAAATTAACTTAAATACTATTTAATAAACAGATTTGAACCAGTTATAACTACAAATGAAGATTATGCAATGAAACCTTGAAAATCACTTACAAAGGGTCCTTAGCCACAATGGCTTGAAACAATGAACCCATGAACTCTATCCTATGTTATCCAACCCAATAACTCTGAATCAACCCAAAGCTAGCACTGCTTCACCCATTAACCATATCCAAAACCAAATTGAGCTCAGTTGACTTTATTTGACCAAATTCCAAACTTGATTGAAACTTAAAAGCAAGCTTACAATAAGCTATAATAAGCTCATATAAGCCTGTTTGAGCTTAAAAATAAGCTAATAAGAGCTTGTATATCAGACTTTGAAATGGAAATTTTCAACAGTAATACAAAAATATGAAAATAGATAAAACTTTGGAATTGATAATTAAAAGTTGATTATACTGATAATGTAACTTAAGTTTGATACAAGAAAGCAAGAAATTACACCTTTTACATTTAACTAGAACTTTTAAGTTAAAAACGACATTATTGAAATTTTTAAAAACTACAAGACTCCTTTCTACTCTTCCTCTTGCTTCCTTTTATACTCCAAACTCTTTCTCTCTCTATTCTGAGCAGTTCCCAGCAATTTTCTCAGCCATTGGATTACTTGAACTGATATTGGCCCTTGGATTGATTTTGGCGCCAAAAGATAAATAAGCCAGTGAGGTTGAGTGAGGGGGGGGGGAATGAGCATTAAATGCTTCTTGGAGGTTAGTTGAGGTGGGGGGAACAAGGTGGAGTAAAGGTGAGGAGGGGGGATGGGTGTTAGATTGTTGCAGAGTAGCAGTTGGGAAGAAGGAAAAAAATGGCGCGTATGCCTTGTTTGACCAGAGGTTTGACCAAGGCTAATATATGAAAGGGGGTCCAAAATGCATATGACAGGGGGTCACAAGGGCAAAAGGCAGGGTCCAAATGGGTTTATGACAAGGGTCCAAGGTCAAAAAAGGTTTTAA
Organism: Chrysanthemum seticuspe; assembly: GCA_019973895.1. Classification (NCBI taxonomy): domain Eukaryota; kingdom Viridiplantae; phylum Streptophyta; class Magnoliopsida; order Asterales; family Asteraceae; genus Chrysanthemum; species Chrysanthemum seticuspe. The sequence continues at coordinate 245,783,168 of BPTQ01000005.1, read as the reverse complement.
TGACAAGGTCCTATGTGTAAATTCTGAAAATTCAAGGACCAAAGCTGCCAATTCATCAAAGATGTTTCAAGGGACCAAAAGTAACAAGCTTCAATAGTTCAAGGACCTATCTTGACATTTTCAAATTTCCAATGGCCATTTTTGCCAATTTTGAAACTTGGAGGACCAATTTTGTAATTTCTCAAAACTTTTGATATTTTTCACCAAAGGACTAATTTTGACAACTTATGATTTTAAAAGGACCTTTGGTGATTTTTTCTTTTGAAATTTTGTGCTCAGGGACTATTTCTGACAATTTTTGAAACTTGGGGGACTGAAACTGCCAATTATGCAAACTTAGCTCATTTTTCATCTGATTTTGAACATTTTGCATCTGAAACATATAAAATGCAATTTTGGAATATTTTCAGTATTTTGATGCATTTCTGAGCATTTTTAAACGTTTTGCAGTTCAGATTTGACTAAAAATGATGAGTATTTACACACTCATCAATCCCCCACACTAAACTATTGCTAGTCCCTAGCAATCTTTTGAGAAAAACTTAATGGATTTGAATCTCTTTACCAAAAGCCATTACTTCTGGAGTAGCCAAATGTTTCAGTTCAAGTAAGAACCATGGTACACCGATAACCATGTGATTTTGAGCAAACCACCAGCTTCCAACGGATTTGATTTGTCTTTACCAGAAGCCGTTTGCTTCTGGACTAGCCAACTCTTAGATAAATTATCAATATTATCTTTGGTGAGCTGATTACCAATTATGGTTTTTCCACTGCCTTTACCACAAGCCATAAACTTGCGGGCTAGCCAACTCTTCACTTTTAAGGATATGGTGAGCTGAATACCATACAATTTTGGGCAAATTGCAAGCCGTCAACGGATTTGAGATATCTTTACCAAGAGCCGTTTGCTCCTGGATTAGCCAATCCTTTTGTTTTTTAGACATGGCGGACTGATAACCAATTGAGTAAGTGTAAAACACTTACTCCAAAAAAAATTTTGGCCAAAAACGGGGGAATTAGGTGGTATAATTATATGATAAAATTCGTGAGAATTCTCCCCCACACTTAGAAATGAATATTGCCCTCAATATTCAAAGTACCGGCGGTTATGCCGAAACTGAGAACGTAAAAGGGAAATACTACGGCCATTATTATGAAAGATTTTTTTTTTTTTTTTTTTTTTTTTTTTTTTTTTTTTTTTTTTTTAAGAAACTTATATATATACATAGCATGTGGGGCAACTCCCCCACACTAGGGTGGTACACACGGGTGAAAACCCATGTTTAACTACTGTTTTTGATTACCGAGTCGCTAGCTTGACTCGACCCCGAATTCATTGGTTCATGGGGAAGCAAAGTGGAAGAAACAATCTCCATCGGACTTTCATTCAAGATGTTTGGACAAACATTTGAAGCACGTGAAAGTTCCACCCCGATGAGATATACATAGAACCGGCTAAAAAATGATAAATGAAAATGCCGGGGTCAAAGATAGTGTCTTCATTCCCGAAGGAGTGAAGATGAAGAGAAATCACAAGATATTTGAGGAAAGGAAGAAAGATTTTGATAACAATCAAGATCCATTCTTCATCCTCAAATGTAGACATATCGGGAGGAAGGGTGAGGGTAGTATCATTAATAGGTAAACTCGTATGATAGAGTACACCTTCCTCCGAGCCAATATTATCCTCAAGATCAAAATAGAAATGATCATGTTCCGGAGGAGATATGTCATGAGAGAGTTCACCGGAGAACTCTTCATGAAGAGAATCATTCACATGAAGTGAAATTGTGAACTCTTGTTACATTGTGGGCTCATCACTATCCTCAATCTGAGTATCAAAGAGTGGATTCTCAGAAATTAAAGTGAATTCAGAGTTGAATTCAAATAGAGGATTAGTGAGAGTTGTTTTGAATGCTTCAGGAACAAAGTGATTAATATTCTCTATTGGACTGTTGGGATAAGAAGTGAGTGAACGATCATTATCAAGGAGACTTTCAGTCTCTCCCAGATCGGCTTCGAAATCAAAGAGATCATCATCACTTTCCGATGAAAGTGGACTGATGTCAGTGAGTTCATTGGTGAACTCCTCAAGAAGAGGATCAGACTGTGGGAGTGATGTCTCAACATACTCGATGTTTCCATAGGAAGCACAATCGTCGCTAAAATCAGAGAAAGTTTCAAAATGATCTTTTGAACACTCAAGAGGGGAAAGAGAATCACACATATGATCAGAAGTTCCCTGTGACTCTCTCGGGATTGGGACAAGGTTCTCAACACTAGACTTTATGAATTCGTCCGATTCCTTTTCAGGAACAGTGTCAAGATGCTCGTCCCCCATGTTCAGAGAGTGAGTGGGAGCTTCGGGTGTGATAGCAGTTGTTTGAGAATGAATCTTAACTGCTGGGATATCAACTGACTGAGGGAGTTGAGAAATATTATCTTTAAAAGGATAAAAACTCTCCTCGTCATCATCATACAGAGCTGCCTTAAGAAATTGGGAACGCCTTAGAGCTGCATGCTCTAGGACTAATAATTCTTCCCTAGATTTACGGGCCTCTCGATCTTCGGCAAGCAATTCTCCCATGGTCTTTTCACCACTCACTTGATTCTTAAAGTTACTAATCATTTCTTCAAGTGTTTTCATTGCGGTTTCAAAATTTTGGGAGATTTCTTGAGACAACGGCTCAGGTGGAGTTTGAACCGTATGGTGCTGTGGAGGTTGGAAATTGTCAAACATGTAAGAGTCATGATTGTTATAAGGAAATGGATTCCCTATTTGACAATCAGAGCTGAAGTGAGGACCTCCACAGTACTTACAACAGTAAAACTGCTGAGTCTGGACTGGTGAATTATATGGATATTGGTCATAACCACAGTTCTGAGTATCACAGGAAAACTGTTCATAGACAAACGTGTTTCCGGATTGACACTCAAATCCTAGGTGAGGACCTCCACAAAATTCACAGCAGTTATGTTGGTTATATGAAGATAGGTCGGGCTGTGGTGGGTAGTTGGAAAAGTTTGAGGGGTCGTTAAATGAGTTCGGATTAGGATCATAATCAAATGAATTCCTCGAACCGCAAAACAAACAACTCCCGTTATGAATATCATTACCACATTGTACACACGTACACCAACGACAGGGTGAACCAAAGAGAGGCTCACCACAACCGACACAAGGAATAAACGATTGCATTTGAGAGTTATGAGAAGGAATCAGTTTATTCAAAGAATCAACAAAACCAACATGGTGATCCGAATGACTATTAAGACTCGAAGAACATTTTGAAAAATCCGGAGGTGGGACAAGTGGTGTGCTCTGAGAGCTAGAAATTTCCACCACTTCCGTTATGGTCTCTGGTTCTGGTTCTTGAGAAACGTGAAGATTAAGCAAGTTATTCTTGCTAGTAACCGGTCTAAATTCTGCACGTTTGCTTTTAACCGTAAATCGTGAAAGTTTAGGATCAATCCTAGACGGCTTAGGAGCAATTGAGGGTTTAGATCTTTGGATAACCGTAGGTTGGACGTATTTAGAACTTCCATTGTTAGAGGGAAGTATCTGGTCCTTTGTCACCTCGGTTTCTCGTTCCATTGCCCTACGCAGAATTAATGGATCATCACGAACAACACGAATTCTTGACATTTGCGATAAAGTCTGAAGTTTTTCAACTTCGTCCCAGAATTCGTCCTCGAGAGATTCCATGAGAATAGAAGAAGTTAGAATCAAATGGATAGAGGGTAAAGGGATAAAGAATCAAAAAGGGTAAGAGGGTAAAGAGGAATATTTTTGGTATTTTTTAAAAACATGATGTGAAAACAAAGAATGAAAATCTTTTTGGGTTTTTGATTTTTATAAGAAAATATAAATACATACAGATGGTATAAACAAGGAGTGAATATTCAAATCACTAATCTGCTAAATGGAAGATAATCAGCACAGCTCCCCGGCAGTGGCGCCAAAAATTTGATTCGCTCCCGAACAGTCAAGTTTTCTCACACAAGTCGGCCACTTGTGAATGGCCGACCGTAAGAAACTTAAAACGGTTCAGAAACGAATGTAATGAAGATCAGGAGAGTATAGGGTTTCCCCGGGTCGTTATGTCCCAGCGAGCTATGCGAAGAATCACCAAACGAATAGTGATCGAGAGATTTGAACAGAAAAAGGGATTGAATGATATTATAACTACAGAAATAGCCTATAATTACAACGGCTTAAATGCAAATTAAAGGAAATTAAAAAGATAAAAAAAAAATATTAAATAAACGCTATCACTATTTGCAAAATGATGTTTTTGATTTTATGTTTTATAAAACTGAATTAAAAACTACGCGACGTACAAATGAAAATGTGAAACTTACACAATATTAATCCTAAAAATATGAAAATGATATTTTTACAAACCTAATGATATGAGAAAATTTTTAGAAAAAGAAAATTATTTTTATAACTATTTAATTAATTATTATTAATTAAAAACTATTTTAACTATTTAATAATAACCTAAAATACAAGAAAATATGAAATAAAGCTTAGAAAAATAAAATTATGAATTGGAAAAATCTAAAATATCAAAAGAGAATTTTCAAAACTATTTTTGTATTTTTCTGAATATTTTTCTATTTTCTAGGAATTAAAAACTATTTAAAACTACTTAAATTACTTAAAAATACAAATTTAACTAAGAAAAATCCGAAAAAAATATTTTTTTGACTTTTTATATTTATCTTAACTTAAGAAAAATGAAAAATTATTTTTTTGAAACTTTTCTTAATTAATTGCATTAAATGCTAATTAAAAAGACTTAAAAACTAATTTAAATTAAGAAAAATACCAAACTAACCTAGAAAAATCTGAAAAATTCAGGATAAGACTAAAATAATATTCTAAAGCTGAAAAAAATATAAAAACAGGTGGCTATGTGTGGGATTATGCAACTGCTATGCCAAGTACTTATGAATAAGCACTTAAAATAAGCAAATGGTACCAAATAAGCAACACACTGATACAGAACCAATATTATGCTAAAATTACCCAAATGCAACTTAAAACAACAAGTCTAAACCTCTGGATTACAAGTTACAAAGATTGTGATGATTTGATTATGAGCTAAAAACAAGTTTTGAGGCCTACTTTGCAGCCTGAAAATAAGCACTCAAATAAGCTAGAAATCAAAAACCAAATATGGAGACCTAAACTAGACCTGGGTGTGTGCTTGTAAACCAAAAACTAAGCTTGGACAAGCTCTAATGAGCACTGTGCAAGGCTTGCACACAACCTGTGCACACTCAGTTAATACTGAGTGTGTGCACAGGGCATATCAGACCCAATTGACAAGCCCATTTGAAGCTTTTAAAAAATTTGTAAAATTCCACAAAAATGGTAATAAGCAAGTGGACCAGTTGAACTTAATGAACCCACAATTTCACTTAGATTGACCCAATAATGAATCAATGAAAAATCAACTTAGATAGGCTCAAAACTGAAATTTTGCAAATTTGACTTTTTGACAAAAATGAAAGGGTTGACTTATTTGAACTTTGCAATTGATTTAAGGACTGAAATTGATATAATATGATGAAATAACACTTCTGCAAACTATATTTATGATAACTTAGCACAAATCAAGATTTTGAATTTCCAAAATCCCATCAGTTGAGAAATTAAGACAGTTAACAAATGATTTTGACTTTTGTTGTTCTAGAGTGCAAAGTAAAGACTAGAATGAGTTCAATAAAGCTTAACAAGCCTAAACCAACAAACTTAAACCACTGAGCTAGCCTCTAAAACAGTTAAACCAACAGTCCCAAACACACCTTTATATCACTGAATTTGAACTTTAAATGAGCTAACTACTTAACTAGCTAACAATATTGAACAAACTGAGTTAAATTAACTTAAATACTATTTAATAAACAGATTTGAACCAGTTATAACTACAAATGAAGATTATGCAATGAAACCTTGAAAATCACTTACAAAGGGTCCTTAGCCACAATGGCTTGAAACAATGAACCCATGAACTCTATCCTATGTTATCCAACCCAATAACTCTGAATCAACCCAAAGCTAGCACTGCTTCACCCATTAACCATATCCAAAACCAAATTGAGCTCAGTTGACTTTCTTTGACCAAATTCCAAACTTGATTGAAACTTAAAAGCAAGCTTACAATAAGCTATAATAAGCTCATATAAGCTTGTTTGAGCTTAAAAATAAGCTAATAAGAGCTTGTATATCAGACTTTGAAATGGAAATTTTCAACAGTAATACAAAAATATGAAAATAGATAAAACTTTGGAATTGATAATTAAAAGTTGATTATACTGATAATGTAACTTAAGTTTGATACAAGAAAGCAAGAAATTACACCTTTTACATTTAACTAGAACTTTTAAGTTAAAAACGACATTATTGAAATTTTTAAAAACTACAAGACTCCTTTCTACTCTTCCTCTTGCTTCCTTTTATACTCCAAACTCTTTCTCTCTCTATTCTTAGCAGTTCCCAGCAATTTTCTCAGCCATTGGATTACTTGAACTGATATTGGCCCTTGGATTGATTTTGGCGCCAAAAGATAAATAAGCCAGTGAGGTTGAGTGAGGGGGGGGGAATGAGCATTAAATGCTTCTTGGAGGTTAGTTGAGGTGGGGGGAACAAGGTGGAGTAAAGGTGAGGAGGGGGGATGGGTGTTAGATTGTTGCAGAGAAGCAGTTGGGAAGAAGGAAAAAAATGGCGCGTATGCCTTGTTTGACCAGAGGTTTGACCAAGGCTAATATATGAAAGGGGGTCCAAAATGCATATGACAGGGGGTCACAAGGGCAAAAGGCAGGGTCCAAATGGGTTTATGACAAGGGTCCAAGGTCAAAAAAGGTTTTAATGACAAGGACCTATGTGTAAATTCTGAAAATTCAAGGACCAAAGCTGCCAATTCATCAAAGATGTTTCAAGGGACCAAAAGTAACAAGCTTCAATAGTTCAAGGACCTATCTTGACATTTTCAAATTTCCAAGGGCCATTTTTGCCAATTTTGAAACTTGGAGGACCAATTTTGTAATTTCTCAAAACTTTTGATATTTTTCACCAAAGGACTAATTTTGACAACTTATGATTTTAAAAGGACCTTTGGTGATTTTTTCTTTTGAAATTTTGTGCTCAGGGACTATTTCTGACAATTTTTGAAACTTGGGGGACTGAAACTGCCAATTATGCAAACTTAGCTCATTTTTCATCTGATTTTGAACATTTTGCATCTGAAACATATAAAATGCAATTTTGGAATATTTTCAGTATTTTGATGCATTTCTGAGCATTTTTAAACGTTTTGCAGTTCAGATTTGACTAAAAATGATGAGTATTTACACACTCATCATTCATATATCATAATGCACACCAAATTAAAGATAATTAAATTTAAAAAAATATGGTGAAATCGGTTTTTCATAAAAGTTTGTCGTTTAAAAATTATTTACGTTTGAAGTTTTGAGGTGTAATAAAAAAAATGAGTTAAAATGATCAAAATGCCCCCCTAACCGAATTTAATAAGAAAAAAGGAAGGATTGGGTGGGGGACACATGTCACTCGATGATAGGCTTTCTAAACTTTTTTATTTATTTTTTTCACTTTGCAAGGGATCTCAACTCTCATGTGCAATATTAATCCGTTGTTCATTATTAATTAACAAATATGAAAATTAAAGGGTTGTCTAGGAGCTTTAGACGAGACTTCAATTAGAGCCACGCCTCCATCCGATCAGAAACCAAGGTATCGGACTAGAAAATCAGACATAGCAACAAATGTGCTAGGAGTTTGTTGTCCAAACATGCAATTCATATATGTTTTACCCGGTTGGGAGGGCTCGGCACATGATGGTCATGTATTAAGGGATGTCGTAAGTAGGGACGATGGTCTAAAAATTCCTCAAGGTATATTTGTCACAACATTCGTATCTTTTTCTATGTTTTTAATGTGTACTTGTACTAATAAAGTTTTTGTATTGTTCAAATTTGAAGGTTGTTATTATCTGGTGGATGCCGGATATTGCAATGCTCCTGGATTCCTAGCCCCCTTTCGAGGTGAGCGATATCATCTAAACGAATTTCATGGTCAACAACCACGAAGAGCCGAAGAATATTTTAACATGAAACATTCAAAGGCTAGAAATGTGATTGAAAGATGTTTTGGTTTGTTAAAAGGGCGTTGGAACATATTAGCTTCCCCTTCGTTTTTCCCAATAGGTACTCAAGTCCGCATTATTCTTGCTTGTTGTCTTTTACATAATCTAATAAGAAAGTACATGAGCGTTGATCCACTAGAGTTTGAACAAGCTGAAGAAGACGAGATTGAAGATGAAGAACCATTGGAAGATGAAGGTTATTTGACACATATTAATCCAACAGATGAATGGTCCAACTTCAAGAAAGATTTGGCGCATCAAATGTTCAATAGTTGGAGAGAAACAACAAATATTTGACGTTTACTGGATTCTAGGACTGCCTTCGCTGGTTGTGTGCGCCCTTGGGCCTCAATATAAGATTGTTTCATGGTCTGTTGTGCAACTTTTGCTATTGTCTTATTTCACTCAAATTAAGTAGATTTTGTTTGTTCGAGCCCTTTTCAGTTTTTTGTGTTTAGTCGGGCTGCTAAGTTGATGCCCCATCTACTGATGTATCCACATCTACATCTACTAATCTATTTTTTTTGTTAGTGTGAGGCTTCTAATATTGTCCACATTTTTTTTTTTTTTTTTTTTTTTTTTTTTTTTTTTTTTGGTAGTGTGAGCTTCTAATATTCAAGTATTGTATTACCCTTTGGATTATTATAAAAATATTTTGATTTTGAAATTCTATTTTGTGCCATTATATGTTCAAAGTGTTACGTTCTTGTTTATGGATAATTATTGCACTTATATTCTAATGCCAAAAAATAATAAACAAACATATATTTTTTTATGACTAAACCCATGAGAAGCCAAACATCAATTTTGAAAGTTACAAAACCAAATCCTAATCCAAAATCTAATCCAAATCCAAATCTTAATCCTAAACCCATCTACAAACCAAACGGGCCCTAAATTAGTATATTTTCAATTATGAAAAAATAGGGACACGTTAATTTGTTTGTACAAAAATTAAACTATTTGTTTTTCAATAGATAAACTACATTATTAAAAAACTTAGACTAAACCCCGTGCGTGCACGGGCATTATAACTAGTACATACTATATGATCATACATGCTAGCTACATGATCATATATACTATACATAAACATACAAGCCCTCTACCTACGAGGTTCTGACTAACAGTCGGAGGGTGGTTCTTGGGGCTTCAGCCTCGGGACCCTTCTAGCGGTTACTTTCATTGTACTACACAACACTTTCATGCTCGGGATGATGTGGAACGGCTCAATCAATTGTCAAGACTAGCCCAGTGGATTTATGCTTCAACAGTTGTATTATTTTTTTGTGCTAACCTGACCCGACAGTTTTAAACATTCATTTCTTACCCAAACGGCCAAACCTATATCAGTCGGTTGTCTCACATATCATTTTTATACCTCTATTAATAATCTATTTTTCATTGTGTTAATCAAGTATTAGTGATAAGTAAGGACGTGTTTTTGAATTATTAATGGTGGACTGGACAAATAGACAGTGCCAAGAAATATCATGCACAACAAAATTCAAGAAAGCAAAAATGACTATGTTAAACCATAATATATGGCTACAACTCGAAGTTATAAACATAGCAACATCAAGATCCAGTCGGGCAAAACGAAACTTATTTCACCTCTAACCTGTTTGTATAACGCCTAAAAGAAAAGTTATGCTATTTACCACAACAAGCATCATACTAATGATCATGTGAAGACGAGCAGTTGGCTGTTGCCTATCACTTTTGCATATAGCCATTTAGTCTTTTTCGGTTCTTTCTTTAATTTCTTTATGCATTCCCCGCCCTTTGATCAACATTCAAGAGTTTTGGCTCTTCGTGCACATATGTGGATATTGCTCGACTACAATCCATACTCACCACTAGAGAATTCTTGGCTCGACATACTTCCTGGCTTGTTTCTTCTGTTATTACCATTGTTTGAATGCATAGCATAGTCAGGGCTTGCCTCACTAGACCCCAATGTGGCATTTGACTTCCTATTTGCTTTGGTCAAGTCTTCCAATGACACATCACCTTCTAGTATACGCACAACCTGTCATGTTGACATATACCAAATGGTTAGAATTACATGTGCGTAGTTTGAAGTGAAAAGGGGATCTAGTCTCAATATTTAGTTAATGAGTAACTACAATGCAAATTCAGCACACCCATAGTACACACCTGGCTCATTTTAGGCCGTCTCTTGGCAGCATGACGAAGACATATAGCTGCACATGCTACCATGCGATGCATCTCATCTCTATTATAGTTACCCCCCAAACGTGGATCGACCATCTCATCAAAACTTCCCCCTTCTGATGCTTGTATCAATACAGGTGTGGCCTGCATCCACAAATCAGTAGCATTTACAGTTAGATAAGAGCATATAAGATCGACTTATTTCTCAAGAATGGGTCAATTCGGGTTTTTTTTTTATTTCAAATGAGTAAAAAAAAAACAAAAAACAAAAAAAAACACATTTACGTGCCAAGTCAGTTGATAATGCCATGGTCTAGTTTTAATGCATACAACATCATGAATTGTTCTATTTTAAAACTATATTCGAAATCATAAAAGAGAACCAGGAAAGAATAGAACTCTAAAACTGATATGCCTAGAATGTGCCTTAGGTGGATTCCTAAATTAAAAAATTTAGTTGAGCCACGATTGCATAAAGCCCCCCAAAAATTGCTAGAAAAGCAGATAAGATGTTTAGGATTTAATGATCTACTAAAAAAAACGACGCATTCCAACATTAACATTTTATGATTTTTACCCGATCCATCTATCTTGTCACCTCTATTAGCTAAAAAACCAAATGTCCTGTAAAGATTAAAGATTACCCAATCGATTAAACTATCATCTTCATCACTGTCTATTTCAACAGCTCTTCTTCCAGTGATTAGTTCTAAGAGCACAATTCCATACGAAAAAACATCAGATTTCTCGGTCAGCTTACCAGTGGACGCATATTCAGGTGCCAAGTATCTATACATTTATATATCCACTGTTAATAATCAAGATATATCATCTTTTGACAAAATAAAATGCGTCTTTTCCAGTACTAATAAATGTTATGTACCCAAAAGTTCCCATGATTCGTGTTGAGACATGAGTGTGTTCATCCGCAGAAAGTTTTGCCAAGCCAAAATCCGCCACCTGATCAATTTAATATCATCTTTGCAACATTAGCATTATGTATAATCTATGGTACTGGTGTTAGCTATAGGTTAGGTGGATCTTTTAGTACCTTAGCCTCAAATTGGTTATCGATCAGTATATTTGCAGCCTTAATGTCTCTATGAATAATGCGAGGATTACCTACGTAACATGAAGTTAGACAATCAATAAATGGCTTCCTTAGAGATGGCAGTCTTAACCATGAACTTGTAAAGAAAGTAAAAAAATTAGCCTAAAAGAAAACAAGTCAAATTGATTGTGTTAAAAGTCCTTAACATGCTTGTACAATATCCCAGGTGACGAAAAGAAATAGTCCTTACAATCTTCATGAAGGTAAGCGAAACCTTTGGCTGATCCTAAAGCAATTTTTAATCTTGTTGAGCAGTCAAGAAAGACACGACCCTTGCCTGAAATTTAAACCATGCAAGATAAACGTTAACCACAATCTTGAAGGAATATGAACGATAATAAAGTAACAAATTTGGTTTAGTGCATACGTTGAAGATGGTATTCAAGAGTACGATTGGGGATAAATTCATAAACCAACATTCTTTTTTCACCAGCGATACAATATCCAGCAAGAGATACAAGGTGACGATGATGCACACGACTAATAATTTCAACTTCCGCTTGAAATTCACGTTCACCTTGGCCACTACCAGCTTTGAGACTTTTGACAGCTACCTCTTTTCCATTAGGTAACACGCCTTTATATACATACCCAAATCCACCTTGTCCTAAAAGCAAAGATCTATCGAACCCACGTGTAGCTGTGGCTAATTCATCATACGTAAAAGTGTTGTGACTGAACCCCATTGCGAACCCGGGGTGTGGAGGTGGCAATGGGGATTGGTAAGGTCCAGAAGATGCTCCACTCTTGTGTGGTTCGTAACTCGCTGAACTACTTATGGGTGGTGGCATCTTTAGATGTATGCCACTTGGTTGTGGTTGTTGGTTCGGTACTTCTTGCTGAGTACCTATGTTACAAACACAATAATCGAAATCAATATTTAAGTACACAATAATGAATGGAAAATTACCAAGCTAACCGTTTTGAGATGAAATCTAAACTATTTTGACCCATTTTCATATTTACACTGAAATGACCTTCTCTTGCGCTATATGTTGTTGTGAAATTTAATTTGTGAGGTAAATCAATTTTTAATATGGACAAAGTAAAAAATAGAGAAAAAAAGTGTTCGCCACAAAACAAAGTCTTTCGTGACGTCATGAAGTAAAGGGTCAGTTTTGAGAAGTTTAAAAACTCGTCAAAATGGTGCAGGTATCATCTTAAAACCATTAGTTTGATGGTTTTGCCTTGAATCTATGATATGAAAGCATTTGTCACAAATAAAATTGGGACAAGTTTAGTACTTATAATTTTGTGTTTATGCTTCCTTCGTTTACAACAACAGCAGCAACAACACATGCATATTAAGATTAAAAATAGTAACAATGTTGCTCCCGCTATTGCTCCTATTATGATAGCTTTATCGCTTGAGTTACCACCCCCTAGCGATTTGTCATCTAGAAAGGGTAACAATCTATGCAATGGTGGTATTTTTGATCCATTATCTGAATTATGAGGTTTTTTCTTATGGTTTTTGTTATTGTTGGAAGATGGCGATTTCTTGTTGTTGTTGTTGTTATTGTTGCCAGAAGAACCCGAATTATTCTTGGATGCTGGTGATGACATTTCACGATTTTGCTCAGAACGGCAGGGTAACCCCCGCCGCTCCTCCAGAAATTAAATCTACAAATCATAAACCAGACTTGATAATCACAATTATTTATGAAACAAAAACGACATGAAAAAAGTGTGCTGTTATTTTCGTGATGAAAGAGGTACCTGTAGGAGAAGGGCAGGGTTAAGTTTAAAAGAAAGGAGAGAAAAGATCCGTTGGCGAAACAAAAGAAAGAAACGGTCATCGTGTAATTTCATACACTTCCTAATTTTTAGGAACCTAAAATTCTTGTTTGTAGCATCTGTTCTATATTTAGGCATGAAGATTACTATTATTGCTCATTTTGTCAATGGTGTTTGTTTTTTTAATGACTTGCATTGACCCATCATTTTTCCAGCTAGAAATAGTTAGGAGATCAAGTGATTGACTTCAAAAGGAAAACTCATTCTAACACTTAATTCTGGAAATGAGATTAGGCAGCAAACGAGTCAAAAAGAGCCAGAATGGCTTTACTCTCGGTTCAACAGTGATTAGACCTTGATTTATGAAAACTGTTCTGATATATTCATTGTTACTTATATATAAACGGGGTAACTATGTTTCTTATAAAAATGACATGACTTGTAAAACAAATTAGAATAATCCGAAATCAAATAAAAAACCTCTAGTGTGATGAGTTAGCATATGATCCAACGATGCAAGATCGACGAACTGAATGTGAAAAAAATAGCTAAAATGATCTAAAACATAATCATGAAAACATCAAAGTATTCAAAAAAGTTTCACACCTGAACAAATAGATTTTGTACTTCTGTTCTTTACCCTGTTTAATTTGTTAGTTAATAAGTGATAAACCAAGCTTTTAAGTATGTAAAATATTGATCAAAATGTAAACTTTGGTTTAGTGTTTTGATGAGTGAGTAAATACTCATCATTTTTGGTTAAATCTGAAATGCAAAACGTTTAAAAATGCTCAGAAATGCATCAAAATACTGAAAATATTCCAAAATTACATTTTATATGTTTCAGATGCAAAATGTTTAAAATCAGATGAAAAATGAGCAAAGTTTGCATAATTGGCAGTTTCAGTCCCTCAACTTTCAAAATTTGTCAAAACTAGTCCCTGAGTCAAAATTTCAAAAGAAAAGTCACCAAAGGTCCTTTTAAAATCATAACTTGTCAAATTTAGTCCTTTGGTGAAAAATATCAAAAGTTGAGAAAATTACAAAATTGGTCCTTCAAGTTTGAAAATTGGCAAAATTGGTCCCTGAAAAAATGGAAAATGTCAACTTTGGTCCTTGTACTACTAACACTTGTCATTTTCAGCCCTTGGAACAACTTTGAGATAATGGCATATCTGGTCCCTCAGTTTTCAAAATTTACAAACAAGTCCCTAGATTATTAATAACCCCTAAACCTTTTTGGACTTGTCAAAATCATTTTTGGACCCTGCCTTTTCCTGTGACCCCTGCCTAACTTGGACCCCCCTTTATTATTAAACCACCAGTCAAACAACTTTGACTCCACCTTTCCCTCCCTCACGGGTTTCCTTCATCATCACCAGCTAGCCCTGCTATTACCCAGACAACCCCATCATTCCAGCTCACTTTTCCCACCTTATCACTCCACCTTCAAACAACAATCCAAGACACAATAATTTCACCCTCCCCCACACTCAATCTCAACTCCAGCTGGTATAAAACTTTTTCCCGCCAAAAACAAAATGGATGGCCAAGATGAATTCAATCAATCCAAGGGCCCTGATTATGTGTGGGATTATCTCAGAGATGAAAGAGAAGACTTGTGGAGCTATAAAAAGAGCAAGAGGAAGGCTAGAGAGAGTTAGTTAGTTTTTTTTTTTAGTTTTAATTTAGTTTGTAGTTTTTTTAGAATCTGTTTCAAGTCAAGCTCTATTTTAATTTACTTGTAATCTTTCAATTTCAATTAAAGTGTAGTTTTCAATTCAGTCTTTTTAAAATTCCAATTGTAGTTTCATTTCATTAATGAAAAAAGTATCTTTTTACCAATTCTGTTTCATAGGTGCTTGATTACTTTTGCTGATATTCATTGTGTTTTAAATTACTCTTTAACTTTGCTAGTTCAGATTTACAAAAGGAGAAGCAAAATTAAGTTTTTCTAAAACAGTTTTAAGCAATTTCCATCCTTTATGGGCTGTTTGGTTTTTAAGCTTTCGAGTGGTCAAGAAACGCTTCTCACCCGTTTGACTCCGAAAGTCAAACTGCTTTCAAGGTTTAGTTAAGTGTTATCAAAGGTTTAAAAAGTTTTCGTTGAGTGTTGTCAAGTTCAGCTAAAAAAAATAAAAAAAAAAAATCTCTGTTGCGTAAAAGTTTTGAGCTAGTCACAGTTTCAAAGAAAAAAAATATATATATATTTTGAGTTTGGTTTGAGTTGCCATAGCAGTTAGACTAAGTTTCAGTGGTGATAAAAATTTGCAAAAAATATAAACAACAAGTTTAGCAGCTTCACTAACTAGGATCGAAAGAGAAAACTTCAAAAAAAAATGTTCTACCGGCTCTGCTTATGGGTTAAAGTGGTTAATTTGGCTAACTATTTATCCTGTGCACAACTTTCTCTATTCTTATACAGCTTATTTATAAGCTGTATATAGCTTATTAAAGGTGTTCATTGGGGGCAAAAGCGAGAGGGGTTGGTGGACTCAAAGAATGTAGAAGTTCAAGTATTCACTCCATCTTTAGCTTATCTCAACTAAGCTCCCAAGTGAGCCTGTTAGCCCGTTTTGCTGCTCCACAACAGCAGCCTACTCTCTTTTGTTTGCCCAAATTTAGGTGACTTTAGGTTAAGTTTAGGAGTAGTTAGTTGTTGCAATCAGTGGTTAGATAGATAGTGTTCATATTTTACCGTTTTAGTTAGGACTTAGTGCCTCGTTGGTAGCTTAATTTGCCTCAAAAGTACCCATTAGTCCCATTAGAATCTGATCTCAGAACCATTCGGTCCCCATGTTCAGTTGTGCAGCAGATTTGCTTCCCATTTTGTAGCTTATCTAGCTTATTCCAATTGCTTATTTAGGTCCCTTTATTGTTTTTAGATCCTTAGCTTAGTTCTTGTTAAGTTTTAGCTATTGAAAGTTTTCTTTTTAGCTTAAATGTTTTTTTTTTTTTTTTTTTTTTTATCTAACAATAGTCCCAAATCTGTCTCACTAAGCCACTTTGCACCTTTCTAAAAGCTTGTTAAAAGCTTCGGTTTGGCTGAGATGTGTGTTTTTTTTAGTTCTTAAGTGTATGAATGTTACCTAGGA
Organism: Chrysanthemum seticuspe; assembly: GCA_019973895.1. Taxonomy (NCBI): domain Eukaryota; kingdom Viridiplantae; phylum Streptophyta; class Magnoliopsida; order Asterales; family Asteraceae; genus Chrysanthemum; species Chrysanthemum seticuspe. The sequence goes on along the minus strand of BPTQ01000005.1, from coordinate 245,766,867 downwards.
TTAGCTTATTTAGGATTTCGTAGGTTGTAGGCAGCTTATTTTTTTTAGCCATAAGTCTCCCTTAAATGCTTTTAGCTAGTTAGATTAGATCCTCATTAGGCTTAGCTTAATTGAAGTTTTTTTTAAGCTTGTTTTTCCCTTAGTAACTACCTCATCCAAACAGCCCCTTAGGGTCAATCTTAGCCAAACAGCCCCTTAGCATCTTGTGTTAGCTTCTGCTGCTCTTTTTTTTTTTTTTTATTTCGTTCCAGCTTATTGTAGTTTTTCGCGAAGTGAGTTTTTATGCATTGCGTATTTTTGGCCCTGAGTTGGTTTGGTAAAAGAAATCAAAGAAAAAAAAAACAAAGTGCAAAACTGTTCTGGCCAGGATTCGAACCTGGGTCTGTTCAGTCACCATACCTGCGCCCCACACTCACTCTCCTTACCATCTGCACTAGGACCTTTCTTGTGTTAGATGTTGCTCTCGTAATTATTTAAAGACACCTTAGCAGTTTTAGCTATAAGCACTTTTGAGCTTATTTCCAGCTTATTTTCAAAAGCAACACCCACCTTTTTAATTTTTCTTAGATTCCTTGTTATTCAAAGTAGTTTTTGTGATTTTTTCAGATTTTTCTCAAAATGTTTAGTATTTTTAATTAATTAATTAGTGTAAAATAGTATTTAATTCGTAATAAATAATTTAAGAGTCGAAAAAATACCCGGCTTTTTCCTAAAATTTTCTTTTGTCATGTAGTACGTGACAAAATTGTTTTTACATTCGTAGGACTTTTATTTCACAAATTTCACGTTTTATCTTGCGCTCCAATTTTCGTACATAACGTACGTTTTCATTTTAGGCCACGTTTTTAGATATTTTAAGTTTACGTTTTAATTAAAATAGTTTATTTAAGTTATTTTGTTTTATAAAATCACAAAAACAATATTTTAAAAATAGTGATAGCGTTTATTTAATATTTTTTATCTTTTTAACTTTCTTTAATTTGTATTTAACCCCTTGTAGTTTATGTCCTTCTTCTGTAGTAATAATCTCAAATCTTTTTCCCGTTCAAATCTCTCGATCACTTTACGTTTGATAATCCATTGCATAGCTCGCTGGGACATAACGACCCGGGGAAACACTAAACTTCTCCTGGACTTCATTGCATTTGGTTCCAGACTGTTTGAAGTTTGTTACGGTTGACCATTCACAAGTGGTCAGCTTGTGTGACAAAACTTGACTGTTTGGCACGCATCAAATTTTTGGCGCCGCTGCCGGGGAGCTGTGCTGATAATCTTACGTCTAGCAGATTAGTGATTTGGATACTCACTCTTTGTTCATACCATCCATCTGTATATGTTTATATTTTGTTATCCAAAAATACCAAAAATATTCTTCTCATTCCTCTTATTCGTTGATTCTATTTCTATTACCCTCTTTTGCCGTTTAATTCTATTCTTCGTATCCTCTCAACCATTTGATTCTCTTCTTAATCCTCTATATGTTTAATTCTTATGTCGACATTCGTCAACTTCATCGTCAGAAATGTGTGTGAGCGGTGTGGAGGGCCTAGTTCAAGCGAATTTTGCAATTCGTGCGAATTATCCATCAAAAATTCTTTTCAAAGTTATTTCGACCACCCGCCACAACCTGAAATACATTCTAATCTTGACAAACCAGTTCAAACGTCGGAGCTACCCCAAGCACCCAACGAGGATTACGAGGACACTTTCTTTGAAGATAGAGCCCGTAATCTAATCGAACAAATTCAAGCCGACGAAAACAGGTCGAGAATTAGAATTGATTACGATGAACCCGTTCAAACACCGGTGACTAGCAAGAATGACTTGCCTAATCTTCACGTTTCTCAAGAACCAGAACCGAAGACCATAACGGAAGTGGTGGAAATTGCTAGCTCTCAGAGCACACCACTTGTCCCACCTCCGGATTTTTCAAAATGTTCTTCGAGACTTGATAGTCATTCAGATCACCATGTTGGTTTTGATGATTCTTTGAATAAACTGATTCCTCTTCATAATTCTCAAATGCAATCGTTTATTCCTTGTGTCGGTTGTGGTGAGCCTCTCTTTGGTTCACCCTGTCGTTGGTGTACGTGTGTACAATGTGGTAATGATATTCATAATGGGAGTTGTTTATTTTGTGGTTCGAGGAATTCATTTGATTATGATCCTAATCAGAACTCATTTAACGACTCCTCAAACTTTTCCAATTACCCATGATGCGCTCCAGAACAGTCAAGGTTTATCACGCAAGCCCGCCACTTGTGAATGGCGGACCGTAACAACCTTAAAACGGCTCAGGAACGAAATCAATGAGGATCTGAGGAGTATAGAGTCTCCCCGGGTCGTTATGTCCCAGCGAGCTATGCAATGGATCAATCAACGTATAGTGATCGAGAAGTTTGAACGAAAAAGGGAATTTGAGATTATTATAACTACAGAGATATCACACAAATACAAAGACTTAAATGCAAATTAAGAAGAAATTAAAAAGATAAAATCTATTAAATAAACGCTATCACTATATTTAAAGTGATGAACGTTTAAAACCTAAAACGTACGTTTAAATTAAAAACTACGTTACGTACAAAATAAAAAGTGAAACTAAAGCAATATTAACCCTAAAAATATGAAAATGACATTTTTATAAACCTAATGATAAAATAAAATATTTAGAAAAAGAAAATTATTTTTAAAACTAATTATCTAATTAAAAACTATTTTTAACTATTAATTAATTACCTAAAATACAAGAAAATAGGAAATTAGGCTAGAAAAATAAGATTAAGACTTGGAAAAGTCTAAAATATCAAAATAGACTTTTCAAAACTATTTTTGTATTTTTATGACTATTTATCTATTTTCTAGGAATTTTAAACTATTAAAAACTAATTAAATCACTAAAAATTACCAAATGAACTATGAAAAATATGGAAAATTACTTTTTCTACTTTTTATATTTATCTAAACTTAAGAAAATTGAAAAATTATTTTTATGACCCTTTTCTGAATTTTTTGTATTAAAGACTAATTAAAAATGCTTAAAAACTACTTAAAATCAAGAAAAATAGCAAAACAGCTAGGAAAAATCTAAAAATTTCAGGAAAAGTCTAAAATAATATTAGGAATATAAGAAAAATGGAAAAATAAGTGCTTATGTGGAGAAATATGCAACTGCTATGGAAGTGCTTATGGAAATAAGCACTTGATAAGCCAAAAGCTAACCAAAAGCTACCAAACTGATACTCAAGCTATGATAAGCTAAAATAACTAAAATGGAACAAGTTTCAGCAAGCTAATACCACTGATTCACAGGTTACAACAGATTTGATAATTGAGCTAAAAGTTAAGAAACAGTTTCAGGGTACCAACTTTAAGCACAAGCACAAGCTTGAAAATAAGCTCAAAATGAAAACTATGAATTGGAACTTGTTCTAGACCTGGTTGGGATTAATTGTACCAAAAATCAGGCCATGAGGAGCTCTTTTGAGCCCTGTGCACTAGCTGCAAAAACTGAGAAAAATCTCAGTGACTGCTGAGACAGTGAGCAGGGGAGTTAGACCCAAAAAGAGGAGCTTGTTTGGAGCTTTTACAATATTTGTAAAAATTCACAAAAATGCTAATAAGATAAAGAACCAGTTGAAGTTTTTGAAACACCAAACCTCACTGAATTTGACCCACAAATGAATCAAGGAAAAATCCTTGTAGTTGGCTCAAAAACAGACTTTTGCCAATTTTTGACTTTTGAAGAAACTTGAACAATTGACTTTTATGAAGTTTGGATCCAATTTTAAGAGTGATGTTGATGTAATATGTTAAGCTAAACCTACTGCAAGCAATATTATGGATTTCTAAACACAAATCAAGGATTTGCCAATCCTTGATCTCAACAGTTAACAGGTGAGACAGATTTGATTGATGTTTTGACTTTTGGTGCTAGCAGACCCAAGCTATTGATTGAAATGAACTCAAATGACCTTAACCAACAATAAACAACTAAAAGCTAACACTGCATAGGCCTTAAAGACAGATAGACAGATTTAGCCAAACACCCCTATTTTCAACTGATAATCAACAAAACAGATTTAAACCATGTTCCAACTTGTTATGATGATCAAACTAACTTACTATAACTGAATTACTACTGTTTGACCAGGTTTTAACAGGTTTAAACTACAAGAGCAGATTATGCACAAGAACTTGAAAATCACTTACAATTTGTCCAAAGCTGCTATAGCTTGCAACCATGAACCATGAACCACTAATCTATTCAATATCACCCCAAATGAATCCAAAACAACCCAATCCACCTCTGCATCAACCCATTTCATTCTGCATTCCCATTTTTGACCTTGTTTGACTTTTGTTGACCAAGGATCATAATGAATTGAAACTTGAATGTGAGCTTGTATAAGGCTTTCACAAGCTCATTTAAGCTTTTTGAAGCTGATAGATGAGATTTATAAAGCTTTTAAATGAGATTTTAACTTTAGAAATTTCAACAGTGACATAAACTGAGGATTATATCATTAAACTGAAATTGGTACTTGGAATAAGTTTCAATACATTCAAATACTTAAAGTTAACACAATTTAACAAAAGATTACAAGTTTGATACTAAACTAAAGCTTTAACATAAAAAACGACATTAAAGGTAAAATAAAAATTAGTAGACTACTACTCTTGCTTCCCTTCCTTCTTTTTTATACTCCAATCTCTTTATCTTTCTTCTCTGAATGATTCCCATCAATCTAAGCCATTGGATGGCTTTGAAATGATCTCAACCGTTTAAATGGTGTTTTGGCGCCAAAAATGGTTATCTGCCAAATGGGGTTGATATGGTGGGTGAGGAAGCATTAATTGCTTCTTGGAAGCTTGCTGAGGAGGGGGGGACATGGTGAGGTGATTGGGAGGCTGGGTTGGTGTGTTGGTGGCTGGGCATGGTGGGCAGACAAAGGGAGGGAAAACGGGGAAAGGGGAAGAGGGGTGTGTTTGTTTGACTGGGTAGTTTGACCAGGCAGTGTTATTAATCAAAGGGTCCAAATTGCATTTTGACAGGGGGTCACAAGGAGGTACAAGGGTCCAAGAGGTCAAAAAGGGTTTAATAACACATAAGGACCCATTTTGCAATTTCTGAAAATTAGGGGATCACTTCTGCCATTTCATCAAAGTTTATCCAAGGGCTGAAAATAACACTTTCAAAAAGTATAAGGACCAAACTTGACAATTTCTAATTTCCAGGGGCCATTTCTGCCAAAATTCAAACTTGAAGGACTAAACTTGTAATTTCTCAACCTTTTTGATATTTTTCACCAAAGGACTAAATTTGACAACTTATGATTTTAAAAGGACCTTTGGTGACTTTTGCTTTTGAAATTATGGTTCAGGGACTATTTTTGACAATTTATGAAACTTGGGGGACTAAAACTGCCAATTTTGCAAACTTGATACGTTTTTCATCTGATTTTGATAATTTTGCATTTGAAACACATAAAACACTGATTTGTGATATTTTGATCATTTTGATGTGTTTCTGAGTGTTTTCATATGATTTTGCAGTTTATATAGTACAAAAATGATGAGTATTTACACACTCATCAACCCACCACAGCCCGACTATTCTTCATACAATCAGCATATCTGTTGTGAATTTTGTGGAGGTCCTCACCTAGGATTTGAGTGTCAATCCGGAAACACGTTTGTCTATGAACAGTTTTCCGGTGATGCTCAGAACTTTGGTTATGACCAAAATCCATATAATTCACCAGTCCAGACTCACCAGTATTACTGTTGTGAGAACTGTGGAGGTCCCCACTTCAGCTCTGATTGTCAAATAGGGAACCCAGTTCCTTGTAACAATCATGACTCTCACAGATTTGAAAATTTCCAACCTCCACAGTATTATACGGTTCAAACTCCACCTGAGCCGTTGTCTCATGAAATCTCCCAAGATCTTGAAACCGCAATGAAAACACTTGAGGATATGATGAGTAACTTTAAGAATCAAGTGAGTGGTGAAAAGACCATGAGAGAATTGCTAGCCGAAGAGCGAGAGGCCCGCCAATCTAAGGAGGAATTATTAGTCCTAGAGCATGCAGCTCTAAGACGTTCCCAATTTCTTAAGGCCGCTCTGTATGATGATGACGAGGAGGGTTTTTATCCTTTTAGAGATAATATTTCTCAACTCCCTCAGTCAGTTGATATCCCAGCAGTCGAGATTTCATCTCAAACAACTGCTATCACACCCGAAGCTCCCACTCACTCTCTGAACATGGGGGACGAGCATCTTGACACTGTTCCTGAAAAGGAATCGGACGAATTCATAAAGTCTAGTGTTGAGAACCTTGTCCCAATCCCGAGAGAGTCACAGGGAACTTTTGACCATATGTGTGATTCTCCTTCACCTCTTGAGTGTTCCAATGATCATTTGGAAACTTTCTCCGATTTTAGCGACGATTGTGCTTCCTTTGGAAACATCGAGTATGTTGAGGCATCACTTCCACAATCTGGTGCTGACCCTCTTCTTGAGGAGTTCTCCGGTGAACTCACTCACATCAATCCACTCTTTGATTTCGAAGCCGATCTGGGAGAGACTGAAAGTCTCCTTGATAATGATCGTTCACTCACTTCTTATCCCAACAATCCAAATGAGAATGTTGATCACTTTGTTCCCGAAACATTCAAAGCTACTTTCACCAATCCTCTGTTTGAATTCGACTCTGAATTCACTTCAATTTCTGAGAATCCACTTTTTGATACTCAGATTGAGGATAGTGATGAGCCCACAATGGAACAAGAGTTCAAAATTTCACTGAATGATTCTCTTCATGAAGAGTTCTCCGGTGAACTCTCTCACGACATATCTCCTCCGGAACATGATCATTTCTATTTTGATCTTGAGGATGATATTAGCTCGGAGGAAGGTGTACTCTATCATACGAGTTTGCTTATTGATAATACTACCCTCACCCTTCCTCCCGATACGTCTACATTTGAGGATGAAGAATGGATCTTGATTGTTATCAAGACCTTTCTTCCTTTCCTCAAATATCTTGTGATTTCCCTTCATATTCACTCCTTCGGGAATGAAGACACTATCTTTGACCCCGGCATTTTCATTTATCATCTTTGAGCCGGTTCTATGTTTATCTCATCGGTGTGGAACTTTCACGTGCTTCAAATGTTTGTCCAAAACATCTTGATTGAAAGTCCGATGGAGATTGTTTCTTCCACTTTGCTTCCCCATGAACCAATGAATGCGGGGTCGAATCAAGCTAGCGACTCGGGAATCAAAAACAGTAGCATGCTATATGGGTTTTCACCCATATTTCTGTCTTCTTACCTCTTTCTACCACCCTAGTGTGGGGGGGTTGCCCAAATGTAAAAAAAAAAAAAAAAAAAAAAAAAAAAAAAAAAAAAAAAAAAACATTTCTAAATAATGGCCGTAGTATTTCCCTTTCACGTTCTTTGTTTCGGCATAACCGCCGGTACTTTGAATATTGAGGGCAATATTCATTTCTAAGTGTGGGGGGGAATTCTCACGAATTCTATCATATAATTATACCAATTCCCCCGTTTTTGGCCAAAATTTTTTTTTGGGAGTAAGTGTTCTACACTTACTCAATTGGTTATCAGTCCACCTTGTCTAATAAACAAAAGGATTGGCTAATCCAGGAGCAAACGGTTCTTGGTAAAGATATCTCAAATCCGTTTATACGGCTTGCAATTTGCCCAAAATTGTATGGTTCTCAACTCACCATATCCTAAAAAGTGAAGAGTTGGCTAGCCCGCAAGTTTATGGCTTGTGGTAAAGGCAGTGGAAAATCCATAATTGGTAATCAGCTCACCAAAGATAATACTGATAATTTATCTAAGAGTTGGCTAGTCCAGAGCAAACGGCTTCTGGTAAAGACAAAATCAAATCCGTTGAAAGCTGGTGGTTTGCTCAAAATCACATGGTTATCGGTGTACCATGGTTCTTACTTGAACTGAAACATTTGGCTACTCCAGAAGTAATGGCTTTTGGTAAAGAGATTCAAATCCATTAAGTTTTTCTCAAAAGATTGCTAGGGACTAGCAATAGTTTACTGTGGGGGATTGATGAGTGTGCAAATACTCATCATTTTTGGTTAAATCTGAAATGCAAAACGTTTAAAAATGCTCAGAAATGCATCAAAATACTGAAAATATTCCAAAATTACATTTTATATGTTTCAGATGCAAAATGTTTAAAATCAGATGAAAAATGAGCAAAGTTTGCATAATTGGCAATTTCAGTCCCTCAACTTTCAAAATTTGTCAAAACTAGTCCCTGAGTCAAAATTTCAAAAGAAAAGTCACCAAAGGTCCTTTTAAAATCATAACTTGTCAAATTTAGTCCTTTGGTGAAAAATATCAAAAGTTGAGAAAATTACAAAATTGGTCCTTCAAGTTTGAAAATTGGCAAAATTGGTCCCTGAAAAAATGGAAAATGTCAACTTTGGTCCTTGTACTACTAACACTTGTCATTTTCAGCCCTTGGAAAAACTTTGAGATAATGGCATATCTGGTCCCTCAGTTTTCAGAATTTACAAACAAGTCCCTAGATTATTAATAACCCCTAAACCTTTTTGGACTTGTCAAAATCATTTTTGGACCCTGCCTTTTCCTGTGACCCCTGCCTAACTTGGACCCCCCTTTATTATTAAACCACCAGTCAAACAACTTTGACTCCACCTTTCCCTCCCTCACGGGTTTCCTTCATCATCACCAGCTAGCCCTGCTATTACCCAGACAACCCCATCATTCCAGCTCACTTTTCCCACCTTATCACTCCACCTTCAAACAACAATCCAAGACACAATAATTTCACCCTCCCCCACACTCAATCTCAACTCCAGCTGGTATAAAACTTTTTCCCGCCAAAAACAAAATGGATGGCCAAGATGAATTCAATCAATCCAAGGGCCCTGATTATGTGTGGGATTATCTCAGAGATGAAAGAGAAGACTTGTGGAGCTATAAAAAGAGCAAGAGGAAGGCTAGAGAGAGTTAGTTAGTTTTTTTTTTTAGTTTTAATTTAGTTTGTAGTTTTTTTAGAATCTGTTTCAAGTCAAGCTCTATTTTAATTTACTTGTAATCTTTCAATTTCAATTAAAGTGTAGTTTTCAATTCAGTCTTTTTAAAATTCCAATTGTAGTTTCATTTCATTAATGAAAAAAGTATCTTTTTACCAATTCTGTTTCATAGGTGCTTGATTACTTTTGCTGATATTCATTGTGTTTTAAATTACTCTTTAACTTTGCTAGTTCAGATTTACAAAAGGAGAAGCAAAATTAAGTTTTTCTAAAACAGTTTTAAGCAATTTCCATCCTTTATGGGCTGTTTGGTTTTTAAGCTTTCGAGTGGTCAAGAAACGCTTCTCACCCGTTTGACTCCGAAAGTCAAACTGCTTTCAAGGTTTAGTTAAGTGTTATCAAAGGTTTAAAAAGTTTTCGTTGAGTGTTGTCAAGTTCAGCTAAAAAAAATAAAAAAAAAATCTCTGGTGCGTAAAAGTTTTGAGCTAGTCACAGTTTCAAAGAAAAAAAAATATATATATTTTGAGTTTGGTTTGAGTTGCCATAGCAGTTAGACTAAGTTTCAGTGGTGATAAAAATTTGCAAAAAATATAAACAACAAGTTTAGCAGCTTCACTAACTAGGATCGAAAGAGAAAACTTCAAAAAAAATGTTCTACCGGCTCTGCTTATGGGTTAAAGTGGTTAATTTGGCTAACTATTTATCCTGTGCACAACTTTCTCTATTCTTATACAGCTTATTTATAAGCTGTATATAGCTTATTAAAGGTGTTCATTGGGGGCAAAAGCGAGAGGGGTTGGTGGACTCAAAGAATGTAGAAGTTCAAGTATTCACTCCATCTTTAGCTTATCTCAACTAAGCTCCCAAGTGAGCCTGTTAGCCCGTTTTGCTGCTCCACAACAGCAGCCTACTCTCTTTTGTTTGCCCAAATTTAGGTGACTTTAGGTTAAGTTTAGGAGTAGTTAGTTGTTGCAATCAGTGGTTAGATAGATAGTGTTCATATTTTACCGTTTTAGTTAGGACTTAGTGCCTCGTTGGTAGCTTAATTTGCCTCAAAAGTACCCCTTAGTCCCATTAGAATCTGATCTCAGAACCATTCGGTCCCCATGTTCAGTTGTGCAGCAGATTTGCTTCCCATTTTGTAGCTTATCTAGCTTATTCCAATTGCTTATTTAGGTCCCTTTATTGTTTTTAGATCCTTAGCTTAGTTCTTGTTAAGTTTTAGCTATTGAAAGTTTTCTTTTTAGCTTAAATGTTTTTTTTTTTATCTAACAATAGTCCCAAATCTGTCTCACTAAGCCACTTTGCACCTTTCTAAAAGCTTGTTAAAAGCTTCGGTTTGGCTGAGATGTGTGTTTTTTTTAGTTCTTAAGTGTATGAATGTTACCTAGGATTAGCTTATTTAGGATTTCGTAGGTTGTAGGCAGCTTATTTTTTTTAGCCATAAGTCTCCCTTAAATGCTTTTAGCTAGTTAGATTAGATCCTCATTAGGCTTAGCTTAATTGAAGTTTTTTTTAAGCTTGTTTTTCCCTTAGTAACTACCTCATCCAAACAGCCCCTTAGGGTCAATCTTAGCCAAACAGCCCCTTAGCATCTTGTGTTAGCTTCTGCTGCTCTTTTTTTTTTTTTTTTTTTATTTCGTTCCAGCTTATTGTAGTTTTTCGCGAAGTGAGTTTTTATGCATTGCGTATTTTTGGCCCTGAGTTGGTTTGGTAAAAGAAATCAAAGAAAAAAAAAACAAAGTGCAAAACTGTTCTGGCCAGGATTCGAACCTGGGTCTGTTCAGTCACCATACCTGCGCCCCACACTCACTCTCCTTACCATCTGCACTAGGACCTTTCTTGTGTTAGATGTTGCTCTCGTAATTATTTAAAGACACCTTAGCAGTTTTAGCTATAAGCACTTTTGAGCTTATTTCCAGCTTATTTTCAAAAGCAACACCCACCTTTTTAATTTTTCTTAGATTCCTTGTTATTCAAAGTAGTTTTTGTGATTTTTTCAGATTTTTCTCAAAATGTTTAGTATTTTTAATTAATTAATTAGTGTAAAATAGTATTTAATTCGTAATAAATAATTTAAGAGTCGAAAAAATACCCGGCTTTTTCCTAAAATTTTCTTTTGTCATGTAGTACGTGACAAAATTGTTTTTACATTCGTAGGACTTTTATTTCACAAATTTCACGTTTTATCTTGCGCTCCAGCGTAATTTTCGTACATAACGTACGTTTTCATTTTAGGCCACGTTTTTAGATATTTTAAGTTTACGTTTTAATTAAAATAGTTTATTTAAGTTATTTTGTTTTATAAAATCACAAAAACAACATTTTAAAAATAGTGATAGCGTTTATTTAATATTTTTTATCTTTTTAACTTTCTTTAATTTGTATTTAACCCCTTGTAGTTTATGTCCTTCTTCTGTAGTAATAATCTCAAATTCTTTTCCCGTTCAAATCTCTCGATCACTTTACGTTTGATAATCCATTGCATAGCTCGCTGGGACCATGGACGGAGGATTTAAGGGGCAGGCAGGGGTTGTGGCCCCCCCAAAACTTTGACTTCTTAGTACCAATTTTATGCTATATTCATGAAAGTATTAGATATTAATATACTGAGTTACATGTTGGCCCCCCTAAATCTTTGAGAAGTACAAAATACACATACCATACACGGCAAAAAAAATGATATCAGGAAGAGCCAAATGAAAAGTCACAAAATGACAATTTCCAATTTACTTTATGTCTTTATCCACCAACCACCATTCCACAAAATCCTTTACAGTTTCACAACAAGCCAACAACTTAAGAAGGTATGGATCATCTCTTCTTTCTTTTATCTTCTTTTAGTTCTTGTTCATTTCTATGTAATGTATTTGATTTATTAGTTTTTGTTTATACAATAGCCTTAATTTATTAGTTTCATTCTTAAAAGCAACAATCTAACTATCTAAGTCATAGACTATTCTGTGATGAGCTAGGATTCTCGGTATGTATTCACTTTCAATTGGTATAGACTTTTTTATTCACTTTCGTTTATCTTATGACCTTCTTTTGTGTTATGGATTCTTTATACATTAGAAATTATATTTTGTGTTTGAATGATTTTGGCCCCCTCGATTAATTTGTTCAAGCTCCGTCTCTGGCTGGGACATAACGACCCGGGGAAACACTAAACTTCTCCTGGACTTCATTGCATTTGGTTCCAGACTGTTTGAAGTTTGTTACGGTTGACCATTCACAAGTGGTCAGCTTGTGTGACAAAACTTGACCGTCTTGGACGAGATCATGTTTGTTGCTACAATCAGTGGCACAATATTGCAATACATTTTATAAGCAATTTAACAACAGTCAAAACATCCAACATTGTTAAAAGAGTTCAATGTGTAACTTTTACACACTTGGCTGGGACGACACATAGAGGTCGAACCAATTTCAGTATACACTCAATAATTTCTACCAAGTTACAATATATACTCATAGTACATAACATGCACTTATCTCATTAAGACTTATTCCTCTTAATAGATGTTTTCAAGTGTATTACTGAATTCCAAATTTGAATTCACAAAATACGCTCGTGTATTTATAGTTTGGTTCATCTAGTAATAGTTCAATGAAGGTCTTCACGGGGAAGTCATGACTAGACACACGATACTACGACACACGATATGCTAAAGTCCGGCCACTCGCATATCTATAAACATGGCCCATGTCGAGATATAGCTTGTGGAAAGCTGTCTAGCTGCACAGAGGCTTTTGTACAAGAAATATAAAGATGTGGTTAAGAACTATGACATCATGTCTTATGGTTTGATGTTAAACTTGTTTTTACATATATAGAAAAACAAGGTTGTTGGCTTTATTTTCATTCACTTTTCCGAAACTATTGTTCCTTTTGCTCAAAATATATGTTTTTTTTTCCTTCGTAATTTGCCCCTTAGCGATAAAATTAATAGTGCAAATTTTATAAAATATCAAAGTTTGCTTCCTCCACATCAAAGTTTAGGTATTGGAGTAAAAGTTTATCACAAAGTCATTCTCAATGTCATTCGCTGACACTGACATTATATCACTGAGCTATCAGTGACATTCCCAGCTTCGATACCATGAAGTTTGGATTGTGTGCGTTTTCAGTGTTCATGTGTGTATTTTGATATATTTTAGTGATTTCGAGTGTTATATATGCGGTTAAGATACAGTTTAATATTATTCTCGATGTCATGTTAATGTAAAACAATTGTCAATACCTAAAGAAGGTCTTAGTTACCAAATCATGGTATGATAACAATGAAAATTAAATACAAGTCCAAACCATAGTTGTTAAGATTTCGTTTATGATCTTAGATCTTACGATTTTACAATTCTACAAAGCAAACACGATATAGATCTTACAATATCTTAGCAAGCTTAAGATCTTATAAGATTCTAATATTGACTATAAGATCTTAAGATCTAATCTGACCCGATCTTACTTTTCTCGAACCGCAAACTAAAAAAACTACAAAGTTATGTATTATGTTATAAATTTTTTAAAAAAAAAACATGTTAATCTTATACAACATATCATATTCATAATTTATGACAATATTTTCATGAAACATTCATATAATTTTGTGTTTATGATGTATAATAATTTGTAGATTTAAATAATATTACAAAGACTATTAATAAAATGACATTATAATGAGATCTTACAATCCCGATCTGATTTTACGATTTTGATCTTGCAAACACGAAAACAATCCTGAGTAAAATCCCGATCTTGAAAAGCTTAGTCAAAAAATTTAAGTAAAAAAGGGAGCTTTTCACAAAAGTGACAGATAGATCTGAGCCCAATAACACTAGAAAGGTCCGTCCGTCCGTCCACTAGAAAAACAAATAAATATTTATTTATTAAAAATAAAAAAATAGAGTTGATTGATCAAAGTCGATCACACACACCAAACCAAACAAAAAGGTTTTGCCAGCTGACGACCTGATATTAGCTAGAAGATTCGTTTCTAGCGAATATTTTCAAATTCCTAATAATAAACAGTTTGAGTTTGATTTTAGATCCATCGGATTAAGATGCCTTCACGAAGAAGAACGCTTCTTAAAGTCATCATCCTTGGTGACAGCGGGTTAGTTTCTTTTTTTATTAGGGTTTTAAATTTTACTTTATATTAATTACTGTTACTGGAACTTGATCTCGATCAGTTTGTCTTATATTTGAACTTAGTATATTTGATTTGATCTAGGTTTAAGGTTTATTTAATTCATTTGAAACATTTTGATGTGAATATATAGATTTATGTTCTTAAAGTTTACGTGGTGATTCGCTTACTAACGCGATTGTTTTTGCGTGATGCAGGGTGGGGAAAACATCCTTGATGAATCAGTATCCTTTACTACTCAAAATTATTATGTTTTGATATCTTTTTTTAAGTGATTATTGTTGATTTATGTATGTTTACAATCGAAGTAACCAGATTTACAAAAATTTGGTATGAAAACTGATTTTTGGAATACGCAAGTCCTTGTGAGCTTTAAGCAGCCGATTTTTTTTTTACTGAGTTTGATTCCTTGAGTTGCAACAATTGCTTTGAAAACGCATGTCCAACACCCTTAAATTGAAATTGTTAAAATAGATAAGCCCGCAAGGAATAGTTAACCCCATGTCTGATAAAATCTTTCGTGATAAACTTGTTGTGGACGGTTCTTGTTAGGCCTTAATATTAAATTTTAGATATGTGAACAAGAAGTTTAGCAATCAATACAAGGCAACAATTGGTGCCGACTTCTTGACTAAGGAGGTGGAGTTCGAGGACAGGCTCTTCACTCTACAGGTTAGTCGTTAGTAATAATTGTTTGATTGTTATTCATGTCACTCTGAAATCGTTCTAATTATGTTTTATTACATTCTTCTCTCATGGGTTGTTAAATATTATATTTGGATACTTTTATATGTGTATGCTGTGAACTTGTTCTGTTTAGGTATAGCGTGATCATTTATCATGTGCAACTTTACAACTGGTTTTGCTATTCACATGACCATAGAACGTGCTTCTGTATGCCTAGTATATTCTTCTATATTTTAGCAACTACCAGTTTTGGTTTGTGTTTAAAATGGTAACTAATGGTAGAATAATTATGTATTTATGATATTATTAGTTCGAGGTGTAAATGATTATTGGTCACTTCTATTCTGTCTGTATGCCTGCACGAGACAAAACGTGTTTCTCTCGTGAATATCTTTGTGGCAGAGTTATGAACAACGCTGATTTGATTAGCAATAATTAATATTATTTAAAAGTAATAATTGCTAAGTTGTAGTCTGTAACTAGTAGTTAAATTTAAAAAATTAGAAAGTACAAATATGGGATGTAAATATCTCTTGAAGGACCTTCGTAATGAAATTTCGTAGTGGGTAACTGTTATATTATGCTTTTAGTTTCACGAACTTGATCTTACTACTTATCTTATGAGGACCTTCCAGTCGACATGCTCTTTTGGCCTTGTTTGTTTCAAGATTAGATATTTCTTAAGGTAATTACTTATTATTTTTACATCGGAATTTTCTGCATAAGAATATTTTCTCATCCTTTTACATTTGGTTGCTATAGATATCGTCTGTATTACATATATCATCCGATTCATAGAACAAGGGCTTGTGCTTTAGGAAATTAGCTTATTTTGTAACATTCTTTTGTATTTTATCTTTTCACACTAAACTGAGATAGATGCCTAGTTAAGTTGAGCTGCATTTAAGTTACCTTTACGTGGCCAATCAGCATGAAGGGAGTATAATGATTTCAATATAAGGGTAATGCAGTAAAAAGATGTGTTTGGCATCTGTTGTGAATGTGAGATTATTTCGGTGACCTAAAACTATGGTCCTTTCAAATACTAGCAAATGAAAAGTTTCCGATCCTTAAAAGGAATACTGATAAATAATAAATAAGTAAATTATTAATGGGCTCTCAAGTACTCAAACGACACCCTTTGTATCCTAATTAGTCCGTTGGTTGAATTTCTTTGGTAACATTGGCATTGGACCAGCCATGCGCAATTTGCAGTTATAAAGATAAATTTACCCTTTCAAACAGAGATATGAAATTCATATCGGAGTAGACGTTATATATTCAACTTTTGTAGGGATAAGAACCAACAAATAATTTCGATACACTTTTCACTGCTATAATTGCTTTAGGTCGATTTTTTCTAAAATAGGAGCCAATCATTTGTCGTTGCTAGGTCACTACCGAAATTCACGAGAAGATAACAAAAAATATAGAAGTTCTCGCAAATTGATGAATATTGTAAATGCCATGCCTTCAATATATCAGGTTTCCAACAATCTACTTTTGTTGATTGTATGTGTGTAATCGTTGAGCATAACACAAACATATCTACCACTGAATAGTTTGACAATATCTAGATTACCATAGTGAGGCTTCACTTAAGAGACTGACAGCTCAACTTTGAGTTACACTGGCAAACTCGTACTTAAAATTACTTATATCAATATGTATTCTTTCTCTCATTTTATTACCAATTCTTATAGCATTTATTATTCTCATTGTACCTTTTATTGTTATAATGTATATGTGAATGTGCAGTTGGATCGTTTTATAAACAGATACTGTTTCCTTGCATAAGCTGCGTATATTATTCGAAGTTAGTTGTGGTCTAAATATGTAGTTGAACTTCTGTTCTTGCAGATCTGGGATACTGCTGGACAGGAAAGGTTTCAGAGCCTTGGAGTTGCTTTCTACCGTGGTGCAGATTGCTGTGTCCTTGTGTATGATGTGAATGTGCAGAAATCATTTGACGATCTCAACAACTGGAGGGAAGAATTCCTTATTCAGGTATTGTTATATAAGAATTTGCAGAAAATCTTGAACTCACCCCTTAATATAAGGCTTGATATGAAGTTGGGAAATTTGTTCTATGAACTGATGGCCTAATAAATTTGTTGCAGGCGAGTCCTTCTGACCCAGAAAATTTCCCATTTGTAGTTCTTGGTAACAAAGTTGATGTAGATGGTGGCAACAGTAGAGTGGTACGTGTTTTCATTGAGAATTTGAAGTCAAAAACAGACTTTCCAGCAGTTTATTATTCATTTTTATTAATATGTTGGTTTGGTTGTAATTATAATGCAGGTTTCTGAGAAAAAGGCTAGGGCTTGGTGCGCCTCAAAGGGGAACATTCCATATTTTGAAACATCTGCCAAGGAGGGAATCAATGTTGAAGAAGCTTTTCAAGTCATTGCTAAGAATGCCTTGAAGAGTGGTGAAGAGGAAGAGATGTAAGTTCCACGTCGTTTCCATTTTGTCTTTCTCACTGCTGTTTATTTTTAAGGTTTAACAGTAAATTGAGTATTGGTAGCATGCAAAAATTTACGCAACAAGGCTAATATGGTGCATTAAAGCTCAAGATATGCATCTTGAACTGCACGAAAAGACCACCAACAATGCATGTTTTCAAGTATCATTAGTGTGAATTTTGACCAAATTTTGCACCATGGATATTCGTAGTTTTAAATCACACACACACACACACACAAAATTGGTAATCTTAGTACACTATGGCTGCCCACTATTGTGAGGGGAAGGCTTTTCTATAGTCTTCTTTTTGTATATCACAGCCATCTTCTGTATCTTGAGTTTGTAACCTTCAAGCTACAAAAAGCAAAAACAGTTGCAAGATACAGCAAATTACACTGTGTTCTCCACTTTAGTTTAGGAGAGAAAGGGAATGTGAAGTAAAGAGATTTAGCTTTTTGTTGTGTTACTTTAGTTCTTTTGTTAAAAAGAAAGGGAATGGAGGGGGATGAAAGTGAGGGGGGAGTTGATGAAATTTGCACCCAAAATTACCCGCCCATTTTTGGGGTGATTGGGAAGTAAATAAGTATTTCTTATTTTAAGTGGACCAAAATACTTATTTATTGCATCTTATATTCTTCAATGTCCAGACTTGTTTTTTAACATTTTTTTTTATTAATATCTCCACACAAGGATGCAATTTATATTCATATTCTAATTTTCAGAATTTTCTTTTTGGCATATTCAAAAAGTTCTATGTATGCAGTAGTGTTTTGAAAATAATCAAAATATTCTTGTGCGATTATCCTATTTTTTTGAATTGTCATAGATTTAGCTTTTCAGAGTCGGGTTGTTGGTTTTGAAAATCTTCTTGTATTATCCTCATTTTCTTGTGTGATTATCCTCATTTTTTTAATTGTTAATGGTCCATTTTCATAAGAATAGATTTGGGTTTATCAAAGTTGGATATGTTTTACAGTGACTCATTCCTTCACTTCCTTTTTTGTTAGAACTTAAGAACACAAAATAGAACATCGACTTTCTTCCCCTTCTCACCTCTTCCTTTCTTCCCTTTTCTTTCTTTAGAAAAACTTAAGAACATCATGTAAAGATATTTTACTCCATGTAACCTTGAAATTCAAAGTGTCTTTTCTGTTGAAATGTTATTACATTTGACAAATGAGACTCGAGTGTAATAAAAAGAGGAGCGTTTATGATTTTGACTTGAAATTATGCATCATAATTGCAATATACTGTACAATGCTAACATTAAGCTTTTTGTTGCTTTTGTGGGAGTTGTAGATACTTGCCGGACACCATTGATGTAGGAAACACCAGTCAGCAAAGGGCCTCCGGATGCGACTGCTAGATCCAGTTTCTATTCTTTACAAACTTTGTATCAAACATCTTTCACTGCATTTTAGTCACTTTGTTTGCCTTGATGGTCGACTGTAAATTTGGTTTTGAAGTTGTTCTGTGGAGCTTGTGTGTTTAACCTTTGATAATATTGCAATCTATTCGTTAACGTTATATTGTAAAGATCGTAATTACATTGATGCATTGTATTGTGTATTTGACCTAAGGCATTGTCTAAGTTAGTTGCTTTTTAAGCATGTCCATAAGCCATTGTTTTATAGACTTAAACCCGTAACCATTTTGGTGGTTAAGCCTGGTGATCTTATGGTAGTTATATTTCTCGTGTATGATTAAGCCTAGGATTAGGATATCTTGTTTTCACATTATAGACATGATTAGGCCTGGCAAAAAGGATGGTTATGGTTTTCTGCATATTGTGATATTTACACGTGCTATTCACTTGTCTATGGGTGATTTTTCTGAATGTTTCGGCCATATGAAAGCTTTTGTCTGTGATTTGAGATATTTAGTTACACCTGTGTTTCATTTGGCAATTTACCTATTTAACCGTTGGAAATAAGACAATTCATCATTTATCATTGTGTTTGAGATGTTCCCTAAGATTTAAGGTTTAAAATATCATTAGAAGTCCGCAACTCCCCATAAGGTGTACTAGTGTCTATAGATTTTTTTTGCGTGTGTGAATGATGTCTTATAAATCTGAAAGAGTGTTTGGATATGCATTTAGGAATTAGTTTTTAAACAAACATTTTGGAGTTAGTTATTACAACTTTAATATACATATATCCTTAGTTTGAAAGTTGTGGTAAGCTAAATTAGCTATATAATTTGGTTCCGCTATAGTTGGAAAGAGGTTAACAAATGCTTATAAGAATTTATGAAATCCAACAATTTGTTTGACAAAAGGGCAAATCGCATAAAAGTGTACTCAACTTATACCCGATTTCAATTTAATGTACTATACTTTTTTTTTCCTAATTTAATGTACCAAACTTTTTTTTGGTTGCAAATGTAGACAATCAATAGGTTAGAAGGTCACCTTATACTAGCTAGCAGGTCACCATCTTCTCCACCCCTTTTTCCGGCGACCCATTTACCGGCGAGGAAAAAGAGGAGCTTGCACATGTTCTTCAAGCTCTAGTAATTACAATTTTGAAAAAGGATAATCAGGTGATCATTATTAGCTGGCTTTTACCAAAGATGTTTCTTCATCCATCACTAATTACATCGTATACTATTGCAGAATGCTTCACCTGTTTGTTGGCAATTTGGGAATAAGGTTCTCATGATGTGCGCTGCCAAACTTAAACTAAATGTCCCGGATATGAAGCGAGATATGTGTATTGCTCTTTATAGTTATCCCACAATGGTTGCACATATGTCTAAAACTGCATTAGAATATAACATGATGGTATATGCTACTCTCTGTCATACTTGTGTACATATAGAATATATATTCTTTGTAATATACATTCATCGCAATTTTACTGTGGGATTCTTGTTACATTTTACTGAGTGGTGATTTTACTGTGGCATTGTCAATATGCATCGACGCCATCAAACTCTGCAACAGAGATGAATGGAAAACGCAAGAGAAATAACGAAAAGGTAGTACAATTTGCTTCTGAAACTATTCTAGTTAGAGCCTTAGGGGTAGAAAAAGGTTCGCCGGAAAAAGGGTCGCCGGAAAAAGGGTCACTGTCCCGTTCTTTTTATTAGTTTGTACCTTGTTATGCTTTTTAATCAGTTTTAGTCTTCTTTTTATTACCTTGGGTCGCCGGAAAATGGGTCGCCGGAAAAAGGGGTGGAGAAGATGGTGACCTGCTAGCTAGTATAAGGTGACCTTCTAACCTATTGATTGTCTACATTTGCAACCAAAAAAAAGTTGGGTACATTAAATTAGGAAAAAAAAAGTATAGTACATTAAATTGAAATCGGGTATAAGTTTAGTACACTTTTATGCGATTTGCCCTTGACAAAACTATTCACTTATAATGCAAGTTTTAATTGTAATAGCAAAATGGGAAAAATAGTCGTAATCACTATTCAATACTACTACGTTATAAAGCATTTAACACGTTTTCAAAATAGAAGTTTTCAAATATTCAGTTAATACATTTACTTATTATGAAATTGTATTAATTTTGCTATGAAATCAATAGATTACAACATACTCATCATAAATAAATGCAAATTTTAATAAGTATATCTATAATAGCATTAGTTACAACACTTAAAAAAAATTCTAGACATCTTTTAAAAAAGTTAATTAACCAAATACAATGTAAAAAAAAAAAAAAAAAAAAAAAAAAAAAAAAAAAAAAAACTGTAGCCTTACTCACCTATTGACTTTTAACTCTTCTAATAAATGTTACTATAAAACATCTCTAAAATAAAAAATATATATGTTATTATACATAGTACAAACTAATAAAACACACAAAGCTTCATACAATTTATATTCAAATAAGTTGATGATACATATGGTTTAAAAAATTAGATCGGACCAACGGGTTCAACTGATTTAACTGAAAACCGGTAAAAACAAGTGAACCAAGCAGCACTGGAATCATTTTTTTTTTTGTTTTTCTCACATTAATCAGCTTGTAATTGTTTATTTTGTTGATGTATAAACTTTAAGGATTAACGCCGCCGTAATACGCAAATACGGTATAAAAACTGAACACTTTTTTAAACACACATAAATAGCAAGATGCATTGGGCTCTAAAGTGTGACTTTTATTTATCCGGATAGAGTGAGGATTACATATTTACATACATGCCAGATGCCTATAATAATCGGGTCGGATCTTGGTTTGAATAAGAAACAAGTTCCAATTATAATCCGGGTTTCCCCCTATCCATCCTCTCTTTTCTCCAGTTCATCTGTCTGAAACAACAATCAAACAATGGCAGCTTCCACTTTATCAACCTCCTCTTTCAATCTCACCAACCACAAACAATCACAACGGTATCTTACTCTTTATTTCAACACTTTTATTATTTTAATTCTATCTAACCAAATTCAATATTAATTTGTTTTTCTTTTCTTTTCAACAGAAGCTCCAAATTAAAACCCATAGTTTGTGCTGCCTTACCAACTCCATACAGCGATGCATCTAAAATCGGTATATGCTCCTTTCACTATTATTTGATTATTTCCATATTTATTACTGCATATTCTTATTACTATTTTATTTCAACTCAAATTGCACTACTAGATTAAATTAGGTCAATAACTAAATTAGTCTATGATATGGTGTTATTAATCCAAGTTTATTTATGTTTTTTTAATTTTGAGTTTATGTTTTGTTTGTCAACAGGTTTATCGAGTAACGCACAAAAGTTGGAGATAACGCCTGAGGAAATGAACTTATACTCTCCTATTATTTCCAGGTTTAAAATATAAAAACGGTGATTGACAAGTTTATTTGCTACAAAAGGAATTGTTAGATCGTTGAGCACAGACTTTCGACTTGGCTTATTGTCAAAGCACTTGAGACTTGCTTATCTTTAGTTTCGTCGTTAGCTAGTGAAGCTTTATAAGGAACTACTGGATTACCGAGATGTTGACTATAAATACAAGTTTGATACGTAACTTAACTTACTAGAACATGTTGTTTTCAGTTCTTTCATCATCTCGAGAAATATAATACTGTTACTCCAATTCATTCATTGCTGTTATGTCTTTCTAAGCACGGAAATCCCTAAGACAAGGAGTAGGATAAATCCTTTTACTTTACTAGTTATGGGCTTATGGGCAAAATCTATATAGATATCGGTGAAGATTAAGTGACGCTAGTTCAAAATTATCGAGCACGTTATATCCAAGAATTTAGCTTGCTGCAATTACAGTCCAAACGTAGTCTTGAATGTTGCTTTTTAATGTCTCGAGTTAAGGTTATCCCCTTGTGACCAATCTCCTACACATATACCCGACCCACTCTAGCACAACCAGAGTAGCCCCTTACGTTACACTCCTCACTCCCTAGAGGAAACACTCCAAGTACCATTTGTCCTCCTAGAAAACACTAGATGGTCAACAGTAATATGAATAAGATACAGTTTACTCTTCTTAACTTTCGAATTTGAAGTCACATGCGTTTGTGTCTCTTACAGTAATTGACATGTAGTTTTCATTAGGCCATAGAATAGTGTGTTTAATAAGTGTACCTATACAATAATACAAGATGAAATTGATTTTTTTTTTTTTTTTTTTTTTTTTTTGTTGATGTGGGAGTGATTGATAGAAGCAATCTAGAGGAGCCAATGACTTTTTTGGAGCAAGTTAAATTCTATTGATCCTTGTGCCTCATGCAGGCTTGAGTGGTACAGTGTTTCTCTGCTGCTTGGACCTTTTATTATATCTCTCTAGATAGCCACAAAACCATAGACTGTATGCTCTTTTCTCAAAAATTTCGGTTCAAATCATTGACCCCGTGACCATTGTCAGTTGTTGCACTTAGCTGTTTGGGGATGAAACAGGGAGACTTTATGGAAGAGGAGGAGGTTTAGGGTAGTGGTAGGAAGCCGTAGTGGGAAGTGAAACTAAATTAGAGAGAAAGGAAAGGTTTCCTAAATAACTATTAAGCCTTCTTTGGTTTATATATATTTCTAATGGAGTTGGCCTCTACTTAAAATTTAGGGATGTAAAGAGGTAGAAGATATTCCACCAAATGGCCAATGAAATGCAAAAAAAGTCGACCAACTGAACCATAGGATGGGAATAATCACCTCCCCGGGAGCATTTCTCTATATATTCTGATTTGTTCTGTGGGTGTTTGTTCTGTGGAGAAATCAACAGCATAATAGCTTTAGTTTCTAAATAGATAAATTTAGATGCATTTATCGTGTTATACTTTGAATACCATTACCAAGAGATTACCTGATTCCTAACATATTTTTTCTTTGAATTGAGCAGTATCAGTCCAATTGTAGCAAGAAGAGGGGCTCCTCCACCTATAATGCCGGCTGTCATGACTCCAGGTGGACCTTTGGATCTTTCTACAGTATTATTTAGAAATCGTATCATATTTGTTGGCCAGCCGATCAACTCACAGGTAGCTCAGCGGGTTATATCGCAGCTGGTTACGTTGGCCACAATAGACGAGAACGCAGATATTCTGGTGTGTTTTCGTTTCTTGTTAGTTATATACTTATTTCTGGTGCCTTTTAAGCTATTAAGCCCTTTTTGAACTGCTGCATCTATTCCGTACAGAGTCAAGACTAACAATCCCTCTTTTTGCTGTTTTTTAACTAGATATATGTGAACTGTCCTGGTGGCAGCACCTACTCCGTGTTGGCGATCTATGATTGTATGTCTTGGGTAAGATTCAATAGTGTGTACGCATTTTCTGTTTTGAACCAGCGTAAATTGTCTTGCATTAAGTTTAAATGTGACCATATAAATCATATTTTAAGTTGTCTACTTTTACGTTCTATATTTCTTTATCCACTTATTTCTAACTCTTGATGTTGAACCTATTCTCAGATTAAACCTAAGGTTGGTACAGTGTGTTTTGGAGTTGCTGCAAGTGAAGGAGCACTTCTTCTCGCTGGTGGAGAGAAGGGTATGCGATATGCAATGCCAAATGCACGTATTATGATACATCAACCACAAAGTGGATGTGGGGTATGGCTCAATTGCTTCTTTTTTATGCATAATATGTGTTGACATAACTTTCAGATATCAAATATGAACATATCTTGAAATAAGTGGGGTAGAACCAACACAGTGACTATATTGAAATAAGAGGGGTAGAACCAACACAGTGCATAATATGTGTTGACATAACTTTCAGATATCAAATATGAACATATCTTGAAATAAGTGGGGTAGAAACCAACACAGTGACTATATTGAAATAAGAGGGGTAGAACCAACACAGTGAGGGGTATCACAGTGAGGAGTAGAACAAGTGAACCAAGACAGTGATATCATTATAGGTACACATGAGCCCAGAGTAAATGTGTACGTGTTTGTTCAAATATAAAAAACTCCTGACAAATAATTACTACCACCTCCAGCTCGTAACGGTTGTCCATCTGAATTTGGAAGCGTTTTTATATACGCATATACAACAGAAGTGACACGCAGCTATCAGAAGTCGCACACGAATTTTTAGAAGCACTGCATATAGTGTTGTATGGCATGCAATTTGGACGCTCGTACCTCCCAAAGTGCATGACGGCAACACCATTTGGATGACTAGTGTCCAATTTTGTGTAGTGAAATCTTAACAAACAAACTTCCATTACTCTTTTTTATTATAAAGTTTCAGTATTGATATATTTCTGTATGTATTCCACCTATTGATTTAGGAGTTCATTTTATTTTAACAGAATTTAAATATATTCTTGTCAACTCTAACGTTTGAAGTAGTTTATTAGAAATTTAAGTGAAAATCAGATAGAGAAAAAGAAGTGAGTATTTGACAATAACAAAGTGGATGGTTTTGTTGCTAGAATCAGTTTTTTACGCTGCCTTGCTTTTTGTAGGGCCATGTGGAGGATGTGAGGCGTCAAGTCAACGAAGCCGTTCAAAATCGCCATGTCAGTATATCTCATTCCATCTTAATTTGCATTCTCTGCTTGTCTAATAATTCAAATGACATTATTTAATCGAATATATATGTGAAGTGTATCCCAATAAGTGCATAAGAGTTGTAGGGTTGCCAAAACTTGTTTATTTTATGCATCTTGATTATGCTATAAAGTGGGAGAACTTTATATCATTATCAAGGTTATCAAGATCGGGATTAAATGTCAATTTTTTTACAGGGTTTATAGCCTTATATAGTTCATAATACGTGACATGGACGAATATATGGATAGATAAAATCATCAAGAAACAATTTTGCTCTAAACTCTTTTATTAAAATGGATTATGCAGTAATTTCCTAACATGTGGACTTTTTGGTGGGGTCCTCTCCCTATCTATTATTTATGCAGAAAATCGACATGATGTATGCCGCATTCACTGGTCAACCGCTGGAGAAAGTGCAACAATACACTGAGAGGGATCGTTTCTTATCTGTTTCTGAGGTACCATTCAAGTGATCATATCTAGCTTTTGTTAGCCATATTCATAAAGCTTTGCCACTCTCATCTCTTAATTCCAAAAAAGGGTTCAACTTTTTTTTTTGGTTCCAGAAGTTCATATAATAATTTTGAATTTTCAAGCGAAAAACATCCTACCTACGTTACCCATCATCCTTTACCCATCATCCTTTTAAAGATAGAGTGGTGATTTGTATGTAGTAAGTGACTCGAGTGTGGAATTTCGCTTTTTAGTTTTCAAGCAAAACCCAACCTACCTTTGTTACCAGTCATCCTATTAAAGATTGAGTAGTGATTTGTATGTAGTAAGTGACTCGAGTGAGGAATTTCTTTAAGCCGTGAACTTGAAGTGCCTTTTAAATTTACCAGGGTAAAAACCCTTTACCTAAAAAAAAACTTGAAGTGCCTTTTTTTTATGGGTATGAACTTCACATCTGGTAAAAATGTTTTCTTCTGAAGTAGTTGTGGGATAATGAGCTACCAAATGAGCTTCGCAATATGTCAAAATGGGTTTGGCCAGGTTGACCCACAAGTACTTCTTTCGTCCATGTCTTTTTGAACTGTGTAAATGAATGATATGTTATTTTTATTTACAGACTGTGTTGCAATTATAATACGATTTCTTTTTGCTAATATAATAATTGGGAATTTAGGAATGTATATGTGTTGTCAGCAACTTTCATATCACCTCTATTCCGACGACTGTATGGAATGATTTCAGATTTGTCACTTGACAACTAACAAATTTCATTTTGGCGTATTTCTCTAGGCATTGGAATTTGGTCTCATTGATGGGATACTCGAAACCGAATATTAAGAGTGACTGGAAACCAACCACTATGCATGCAACGGTGATGTATGATATATTAATCATCACAGACGACATGGCATTTGATGTGCCTGCGACTTGGAAGTTCTAAATCTTTAATGTCAATGTTAGCATTGATATACTCAAATATATATCCAGTCAAACAGTCTTATGAACTTATCTAGTGGGATCTTTTTTTACTCTAGATTCTCGTGTACAAGGATGTACTTGGACATAATTCATTGATATTTACTGAAATGTATTGTTAAAACTTAGGGCATTTATGGAATAATGTTGTTTCATGATTGAAGTTTACGTTATTCCGCCTCTGTATTCTTTCCACCAATGGCTTGGGATGTGGAACCTGGTATAGCAATGATTCATGACCAGCCATTTGAGGCCAAGATCTGTTGGTGCCATCATGATCATAGGCTTGGTTAAGACTGTCGGCGCACATCAAGCCTGGTTTTTTGTGCTGTCGTGTGGACCACACTTTATCGATACTGATTGTACACAGGTTAAACCATGTGACCAGTCGAGATCAACATCGTTTAGAGGATTAAATAAATAAAGTAGAAAATAAATGTTTTGATGTGTAATTTCAATGTGCGTTTATATTTTAAAGATTTGTATGTTTTTTGAGTCAGAAAAAGAGGGTTGGAATATACAAAGACCACCCGGGATAAACCCCCTGTGTTATTTGAGTAAAAAAGAGGGCAGAAAGATACATACCAACACAATCAGTTGGCACAACAACTCCAAATCGACTTTGAACTAGTAATTGGAGGGGTGCGCCAGCCTAGGCAGTAGTGCAACGCCAAGGTGACACGTGAAGAACCCCAGCAGCAAGCTACTGTGGTGGGTTCTTCCCCCATAAAAAATAAGATTAATATCGAGTGAGCCGATGGCTCACATATCAGATATTAAACTGATAAGAACAGATACTACACTTGATCTTAGCCAAAAGGCCGAGAAAGGTATGCTCATTCCATTCACAGGCCTTTGTTTTTATACTCAACTCCCACTTTTCAACTTGGTTCACCTAGGCGATGTGGGACAAACAGAGTGTTTTTCAGAAAATTTTATTTGCTGCACATTTTTTGCTGTTTTCTTTTACAAAGACTTTATTTCTGGATTTAAACAAACCAACTCAATATTATTAGGACACAGAAGTTTTAGAACAATGAAAGCAAATTATTATTAACAGGTTTAAATATTTACCCTTTCATTAAGCTCAATTAGCTTCATAGGCATTCAAGAGGTCTAATATGATTTAATGATTGGAATAAGGAAAATACATCATTTCATCATCATCAGTTAAGTACAGTATACAAAGACCAAAGCCTCCTCACAAACTAAACGTATCTAAATAACCAACTAAAATAGAATTTGTTATAGTCTAAATGATCATGTTCACAGCATCTGCTATATATGAGATGACGACCACATGTCCACATGTCTAATACTCCGTATGCTCTAACAGGGTCATTTTAAGTTCATGTTAGACATATGTTTTTCTCTTCAACCTTGTACAATGTGTGGATGTGGACTATGTAGTTGTATTAGTTTTCAACCTTTTTGAATAGTACAATACTACAATTCAGTGAATGTTATATTCGCCATAAAAAACTGACTTTAGTGAAACACTTTTTTTTCATTGCTTATCTAACATAATTATTCCAACTAATAATTATAATTAACATACATTTGAAATGATTTTTATCTTTTAGTCGATTATACAAAACACACTAAAACTTATAAGAACATTGTTAATATTATTTGATTGTTGCAAATATGCATTTACAAAAGCAACAAAGGTAACGCCCATGTTTAAACATGAGACCTCACTAGTCACCTAATACGAACCGAGTCGATAATGAAGTAAAAGAACAATAAAGATAGATGATCAACTTTCGAGAAGCCGTCTCTCTCCCAATAATGAAGTCAAATAACTTAACCATTAATAATATTCTGCATAATCAGAATTACAACATGTTTATCTATTTATAATAAAAAGATACCCTAATACTTATCTTACAGAACAAGATATTATCTTTACTTTTATTAAAGACTATCTACTAATTAAATAAAATAACCCATAATTAACTATCCGGGATCATATCATCACATGTGCATATCACCTCTATACCGCTAAGATAAAGATGTAGAATTTAGCCCAATAAGAGCATACGATTTGTAAGGTTACAGAAACTTATTCATTTTTCTACAGAAATTGTTCCTTCACTTTTTTTCACACATACTTTGTGTTTATGATTTGAAAGAAACCAATTTAGTATTCTTAAGACCATGTACTTATCAGTGGTTAAATAAATCAGTATCGTTTTTGGTAACCAAAACAAGATAAAAAATCATTCATCCGAAGCCTTTTTGGGGAGTTTTTCAAAATTATACTCCCTCCGTTCCAAAATTTAAGTCCAATTTGACTTTTTGATTCGAACTTTAACCTTAAATATTTTTGTTTGTATTATATAAAACTTGATGAAATTTATACCAAATGAAAATACATTTAAAACACCTTATATATTTTGCATCAAGTATTATATAATACAAACAAAAATATTTAATGTCAAAGTTTGATTCAGAAAGTCAAATTAGACTTATATTTTGAGACGAAAGTAGTATTTGTTTATGTATGTAATGTAAGTGTAGTAAGATGCATAGTGAATAGAATGATGCTTTTGTCTTCTATAGTTTTAGATCCGCGATGTAGGTCAATCAATGCTTGGACATGGTGCTAATTTGCAACACACCTTTAGCGGTTGATAACAAGGTTGCAAAAATCGTGAATCGATCGTGGAGCGGTCGACCATCTTGTACGGATTAATCGGTCTAGGCAGGATTAATTGGTGATTAATCGGATTGGCATTTTGTGCAAGTTTTGGGTAATTCTGAAGACTAAACTAAAGATCTTAAGTGATTTCAAGCCTACTATATTCCGAATCTCAATAAAAGGCTCTGATTATGAGGTCCATTGTGCGTTATAAGTGAAATAATTATCCCAAAATTAAGTAGAATGACTAAATTAAGATTTTTTTAAAAAGTTAACCGATTAAGATGATTTGGCTGATTAGTCCGATTTTTTACCGATTAGGCCGTTTTTTGATCGATTAGTGGCCGACTTTTTTACCAGCCTGATTTTTCTTCCGATTTTCAAAAATAAACCAGATAGAAGGCCGATTATCTAGTAATCGCCGATTAATCGGCCGAGTTGGCCGATTTTTGCAACACTGGTTGATAATAAAAGACACATACATATTGTTAAGAAGCTGTAATTGCAGAAAAAGAAAATTATTAATATCAGTTTTGTAAGTCAAATCTTTATTGGAATATCAATTGTGTCCAATAGTAATACCAAGTTGATCACAATGTCCCACAAGCAACGAAGATGATGCCCATTTTTAGAACTAAGACCTTACCCGTGAATCATCGTCTTGGTATTGTTGTTTCATTTACAGGTCTTTAGTTTTATACTTAACTCCCACTTACCTGTTTACTACACCCTGTCGATGTGGGATACAGAATGAATTTTCAAAAGCTTGTCTGCTTGAACTTTCTTCATTCTTTAGACATGGGATTTTCATCAATATTATGTTATGAAACTGATTATGTTAAACTTCTTTTATTAAAGAAAGGAAAATTTGATTAGAGTTGCATATGCTGCTAAAGTTTTGATACAACCATGGCCAGATGTATACACGTTGCTTCCCTTTATCCACCCCAAACTTGTTAGAAAAACGACCACATGTATTTTTGAAAACAGAATTGATGATAAAATGAAATTTAAAGGATGATCGAAGTTACATATGCTGCTAAAATTCTGATGTAAAATGAGAAAAAAGAAAAAGGGAGTAGGATTGGGTTGGTCGAGGACGTTCAGCAGGCTCTACGATAAAGTGTTAAAGTCAGAAGAGGACTGCATAGCAAGTTACCAACAAACTATCACAGATTCACCAAGGTACAACGGAGGTAAATCAACTGATGTCGTTTTTGGTAACCAAAACAATCACTCATTTGAAGACCTTATAAAGGAGATGGCGAGTTACAAAGAAAAGACTCCTCGACTATAGATCAAACAAATCCATGAATTCTTGTGACCTTGGGGAAAGTCACAAGTGATCCAAAAAACTCAGGTAGGATTGATAAACAGTGGGTCCTTATCTACACGTGAGAGGTAGGCATGGTAGAAGAATCACATATTAACAAGAGGGGGCACGATAGTACTCAACAAAGGAGTTCACGCTAAGCGGTGTTAAACAAGGAAGATAATGAGCTAATAATACATCATCCACAACTCAATAGGTCGTATTGGTTCATGAGCATCAGAAACCTTTTTTTTCTTTTTTTTTTGGTATACATGGGTTTCCGATCCGACATTGCGAGGCGACTAATCCCAGGGCGACTACCCATTTGGATATATCAGAAACTTAGTATTGCAATGCAATGCAGAAAGTTTAAACCAAGGACGGGAGGTGCACCAGCAGTTGTTTAAGACCACATGAGCATTAGCAACTCGGGCAACACGTGAAGAACAAAAAGCTACTATGATGGGTCTTTCCACCCAGAAAAATATGATTAATATCGAGTGACCGGATAGCTAGTATTAAAGTTTAATGATATTAAACTGATAACTATAAATTCTATCCATAAAGAATACATAATGGTATTCTATGGTATAAAGTAGGATTCATATGTCTAACGGCTTATACAAACATGTATGACTAAAGACTAAATTAGATGCTCGTGTTTATGTAAGATCTCTTAGTGGTTCATATTATTAGGATATCCCACTCGCTAGTGCCACGTCAATCGGTCTAACCGTGTGACAACCCGTACTTTCAGGTCATTTCTCGAAACAATTCATGCCTTACAATTTCAACATTTATCGTAAACTAGGTTTACGTGTTCCAAATTCGCGTAACCTTTATGGTTTAGCGGCGAATTCATGATCATATCATCACGAACATTTCATATGGACTAAGTTTAGTCTACATTTCATTAACATCATTTGCATCATGTTAGTTCATTCATAACATTGCATTTCACATTAAACGTGTAAATTTTATATTAAATAAACGTTATCGCGTGAGTTATTATTTTGAACAATTAATCCGTTACTTCTGAAAATGATCCCGGTATATTTTTATACTTACATTTAGTTTATAAAAACTATATTTTAAGTTTACCTAGTGTTTTAAATTTATTTTGTATATAAATCATTAAATTTATATTATTACGACGTTTTTCTTAAAAATTACACGATAATTATTATATCACTCAAATTTTACAAGGAATGTATTTTTACAATTTTTATGATATCATTATACTCTACTTTGATATATTAAAAATTTCTTTCACCAAAAATTACCTTAAATACACAAATGTATATTAAATCTTACAAGTAATGTTACATGTACATTTCACTTACACATTTTCTAGCAATTATACATTATATAAGAAAAAAAAAATAATAACTTGTAAATACCTCCCCCCTTGGCCGACCAAGGGGGGGTTGGCAATAAATGTTGATAATATTTTTTCTTCATTGAATGTATATATCCATACTCCAAAGACTTTTGCTCATTTCATTCACCTCATAATTCAAGTTAGTAAAATTATTTCTCTCTTGGTTTTTCTCTCTTCAAAACCGGTTCATACAAGGTGTTACTAGGGATCACAAAAATCTTTACAAGCTCAAGTTAAACACAATCTAGATAACACTCTCATTAAGGTTTTGAAATAAAAACCTAGAGTGTTTAGGTTAAACCTTTGTTCTTTGCACCTCATCATAGTTTACTTGTAAGCATATCATTTATATTTTTCATTTTTCCTTATCATTTCATATTTATTTCTTTATATTTGGAGCAAACATGCAAGACTTGTGTTATTTATACCATTTTTCCATTGATTTTAGAGTTATATATATATAAAGGTCATCCTATAATTATCCCCTTGTTATATATTGGTCTTGATGATGTTTAGGAACCCATGACACTCTAAGAAGGTGTATGGTAGGATTAGAATAGCTTTGGAGTTGATTTGAAGGGATTGGAATAGGTTTAGTACGAGAAAAACTATTTTCGATAAGTATAAAAAGTGATCTGTTCTTATTTTGTTTTTCTGGAAAATCCGACAGTAGGCACGAATTTTTGGCCTTGATATTTAGAAAATATACTTTAAAACGAATCCGTGGCCGCTTGAACGGATTAAAACGGAGTTATAACGAAGAAGTTATGAATTTTTCAAGTTTGACGACGATATATATATTTTTCTGAAATTTCAGCAAGTTATTTTTGGGTTGTACGAGTCAAAAACGAGCCTTAAGCTTCATAAATTATTTCGACTTATCAAAAATATATTAGTATACTTTGATACGAAGCTAAGGACATATAATACGTAGAAAACGGATTTGAAACGACCAAGATATACACGTTTTCATAAAATTGCCGTAACTATTATTTTTAGAGAAACTATATTATTTTTACGAGACAAGTGTTACGGTAACTAAAACGACCATGTTGGAGGCTGTTTTTAACTATGATGTAGAACTTTTTGGAACGAAATGTCTTCTAATAAAATCGAGATCACCAAGCATATTTTTCAAAACGACCAACCGTTTGTATAGCGGAGTTGTAATAAATTATTTACGGATGCTTAAACTTTGCCGAAACTCACTTTTTACACAACATTTAGACAAAATCACCATCTTTAACCTTTAATATCTTTATGTTCGAGACCTC
This sequence comes from Chrysanthemum seticuspe, assembly GCA_019973895.1. Classification (NCBI taxonomy): domain Eukaryota; kingdom Viridiplantae; phylum Streptophyta; class Magnoliopsida; order Asterales; family Asteraceae; genus Chrysanthemum; species Chrysanthemum seticuspe. The sequence goes on along the minus strand of BPTQ01000005.1, from coordinate 245,733,512 downwards.
TATGACGAAAACTCCTGAACTGAAACTTCTAGATTTTGATACAAGCTTTCCAAAACCGTCGAGTTCGTTTCCTAACGTTCGACGTACACCATTTTACGACTAGTTTTTCGAAGCCATTTTTGTCACTTTCATGAATTTTCCGACGACATTATTTTACGACGAAAAGTGATAATTTCACTATAAATCATTACGAAACCATTTTAGGATGACATTTTGACGTAAATACCTGTAAAGTGATTTAATAATGGTCAAGACGTCAAAAGAGTATTTTTCGACGATAAGTATTATTTTTCAAAACTCGCAAATGGTATAAATAACATACGAAATGCATGCATATCATTACATCATAACTCATTACATATCATATCATTCGTAATAGGTCCCGATTAAAGTTTCCCGCTATACCTCAGTGTACTCACTCTTGTCATCATACCAGTTTATCAAGTGAGTTTTCATAGCCCCGATTTATTCAAGTTTTTACTTCATTTCAAACCTACGGGGGAGAATACATTGCACAACATTTTTATTACGATACCAAGTATGTTAAATTCATTTACATTGCTTAAGTTACCACGTTGCCAGTTAAATGTCCCCATTTCATATGCATGAGCCGTTAATTTCCTAGAAGCGTGTGTGAGTGGATAGATCTATCGAGGGTGACGCCTCCATCCGGGTTGGTGAATCCCAACTAGTCATACGGATGCATTTCATTCATAAACATTATTAGAGTTGTTTGGCAAGACACTCTGTTGGGGCGAACATCAGTCGGAGCTTCGGTATCATGCGCTTAAGTAATTGTAACATTTTTATGTGACATGATTGTCATACCAGTAATATTTTTATGTGACATGATTGTCATACCTGTAACACTTTTATGTGACATGATTGTCATACCTGATCTATACTTGCGTAGTCGTATAAAACATTTACATAAACCTATGATTTCTCACCAACATTATTGTTGACCGTTTTAGCAATGTATTTTCAGGTAACTAGATATTCTCATCATGGCATGGTTAAGGAACCCCTTTTGAGTCGCGGCGTCGACTTACATCATTGTACATTATGGCACTTTCTTTCAAAACCATCGTTTGGACTTCTAATATATTTATATTTCCGCAAACTTTATAAACTTTTGGGACCTATGTTGTAACTCTGAACGTTTTTATTAAATATCCAACGATGTGTTTTTAAACGACACTTTAGGTCGTTCAATATAACTGTGATTGTGATGCTATGACAGTCAATCCCCAGGAATTCCATTCCGCTGCAAAACAGGTAATTTGGGGGTGTGACAAACCGGCTAGCATGCGGGGTGTAAATCGTGTATTTAAAGGACATGAGAGCAAGGATTTGAACTTGTACATGCCTTGTGAGTTACAGGTCAAACTACAATATTTAGTCAATGCTAAGTCATGGTTGCCTATGGGTCATAGAAGGATGTAAAGTCAATGTTTGTGAACCCAAAACTTGTAGAAAACAACACAAAATGCAAGTAAATCACATAAATCATTATCAAAGGATATCAGAACCCACGTACTGCTAATGAAGATTTCAATAATAACCCCTATTTTATGTTACAATAAGCCAAACTATGCAGGGGTTTGTTTGGATTTTTAATGACATTATTTAATTGAATATATATGTAAAGTGTAGCCCATAAGTGCGTAAGAGTTGTAGGGTTGCCAAAACTTGTTTATTTTCTGCATCTTGATTATGCTATAAAGTGGGAAAACTTTATATCAAGGTTATAAAGATCGGGATCGTAAGATCCTATTTAAGTGCCAATTTTTTAACAGGGGTTATAGCCTTATTATAGTTCTTCGTAATACGTAGCATGGATGAATTAAAATCATCAAGAAACAATTTTGTTCTAAAACTCTTTTTTATTAACATGGATTATGCAGCCGTGAACTTGAAGTGTCTTTTTTTTTATGGGTTTGAACTTAACATCTGGTAAAAAAAAATTAAAAAATTATGGGTTTGAACGCAACATGTCAAAATAGGTTTGGCCAGGTTGATCCACAAGTAATTGTTTCGTCCATGTCTTTTTGAACTTTATATATGAATGATAATTTATTTTTGTTTACAGAACTATGTTGTTGCAATTATAATACGATTTCTTTTTGCTAACATAATAATTAGGAATTTAGGCATGTATATGCATTGTCAGCAACTTTCATGTCACCACTATTCCGACGATTGTATGGAATGATTTCAGATTTGTTGCTCAAGTTTAACTTTGAAGTTCTGCATGAAGATATCAAGTCACTTAACTAACAAATATCATTTTGGCGTATTTCTGCAGGCATTGGAATTTGGTCTGATTGATGGGATACTCGAAACCGAATATTAAGAATGGGAAACTAACCACTATGCATGCGACGGTGATGGATGATATAGTAATCATCACAGACGACGTGGCATTTGATGTGCCTGCGACTTGGAAGTTCTAAATCTTTAATGTCAATGTTAGCATTGATATAGTCAAATATATATCCAGTCAAACAATCTTATGAACTTATCGAGTGGGATCTTTTTTATTCTAGATTCTCGTGTACAAGGATGTCCTTGGACATAATTCATTGATATTTACTGAAATGTATTGTTAAAACTTAGGGCATTTATGGAATAATGTTGTTTCATGATTGAAGTTTACGTTATTCCATTTCCGCCTCTGTATTCTTTCCGCCAAAGGCTTGGGATGTGAGACTTAGTAGCAATGATTCATGACCAGCCATTTGAGGCCAAGATCTGTTGGTGCCATCATGATCATAGGCTTGGTTAAGGCTGTCGGCGCACATCAAGCCTGGTCTTTTGTGCTGTCGTGTGGACCACACTTTATTGATACTGATTGTACACAAGTTAAACCATGTAACCAGTTGAGATCAACAAAAAGAGGGTTGGAATGATAAACCACTTGTGTTTTTTGAGTCAAAAACAAGAGGGCGGAACGAAACATGCCTACACAATCAGTTGGCACAACAACTCTAAATCAAGTTTGGACTAGTAATTGGAGGGGTGCGCTAGCCTAGGCAGTAGTGCAACGCCAAAGCAACACTTGAAGAACCCCAGCAGCAAGCTACTGTGATGGGCTCTTCCCGCATAAAAAATAAGATTAATATCGAGTGAGCCGATGGCTCACATATCAGATATTAAACTGATAAGAACAGATACTACACTTGATCTTAGCCAAAAGGCCGAGAAAGGTATGCTTAATCCATTCACAGGCCTTTGTTTTTGTACTCAACTCCCACTTATCAACTTGGTTCACCTAGGCGATGTGGGACAAACAGAGTGTTTTTCAGAAAATTTTATTTGCTGCACATTTTTTGCTGTTTTCTTTCACAAAGACTTTATTTCTGGATTTAAACAAACCAACTCCATATTATTAGGACACAGAAGTTTTAAAACAATGAAAGCAAATTATTATTAACAGGTTTAAATATTGACCCTTTCATTAAGCTCAAATTAGCTCCATAGGCATTCAAGAGGTCTAATATGATTTAATGATTGGAATAAAGAAAATATATCATTTCATCATCATCATCAGCTAAGTGCAGTATACAAAGACCAAAGCCTCACAAACTAAACGTATCTGGATAACTAACTAAAACAGAATTTGTTATAGTCTAAATGATCATGTTCACAGCATCTGCTATATATGAGATGACGACCACATGTCTAATACTCCGTAGTGTGAATGTGTGAATCTGGACCATGTAGTTGTATTAGTTTTCAACCTTTTTGAGTAGTACAATACTACAATTCAGTGAATGTTATATTCGCCATAAAAAACTGACTTTAGTGAAACACTTTTTTTTCATTGCTTATCTAACATAATTATTCCAACTAATAACTATAATTGACATACATTTGAAATGATTTTTAACTTTTAGTCGATTATAAAAAACACAATAAATTTTATAAGAACATTGTTAATATTATTTGATTGCTGCAAAGAAGCATTTACAAAAGCAACAAAGGTGACGCCCATGTTTAAACATGAGACCTCACTAGTTACCTGTGCATTATCACCTCTATACCGCTAAGATAAAGATGTACAATTTAGCCAAATAAGAGCATACGATTTGTAAGGTTACAGAAACTTATTCATTTTTCTACAAGTTAATTATGTTATAAAGTGGGAGTATAACATATCATCTTGTTTGATAAAACTTGATACCGATGGATTTCCTTTATTATCTTATTCTGCAAGATATTCTTGGTGCCTTTTCTGATTTTATGGCTGATGGAATTGATGTTATCTCACCTTTGGATTCATAGCAGAAGTCGCGGGAATATCGCTAACTTGAATGATTGGGTGTTAAATCCTTGGTGTAGCCCCCCTCTTTCTTGATTGTTTGGTTTCATGTCTCGGGTGTTGGTTCTTTTCTATGGTGGTTTGTTTTTGGTTACTTCTTCTTTCTTGTATGTTTGTCTAGCTTCTTGCTAGCTGTTTTGTGTTTTTATAAAATTCCGCTGTTCGAAAAAAATATATACCTTTAATTTATTAACAAAAGAACAATTCGAATTATGTCCAGTATTGAAAGTAATGTTTCTTATTATTTAAAAATCAAAACTAACAAAGTCCCATTATCTTCCTGAAACATAAAGAAAAGATAAACGTCACCACGGGTGCTGCCACTAGTCAGTTATTGGGTTAATCCCAATCGACCCATCACAATACCCAAAACGACCCGGTCAACGAAAGTCAACCAACGAAAGTCAGACTTTAGAAAGTCAACTAAAGCAGTTAAAGACAGTTATATGACAGTTATATCATAACTGCCATATTCCCTGAACCAACACAACGGTTCATTAGCACTTTTCATTTAGTATATATTGTAATGATTTCTATTCAAACAGATGATGACTCAAATATATAGAAAAGTCTTTTGATTCAATTGTTATTTGTTATTTTGGTATATCTTGATTAAAGATCCAGAAAAACGGGCCAACAATTGGTATCAGAGCCAAAATCATCATATACCATATAATCAAATCAAAGAAAAAAAACAGTTTCGAAAAATTTATGCAAATCGATAAGAACACAAAAAATCCAAGACGTTATTTTTTTTTGTGTTTCACACTTCTGTCACAACAGGGGTATAATCACACAGTGATTACTCACAACCCGGCATCAGAAAAATCGCCAAATTTTTTTATCCGAAACCATTTTTCATTTTTACCCAATCCAATAGGATTAGAAAAAACGAAGAAAATCGTTTTTCATTTGATTCAAATTAACAACTAAACGAGAGTCATCAATTAGGGCACAAATCAAGATTCGAATTAGAACAAACACATCTGTTCTTTAAAGGAATCAAGCCCAGAAGGATCAATTGAGACCCAATGGATTCATTTGCATACTCCAATCATAATACTTCTCACGGATTAGAAAACCCCCAAATCATCCGAAACCCTAGGTTTCAATTGCAGGATAATTAGTGCTCGCGAAGAACACCCGTCACCGGAGAAGAAGAAGAGACGGTCAAACACAGCCAAAACCAGGTGGTTAACCATCATTAATTGGAGAGGAGAAGAGGCAGACATCTTCCCAAGAGAGAGAGAGAGACAGAAGAAACTTAGTCTCGGAAAAAAATATATACGCGTTTTTATTTTTATCTCAAATAAAAGGAGATAAGAAACGAATAATAGTATAAGAGGCGCACGTACACAAAGGGCCACAACAAAAGAAAAGGATTTATTTATTAGGGCATCGGGTTAGACCATCAACCCCTCCAGGTTCCAAAAGATTAAAAATACCACCTTTCATTTTTTTTACTTTTGATATATATTGTTTTTATTTTTGATAAGTTACCTTTTAAAATTAGTATCTTATCATATTTTGGATAGTATATTAACCTAGTGATTACACTGCTTAATATACTGATTAGGAATAATTTTTAAGGAATAATTAACCTTAGGTTATTCGTTTTTAAAAGATATAATCTCCGAGGATAATTTTGGATTTAAAAACTAGTCCTATAAAGTTTTATAGCCTATAAGGAAAAATAAAACATTTTTCAACACACATCGTGTTAGATTTTTGGAGATATTTTTTATATATGACGAAAGGAAGTGAAAATAAGGAACCTAGTACTAATTTTACAAATAGTACACCTCAATTTCAATGCCCAATCCTAAAGCCCGCGAATTACTCATTATGGGCAATTCACATGAAAATCATTCTCGAAGCAAATAACTTATGGGAAACAATAGAGCCGACTGAGTCGACTCAACCCAATAAGACAAAAGAGAAAACCACTATTGCTTTTCTTTATCAAGCCTTACCCGAGGAACAATTACTTCAAATAACAAAGCACAAAACCGCGAAGGACATTTGGAATGCTTTGAAAACTAGACACGTTGGCGAAGACAGAGTTCAACAAGCAAGACTACAAACACTCAAATCTGATTTTGAGATGTTACAAATGAAGGAAGACGAGACAATTGACACCTTTGCTACAAAACTAACAACACTCGTAAACAAAGCCGCTAGTCTAGGACACACCATAGAAGATGAAACCTTAGTACGGAAACTATTAAATGTTATACCCGATAGGTATCTGCAAATAGTCGCATCAATAGAGCAATACTCCGACCTAAGTGAAATGACGATGGAAGAAGCAATTGGGAGACTCAAGACGTACGAGGAAAGAATAAAGTTTAAGAAGAATAAGGACAATAACGATCAATATAAGTTATTGTTTACACATCACAACAATAACATTACTCACGGAATACATTGTGAAAAATGTGGACATGATTTGTTGCGAGACCAAGAAAATAATTTCAAGGAAAAATCAAACAGCAACTCAGATAAATTTACTCATGATAAGAGTAAGGTGATGTGTTTTAAATGCAAGGAGTATGGGCATTTTGCAAACAAATGTCCATCGAAAGAAGAAGAATCTAATCTCATTGAAGAAGACTTAGAACCAAAATTGCTTATGGCAACTGTTGAAGAAGAACTAAGAACATGATCAACCTAGACTTAAGGAAGATCACAACAACAAAGGTGGAAATAACCAGAAGAACATGATCAACCTGGACTTAAGGAAGATCACAACAACAAAGGTGGAAATAACCAGAAGAACATGATCAACCTGGACTTAAGGAAGATCACAAAGGTGGAAATAACCAGAAGAAAATATGATCAACCTGGACTTAAGGAAGATCACAAAGGTGGAAATAACCAGATCAACATGGACATAATGAAGATCACATAAGAAAAGGTGGAAATAACCGAAGGAAAATTGATCTACCTGGATATAAGGATGATCACAAGCACTACAAGAAATTAAAAGCTCAGATGGTGGATTTAACCAGAAGATGAATCAAGAAGACTTAAAGACCTACGTCACAGCGATTGTGATTAAGGGGAGAATATTGGGTTAATCCCAATCGACCCATCACAATACCCAAAACGACCCGGTCAACGAAAGTCAACCAACGAAAGTCAGACATTAGAAAGTCAACTAAAGCAGTTAAAGACAATTATATGATAGTTATATCATAACTGCCATTAGGGGTGAGCAGAAACCGCACCGCAAACCGCAAACCCGCATAAAACCGCAAAACCCACACCGCAAAAACCGAAACCGCAATAAAAACCGCGGTGCGGATCCTGAAAATAAAAAAACCGCATTTTGCGGTGCGGTTTCGGTTTCCACCAAAAAACCGCACCGCAATAACCGCACCGAACCGCAAAGTCATATTCAAATATATTTTTATTTTTATTTTTAAATAAACCAACTAGATTTCATAATTTTTGTATGATTAAATACTTTTGTTTACATTTTCATAATTAGTTATTTCAAACGTATTTTATTGGTTAATTATTATATACTTTCTATCAATTTATTATCGAAATTTTAAAAATTTCTCATCTCATTTGACTTTTATTATTGTAGAGATTTAAAATTTCATACTAATACCCAACATTTTATATATATATATATATATATATATATATATATATATATATATATATTCAAAATTAATTAAATGTCTTTAAATAAAATAAATTTTAAAAATGCTTACATGGCAACAATGTGATGACATGGCTGATAATGAATTACTGGGCAATGAGGTGGCGTTTACGTGGCATTATCTACGTGTAACGCCTCCTGTTATATATAATATAAAGATATATATATATATATATATATATATATATATATATATATATATATATATATATATATATATATATATATATATATATATATAGTGTATCTTTATTTTAAGAACCCTGTTAAGTGCGAGAATTACGAGAACTATCTTTTTACTCCTAATAATGCATAATGTACATGATATCAATGCAAAATGACATTATTGAAAATATGTGTAAATTAATTTAGGAAATGTTTAAATCAGGGGCAAAGTGGGAATTTAATTATCCCATCAAAATAGGATCACATACAAAAACAGTTTCCCAAAAACCTGTGTTTTATTTTTTCACAATAATCTCTCTCTCAATTGCTTCATCTCAAGAACCCTAACCGCCAATCCCCACCCCGTCTTTTCCAACCTATGTAATCGAATATTATAAATTTTTAATGGTGTCGATCTCTTGTATCATCATGTCATCAGAAAAAAGATTACGAAGATGATCATCATGTCGCCGGAACATAAACGAACATAAACGAGTTTGAAGAAATTTATCATCTACGAATCATGTAAGTTACGTTAATTCTTGTTCTTTTAATTCGATATCCTTTGATAAAAAAGAGAATTTAATTATTATGTATATTAGTTACTAGATCTAGTTCTTTTTTACGATTTGATAATATGTTTATATTAGTTACTAGATCAAAAAGTAAATATCTGATGGCTTTATATTGGATTTTATGCTTAGATCTCCAATAGCACAACGTGCCCCCAATAATTGATGTTAACTTCTACTTTTTTTAATTATGTTACATATCAAGTGTGCTAAGAAATCTCCTGGTCACATGTCGTTATGAGATCCAAACTATTAGAGGCTTGACCGAATCTTTTAGTTATTTTGTTGTTTTGATGCTTTTTTTATTAATACTACGTTATAGCCTGGTAATATTTATGTTGTTAACATTGTTGACGTTATTTCTGGTGAACTTGGGCTGTTTGAACGTAAGGTATAGCCTGGTAATATTTATGTTGTTAACATTGTTGATGTTATTTATGGTGAATGCAGTTTTATCAACAGGAGTCTAAGAAACTTCGTCAGCAGGTACATTAGCACTTTTCATTTAGTATATATTGTAATGATTTCTATTCAAACAGATGATAACTGAAATATATAGAAAAGTCTTTTGATTCAATTGTTATTTGTTATTTTGGTATATCTTGATTAAAGATCCAGAAAAACGGGCCAACATCAGTCCACGGACATCAAGAGGTGGATCACGATGTCCCATAAGCAACGAAGGTGATGCCTGCACTTAAAATTTAGACCTCACATGTGAATTATAACCTCCGTACAGCTAAGACAAAGCATGTGTGGGAAGATTGAGCATAACTATTTTTAATATGAAAAGATGGATGAGTCTTGTAATGGCCTCAACCATTATTAAAGTTAAAAGAATCTTTGATAGCAACTTATTTGTTTCACCACACAGAAATCAGGATGTTACTTCTTTGAAACATATAAATTTGAAAAGAAAGATTTCAATGCCAAATGATGACCCACAGACGAACTTAAATTACTTTTATAAAAATGTTGAGAATGGAATACAAAGGATACTTGGGAATTCATTGAGGACTCTTCAAGAAACTTCATTGTGAAAAGCATGCGGAACCATATTAACCACATGTCAAATCCCTCAACCTCTCAACCCATCAGATGGAATAAATTCCTTCCCACATAGGTGAATATTCTCGCGTGGCGCATCATGAACAAAAGGGTACCTACACGAGTTAATCTCGATAAGAGAGGGATCGATCTTGACTCTATTCGATGCCCCCTTTGTGATGACGATATTGAAACTGAGGACCACTTATTCGCCTTATGTTCAATTGCTAAAGACGTTTGGAAAGAAGTTATGGCTTGGTGGAAGGTTTCGGGTGTCCTTGTTTCATCTGCAGATGATGCGGCCCTATTAGCGAGTCCTCATTCTGCCTAAACTCAAAAAGGCTTTTGATGTTGCTGTAAACACCACTTTGTGGCACCTCTGGAACTTCAGGAACAATGCAATCTTCTCGCCTAAGCGTCCAAGAAAGGAGTTGCTCTTAAATGACATTAAGCTTTCGTCATTCACTTGGTTTTTGAGTAGGAATAGGAAAGTTTCTCTTAATTGGATAGAGCGGTTTAGTAATCCATGTAACACTCTATCCACTCATTTGTAATTTGCTTCTCTAGCATATTGCTAGTCTTTAATTAAATCGCCGTTCAAAAAAAAATTAGTAGATGGGACATGCAACCCACAGGCGAACTTAAATTACTTTCACTATTTTGTTTTTATCCATTACCCAAATCACCCAATTTGCCACTTATATACACAAGCCTCATGAAGGTTATTTCAGTGTGCGGTAAGCATTTCCAGGCTTCTTCTAGACAGTTCATTATGAAGGTTACCATTAAAACTGCTTTCCTTTATAGCATACAAGTGTTCAATCTCTGCCACTAAAACCAGAAAAAAGAACGTAGTGAGTTTAATGTGGGTGTCTTTTGGATTGAGCTTGTAACACAATAGATGCTTGAATGAGCATCATAAAATCTGTATCGACTGATAACAAATTTGGTCAATGAACTGTAGTTTTGTGTCACCATTACGAATCTATGTACAGATTTCATAGTCATACCACGTTTCTTGTAATCCAATAGTCTCAAACGTGTCATGCAGGGACGAAACCAGGACCAAATATGACCGGGTGCACAAATTTTTTGAGCCGTAATATGAAAACACATTTCGATGGACCGGGTGCATTTAAGATGCATTTAGGAAAAATTGATGTTTTTTTCAAAAATTAACACTATATCGAAAAAATCCATAGGGGTCTGGGCACCCGCGGGAACATAGGCCATAATTCATCCATGGTGTACACAAGTCTAGATGTACCAAATTATTAATATTAATTTTTGAAATTCCTTGAAAATTACAACATGTCATCCTTAGGCAAGTTATAGTGTTAGATTTTCAAGTCATCCTTTGTAAATTGTAATCATTACAAATAACTGATGCATACCAGTTTACTTAATCATAAGTCAAGGCCATTTTGGACATGTCACGTTAGGCAAAAACATTATCAAATATTGTGATTTTCAAACTGAGGGAGTAAGTTGTATACCAAGAAAAACATAATTTATCATCACAGAAACAGGAAATAAAAGGGGAAAGAATGCTTGCACCGCTTGTGTATAACAAATTCGCCATGCTTGAAAACCAAAATGAAGATTTTATTTTAACAGGACTACTATTTATAAAATCTGTCTGGCTTAAAAAGGTTTAAGCTTGTGACCAGTTAAATACCAAGATCAGTAAAATTACTTGACTGCTCCAAGGTATCCTATAAAATCAAGGTTTAAGCTTGTGACCAGTTAAACCACAAAGTACAAAATTTAATACAGCAAGCTGTTCATGGCAAAACCAAAAGTTGCCAGAAACCTCAAAACAACAAAAGGTTACCTTATAGTTAAAAGGGCAAATTGTCTGAAAAGGCATCGAACTTGCCACCTTTTCCTTTTGTGGGCATCGAACTTTTTTTCTTTCCTAAAGTAGCCCTAAACTTGCCTAATTTTCCTATTGTAGCCTCTAATAAAAAATTAATTACATTAATTTACATAAATCATCCCTGTGGCTCTAAACAGTTACATCGTTCATCCTTGAGTCAATTACATAAAAGGTCCCTGTGGCACTAATAATTTACACATTTGGTCCTTGTAGCTATAAACTTAAACTAATACAGGCAGCCACCATCCACCGCCTGCCACCACCATCCGCCGCCTGCCGCCACCATCCAAAACTTGTGTGCTCCCTGTCGTGGGTCTCTTTGTGGTGAGTTTCGGTGTGGTAAATCTTCAAATAATCACCATCAACTAACTTATACTTGGTGGCCAAAGTATAACATGCATAGTATATCTCGATATGCAACAGAAATATTGATACTTGCATCAAAATGTTATCATTGGTACTTGGCTACTTGCAATTCACTAGATGAATTTGTAGTGAAATTTTTTTTGAAGAATCTTTTTATACCCATGCTTTGCAACAAAAAAATGTCTGAAAGTTGTAATACAAATGATCCATTTGACAATTGTCATCTTGGTACATAATTCAAAGTTATTGCATTTAGGTACAAAAGATTCTTCAATTTGCATTTAAAAAAAAAAAAAAAGAAAAAAAAGCCAAACATTTTACTAATACTTTATCCAAATCAAATGTGGTGATTTACATGGGGACAGAGGGAGTGCTAGACAACTAAAGGTATGCACACAAGTGAGGTTCTAGTGATGTAGCAATGGCAATACAAAGAACAGACTTACTTGAAATAGAGTTTGAGTTATGACTCGTGCAACAGATGGGAGCCGAACAACGAGTAAACACCCAAGCCTCTCAGGTATAGTAATACCCTGCTTATTGAGCTCTGCATAGAGTTTCCCCAAACAATCTTCCATAGCAACACCTCCAGAAACCTTGCTTACGAGCCTGCATAGTTCAAAATTCAAATACGTGAGGTACGTTGAAGCTTTTATGAAGACAAAGCTAGGATATGTGCATATGCTTGTCAAAGTTAAGCTCGGTCCCAACTCCCATCTTATTTTTATCCTAATCAGAGTACTTGGTACAAACGCATCATGATTACACACATGATACCACACAAAATTATCAACCTGCACATCATGAGTCATTGATGTGAAATCTCCTACTCAAGGATGTCAACAAATCAATATACAATGCTTAGCAAGCTAATAATCATAACCAAACTCATCCTACAACTCATCTAACAGTTAAATGGAATGTGAAAATCAGAAACATATATCATATAACAAGAGGCAATGACCATCTTATCGTCACTGTGATCAGTACTCTTCGACATATAACAATTCTTTGTACTATTTGCTAGACTAAAGTGACTAAAGAGCAACTTACTTATCTCAATATGCCAATTGGATGATTATACTATTCTTTGCGCCATATTGGTAATTAACTAATAATACTTCCGTTTGGGTATTCAATTGCATACCATATACTCACATAACTAGCTGCTCACTCAATGGACACTTCCATGAAAACAGAAACTAGTACCTAGTATAACCTCTTTTATGCGCCTCGGTGCCTTGTATATCCATTTATGTATCAACAAACTTGTATTATTCGCTTATATGATTGTAATATTTTGCTCAAAATAAACAACTATCCGGGTTCATTTAACATTTTCAAGACATAATTTTAACCACACATACAATGCATCACTGCAAACCACATTTCATCAGTTAACAAATTCAAATCAAACAACACATTGTTTCATCATTCACAAATTCACTAACAACACATCATCATACAATGTTATCAATCATATCAGCATCATAAAACCTGATTCGATCCATTTGGGCGCTCCATCCAATAGAATCAAACCATTTGGGCGCTCCATCCAATAGAATCAAACCATTTGGGCGCTCCATCCATGATCTAAACCTGATTCGATCTATTGACTTTGATCTAACTTGCATCTTTTTGATGATGGTGGCGTGGCAAGGCGGTGGAGGTGGCTGTGGTGTCGGTGTGGTGGTGCTAGAGAGAGAGGGAGAGGGAGAGGCAGTAAAAGGGATGTGAGAAAGAGTAGAAGATAGATTTTATGATATAAAGATACACAAGGATGAATGGTGTAATTGTTTAGAGCCACAGGGATGATTTATGTAAATTTATGTAATTAATTTTTTATTAGAGGCTACAATAGGAAAATTAGACAAGTTTAGGGCTACTTTAGGAAGAAAAAAAAGTTCGATGCTCACAAAAAGAAAAGGTGGCAAGTTCGATGCCTTTTCAGACAATTTGCCATAGTTAAAATGCAACTGAAAAAGTAGGTATAAAATTTTAGTGTTGCTGACATACTCAAATAGTCAGATATTTACAACATTCGAGTCGTTATAATGAGAGGTTCATTGTATCACTAATATCTTTGCTATCATACGTTTAAACAAGCGCTGCCAGGCCAACCAGGCTCGTTTTATTTCTCCCAAAGGTTTACAGCATCATGGAGGTAATTTTAGTGAGTACTATGTGATATGCATAGCCAAGCTTCCTGTAGAAACTACTTCCCTTCATAATATCTATCTGGTACCTCACTAAAAGTGTTCAATCTCTGCCACTAAAATCAGCGAAAAAGATTAAGAAACATAGTGCATTAAACGCGGGTGTCTTTGGACGTTTCACATTAGGCGAAGGCATTATCAAACATTTCGATTTTAAACTGAGGGCTCAACCGTGGATTGCTCTTTAATCAAAACTATTTGGTTTAAAAGGGTAAACTTGTGAGTAGGAATGACCAAGATCAGTGAAATTATTTCACTAGCAATACTAGGTATCCTATATCCCTATGTAATCAAAGCTTTTTTCAATGAATAAGAGCAACACGTACAAAATAACACACATTTATGCCTTGGAAATTCTGACAAATATAAAAGGTGTCGAAATTCCAAAACATAAAATGAGTATAAACTTTGAACTAGTATTGGAGGGGTGCGCCAAGCCTAGGCAGTAGTGCAACGCCAAGGCGACACATGAAGAACCCCAGCAGCAAGCTACTGTGGTGGGCTCTTCCCCCATAAAAAATAAGATTAATATCGAGTGAGCCGATGGCTCACATATCAGATATTAAACTGATAAGAACAGATACTACACTTGATCTTAGCCAAAAGGCCGAGAAAGGTATGCTTATTCCATTCACAGGCCTTTATTTTTATAGTCAACTCCCACTTGTCTGTTTGCTTCACCCAGCCGATGTGGGATACAAAATGACTTTTCAAAAGCTTATCTGCTTGAACTTTCTTCATTCTTTGTTAAAAGGCAAATGTGATTAGAATTATATTGGTTTATGTTTTGAAACAACCATGGCAAGAATGTATGCATATGTATTTTTGAAACAAGAATTGATGATAATATGAAATTTAAAGGATGATAGAAGTTACAAATGCTGCTAAGATTGTGATGTCAAATGACAAAAAAGAAAAAGAGGAGCCGGATTGGTTTGGTTGAGGACATTCAGCAGGCTCTATAATAAAGTGTCAAATTCAGAAGAGGACTGCATATCAAGTTACCAACAAACTATCACATATTCACCAAGGTACTAAGGAGGTAAATCAAGTAGGATTGACTATATTTCAAACAAATCCCTGAATTCTTGTGACCTTGGGTAAAGTCACAAGTGATCCAAAAAACTCAAGTAGGATTGATAAACAGTGGGTCCTTAGTTACACGTGGGAGGTAGCCATGGTAGAAGAATCACATATTAACAAGAGGGGGCACAATAGTACTCAACAAAAGAGTTCACGCTGAGCAGTGTCAATCATGGAAGTTAATGAGCTAATAATACATCATCTACAACTCAATAGGTCATATTGGTTCATGAGCATCGGAAACTTAGTATTGCAATGCAGAAAGTTTAAACCAAGGACGGGATGTGCACCAGCAGTTATGCAAGACCACATGAGCATTAGCAACTCTGGCAACACGTGAAGAACACAAAGCTACTATGATGGGTCTTTCCACCTAGAAAAATATGATTAATATCGAGTGACCAGATAGCTTGTATTAAAGTTTAATAATATTAAACTGATAACTATAAATTCTATCCGTAAAGAATACATAATGGTATTCTATGGTATAAAGTAGGATACATATGTCTAACGGCTTATAGAAACATGTATAACTAAAGACTAAATTAGATGCTCGTATTTTTGTAAGATCTCTTAGTGGTTCATATTATTAGGATATCCCACTCGCTAGTGCCACGTCAATCGGTCTAAACGGCTAACATGTGGGGTGTAAATCGTGTATTTAAAGGACATGAGAGCAGGGATTTGAACTTGTACATGCCTTGTGAGTTACAGGTCAAACTACAATATTTAGTCAATGCTAAGTCATGGTTGCTTATGGGTCATAGAAGGATGTTTGTGAACCCAAAACTTGTAGAAAACAACACAAAATGCAAGATTTCAATAATAACCCCTATTTTATACACTATATAAAGTAGACATACAATAAGCCAAACTATGCAGGGGTTTGTTTGGCTTTTTAAACCATGGATGGCTTGAAGATTAACAAGAGCCATTAACCAAGATTTGGTCAACAAAGCATCAAAAGATTCTATCAAACAACTGAAAAAAGTAAAACATGTCGTTCCATTCGTCCATAAACATCAAAGATGAAGTACACTATAGAAAGACTAACAAAGCATACCAAGTACACTGACAGGAAGTAAAGAACGACTAAGAAAGCACTCCAAGTTCATTGACATGAAGCGGTTGGTGCATTGATCGATCAAGGCAAGGGAGTTACCTTATCACTTAGATATAAAAATTGCGTAGCTTCGATAGCTCCAATCCTTTCAAAAGCAGCAACAAGTTGCTTGATATATGTCGCCACATCTTTCTTAAACTCGATTGTGGGCACCTTGTTGTTACCCTCTTCCTCATCCATTTGAACTCCAAAACACCCGACTGGCATACCATCCATATAAGCTTGACATGCCATAAGGATATCAAGATCCCGACTGCGAAAATGACCAACTACAAAATCCTCAAAGTTCTGCAGCGAGCAACATTATCTCATTGAATTACCAAATACTTAACCATACACATTTAAACAGTTAATGCTATAACTCTGAATAGTTTTTTACTTTATTTACCTTGGGTTGTTTATTCATAATATACACCATCGTTTTGAGTGACTTTAGAAGGGTATTCTCATTGTACAATAAACAAGATTGTTTTGTATGCACAGAGTCGTCTCTCGCATATGCAGCATAATTGCGCAAAGGATTTGCGATAAAAAACTGATCTTTTACGGAAACCAGGAGTTTGAGCATATTGGAACTTCCAGGAACCCACATCTTATCCACCTCAATGCCCTGGCCGTTTATTTTTGGCAGGCTCAGCTCAACTCCACCACCAGGTAACAAATTTGGATTAATACCAAGACCACCAGAGTGATACCATAGAAGCTGAAACCAACAAAATCATACCATATATTAAAGAAGTTTAAAACACCTAGCGAACCCATAGACGAGATTAAGTAGAGGAAAAGTGATTAAATATAACATACAGGTGGGCATTCAGGATAAGATCTTGGGATAAACACGTCAAAGAAGTAAAGGCCATCATGATATGGGGTCCCTTTTGGTCCGACAATCACAGCACTCAAAAGATCCATCTTTGGTTTAAAAACCCTCACGAATATAGTATATGTTGTAACACCAAATGTAAAAAAAGAGATAAAATTTGTGCTCAACGTTGGATGGTATTAAGTTTGAATTAAATGCTTTAGATACTTATTACTCCAACTGATAAGCAAAACCACGTTAGATTACCATTCGTAAGTTAAACATACATACCAGGCAAGTCTTTCTCAAGGATTGTCCACTCTTCCTCGATTCTGTCAGCCCAACCTTCTGGCTGTTAAGACATACCAGATGGATTACTTTATTGTTATCAACTATTATTACTATTTAATAATTACAATAAACACACAGATACACTTGCCTGATGATTCATAGACGGGTTGAACATTGAAAAACGATGACCAGCATGGTCTGAAAGAATATCTTGATTGTCGAGCCCTGCCAACGAACAGCTGGTATCTTCCTGATGGTCCACCAACACATCTTCCATTGAAAAAACACCTCTACGAGAATTCCTGAGCCGCACGAGAATTTTCCAATTTGTTTCTGCAGCTCGGGCACGGATCTTTTCTCTTGAAAAATATGATTCTTTTGGCTGTTTACTACTAGAGGCACCCTCCTCCTAGATGAACACAGCATAATGCAAACAAACTGAATATTAAGAGCGATTCACGTATAAGAGTTTAATGCAAGAGATTGACTGGTAACCTCGACTTTTCCTGGTTCCAAGAGAAACACAGTTTGTCCTTTCTTGACTTGCATCCCTTCATGAATTAAGACATTAACAACCCGGCCACTCACAGGGGCGATGACAGGCACTGGACCAGAGTGAGGAGTGCGCTGCAAAGTTTTAACAAGAAAAGATGCTTGTAAAGAGTCTGCTTTTCATTTTAAAGAGGGGAATGTACATATATACTGATAACTAGTCATTCAAGCACCACATTTCGAAAGGCCAAGGAGCAAAAGATGAGACATACGGTCTTACTAGAATGACAGTTTTATAGGGAAAGAGAGAAAGCAACTGATACCTTGACCTTTTTCGGCACATGATATGCACTAGAACTGCCAGGCGCGTAATCCTGATGAAACCAAGGGATTAAGGAACGACAGGAACAAATTCTATCAAACTATTTATAACATAATAATTCTAAGAACATAGGTTATACACTATATAAAGTGTAAGTAACAGAAATAGGACTCAACCATTCCAAATAAAGACTTCTATATGACAGTCAATTGATATGACAGTCAATATAAAGTAGACACGTTACAATAAGCCAAACTATGCAGGGGTTTGTTTGGTTTTTTAAACCATGGATGGCTTGAAGATTAACAGAAGCCATTAACCAAGATTTGGTCAACAAAGCATCAAATGATTCTATCTAATAGCATTATCAAACAACTGAAAAGTAATACATCCCGTTCAATTCGTCCATAGACATCAAAGATGAAGTATTCTATAGAAAGACTAACAAAACATACCAAGTACACTGACAGGAAGTAAAGAACGACTAACAAAGCACACCAAGTTCATTGACAAGAAGCGGTTGGTGCATTGATCTATCAAGGCAAGGGAGTTACCTTATCACTTAGATATAGAAACTGCTTAGCTTCGCTAGCTCCAATCTTTTCAAAAGCAGCAACAAGTTGCTTGATATATGTCGCCACATCTTTCCTAAACTCGATTGTGCATGGCACCTTGTTCTTACCCTCTTCCTCATCCATCTGAGCTCCAAAACACCCGACTTGCATACCTTCCATATAAGCTTCACATGCCATAAGGATATCACGAACACGATTGCGAAAATGGCCAACTACAAAATCCTCAAAGTTCTGCAGCGAGCAACATTATCTCATTGAATTAGCTAATACAAACTCAGAACAGTTTTTTATTTTATTTACCTTGGGTTGTTTATTCATAATATACACCATTGTTTTGAGTGACTTTAGAAGGATATTCTCGTTGTAGAATAAACAAGATTGTTGTGTATACACAGAGTCGCCTCTTGCATGTGCAACGTCATTGCGCAAAGGATTTGAGTGAAAAAACTGATCTTGTATGGAAACCAGGAGTTTGAGCAGATTGGAAGTTCCAGGGACCCACATCTTATCCATCTCAATGCCCTGGCCATTTACTTTTGGCATGGTCAGCTCAACTCCACCATTAGTTAACAGATTCGGATTTATACCAAGACCACCAGAGTTATACCACAAAACCTGGAACCAATTAAAACATACCATACATTAAGGAGGCTAAAACACCTAACGGACATCCATACACGCGGCTAAGTAGAGAAAAAGTAAATAAAGATGACATACAGGTGGGCTTTCAGGATACGATCTTGGGATAAACATGTCAAAGAAGTAAAGGCCATCATGATATGGGGTCCCTTTAGGTCCGACAATCACAGCACTCAAAAGATCCATCTTTGGTTTGAAAACCCTCACGAATATAGAATCTGTTGTAACACCGAATGTAAAAAAGAGAGAAATTTGTGCTCAATGTTCCGATCTTCACCTTTTGGAGAATGTTGGATGGTATTAAGTTTGAATTAAATGCTTTAGATATTTAGTACTCCAACGATAAGCAAAACAACATTCACATTACCATTCGTAAGTTAAACATACATACCAGGCAAGTCTTTCTCAAGGATTGTCCACTCTTCCTCGATCCTGTCAGCCCAACCTTCTGGCTGTTTAAGACATACCAGATGGATTACTTTATTACTCGTATCATCAACCATTATTACTATTTAAAGTAAATACAATAAACACACAGACACACGCTTGCCTGATTCATTAATGGGTTGAACGTTGAAAAACGATGACCTGTATGGTCTGAAAGAATATCAAACTTCTTGAAGCTTTTGAAACTTTTCAGAACCTCTTCATTATCAAGCCCTGCCAACGGACAGCTGGTATCTTCTTGATCATCCACTAGCACGTCTTCCATACTAAAAACACCTGTACGAGAATTCCGGAACCGCACAAGAGTCTCCCTAGTCATCTCCACAGCTAGGTCATGGCTCTTCTCACTCGAAAAAGATGATTCATATGGTGGTTCACTACTCGAGGCATCCCCCTCCTAAATGAACACAGCATAATGCACAAACTGAATAAAAGGAGGAACTTGCGTATAAGAGTTTAATACTAGAGATTGGTTGGTAACCTCCTGTTCCGATGCTTCCAAGAGAAACAGAGCTAATTTTCCATACAGCATATACAAAAAAAAGATTTTAATCATGGTACGCAAAAGGAGAAGAGCACACTTTCCGGTGAAGACATATAATATACGGGTCAAAGATATCAATCTTTATTAAAACAGTTGCAGGTCAAAGTGGGAGGAGAAACTAACAAAAGCGTTAATTCAGCGTCCATTGAGTAAACATGTATGCTGTCTAATGTTTGGTTCTCACATTGGTACTGTCGTTTGTGTAAACTATGGCGTGACTAACATGATCATCGTGCCCCTATTCTTCTAGGTGCACGATTTGGAATATAATCATATATAAAGACAAACATGGAAAGATAGTTTATACATTCTGATTGGTTTACCGGGAATTCATGGGACAATCAGCATATAACAGAAAACAAGTAAAATTGAACAAGTTGTGTAACAAAGAAGAAGAAAGAGTAACTTACATAATATTTCCTCTTGTTTTCATCCTCAACCATGTATGCATCAATTTCCATATCTGATGATTAACAAAAACAAACAATTTTCATAATTTTCCCAAACCCTAACTCAAGGATATATATTCGCATATCAAATATATATAAATAAATCAATCATATAATCTCCGATTTAGACATTATTAGCAGATCGATTTTATAAAATAAAATTATAAATTCTTTGAGAGGATTTTTACCGCAATTTTTTTATTTTACCCTTAATATGCTCCTTTCTGTTCTGTGGGTCGCTTATATACTCGTACCTTTTAAAAAAACAAATCTTAACCATCAAGGCTCAACTACTATCTCAAATAACAGGTTGTTCATAACCTCCTTTTTGCAATTGTACTCATTCGGCACACCCCGTTTGAACGAACCACTTACATATCTTCGTACGCTATTACATGTTACACGACCTTATTTGTGTTAACGATGCGTCTACTTATTTGACAAACAATATCGATCCCATTCGTACGGTGGTGGTTAATAACCATATTACTCCAGCGCCTTCTCATTTTCATTAGTTTTCGCCTTTTCCTTTTGACATTCAAATTACCATAATTAGTAACTACTACGCTTCATGTTAACAAAATTAGTTTTAAGAGAAAAAGTTACTTGAACCAATTCTCGTTGATACTTTTGAATCACATTTTCTTTGGCTGCATAGACATATATAGTATTTCATCGAACTTACGAAAAGAGGTTCCTCCATTCGCCCATCTTGATCGCATTGTATCGCATGTAGAAAAATATAGAAACTTGAAGTAACGATTTTGACTTGTTTAGAATATACAAATACAAAGAAAAAGATTTCAATGACAAAAGATGACTCACAAACTAACTTTAACTACTTTCTCCAAAATGTCGATTATGGATTACAGTGGAGACTTGGTTTTTGATGTATTCCACATTACTAGATGGCACAATCAAGACATTTATGCGAAAATGGAGACTATATATTGTTGAAGTCAGGTCGAACAGGTTAACTTATAGTTAAATTGCAATTGAAAAAGTGGGTATGGAATTTAGTGTTGCTGACATACTCGAATAATCAAATATTTACAACATTTGAATCGTTATAATGAGAAAAGTTTGGTTCATTGTGTCAATAATATCTTTTCTATAATATGTTTAAACAAGTGCTGGCAGGCAAGCCAAGCTCGTTTATTCGTCCCAAAGGTTTACAGTTTTGTTCCAAACTCGTATTGACCCATTACCCAAACCACCCCATTTGCCACTACTCAACATGAGCATCATGTAGGTTATTTTAGTGAGTATTATGTGATATGCTCATATGCATAGCCAAGCTTTCTCTTTACAGTTCATTATGAAGGGTACCTTTAGAAACTACTTCCCTTCATAATATCTGTCACTAAAACCAGCAAAAAAGATAAAGGAGTATAGTGCGTTAAACGTGGGTGTTTTGTGATTGAGCTTGTAACATGATAGATGCTTGAGTGAACATCATAAAATCTTTATCGCCGATAAAAGGATCTAATCACTGGACCGTAATTTTGCATCACCTTAATGATCTATGTGCAGATTTCATAATCATACCATGTTTCATATGTGTCATGTTTGCAACATAAACATGGGCCAGAAGTTATCAATAGTACAAAATTATTGATTCCAATTTGTGATGTCCCATTAAAATTGAAAAATTTCTTCTTTAGGCAAGTTTTAGTGTTAATTTCCAATTTACTCTTTGTAATCAAAACAAATAACTGATACTTATACTAGTTTACTTAATCATAATTCAAGGCCATGTTGGACATGTCACATTAGGCAAAGACATTATCAAACATTGCGATTTTCAAACTGAGGGAGTAAGTTGTATACCCAAGGCAAACATAGCTTTATCATTACAGAAACAAGAAACATAAGGGGAAAGAAGGCATGTGTACAACAAATTCCCTATGCTTGAAAACAAATGTGCCACCTCGCGCCCGTATATATATATTGAAGATTTTTTTTTTCACCTGTGAATTGCACAGTGAAATAACTTCACACTAATAGAGTAATAGTACAAGATATTCTATTTGTCTAACGGGTGCCCTCATGGCAAGGTTTAAGGTTATTATAAAAGGAAACATTGAGCGTATTTAATGAAAAATTATATTTAATTATGTTAATTTATAAGTTTCATTAATGTGCATTAAATACAATTTTTAATCTAAAAAGAAAGTTTGTGTTTAATAAATGCGGTTTAACCAATGCCCTAAAGGCACTCGTTAGACAATCCCTTCTATAAAATATAACAGTTTTTTGTTAATTTTGATAACATAGTACAAAACAAACACACGTTTTGTTTTGAGTATTCCCACTCTTTTAGAGTCGGAATGCCAAAACAAAAACAAGTATAAACTTTGCACTAGCAATTGGAGGGGTGCACCAAGCCAAGGCAGTAGTTCAACACCAGGCAACACATGAAAAAACCCAGCAGCAAGCTACAGTGGTGGGTTCTTCTCCCATAAAAATAAGATTAATATCAAGTGAGCCGATGGCTTACATATCAGATATTAAACTGATAAAGAACAGATACTACACTTGATCTTAGCCAAAAGGCCGAGAAAGGTATGCTTATTTCATTCACAGGCCTTTCTTTTTATACTCAATTCCCACTTGTGTGCTTACTTCACCCTGTCGATGTGGGATACAGAATGACTTTTGTTAAAAGGAACTTTATCTGCTTGAACTTTCTTCATTCTTTGAATCTTTGAACATGGGATTTTCAGCAATATTATGTTATGAAACTGATTATGTTAAACTTCTTTTGTTAAAAGGAAAATGTGATTTGGTTTACATTTTGAAACAACCATGGCCAGAATGTATACTACTATACACGCTGCTTCCCTTTATCACCTCAAACTTATTAGAAAATCCACCACATGTATTTTTGAAACAAGAATCGATGATAGTATGAAATTTAAAAAGATAATAGAAGTTACAAATGCTTCTAAACTTGTGATGTCAAATGAGAAAAAAAGAAAAAGATGAGTGGGATTGGGTTGGTCAAGGACGTTCGGCAGGCTCTAGGATAAAGTGTCAAAGTCACAAGAGGACTGCATAACAAGTTTGCAACAAACTATCATAGACTCACCAAGGTACTAAGGAGGTAAATCAACTGATATCGTTTTTGGTAACCAAAACAATCATTCATTTGAAGACCTTATAAAAGAGAGACTGAGAGAGCGAGTTACCAAGAAAAGACTCCTCGACCCTAGATCAAACAAATCCCAGAATTCTTGTGACCTCGGGGAAAGTCGAAAGTGATAAAAACTCAAGTAGCATTGATAAACAGTGGGTCCTTATTTACACGTGGGAGGTAGGCATGGTAGAAGAATCACATATTAACAAGAGGGGGCACCATAGTACTCAACAAAGGTGTTCACGCTAAGCGGTGTCAATCAAGGAAGTTTATGAGCTAATAATACATCATCCACAACTCAATAGGTCGTAACGGTTCATGAGCATCAGAAACTTAGTATTGCAATGCAGAAAGTTTAAACCAGGAACGGGAGGTGCACCAGCAGTAGTGTAAGACACTACTAAGACCACATGAGCATTAGCAACTAAGACAACACGTGGTCGTGAAGAACACAAAGCTACTAGCTACGATGGGTCTTTCCACCCAGAAAAATATGATGGGTCTTTCCACCCATAAAAATATGATAAATATTGAGTGACCGGTAGCTTGTATTGAAGTTAATTGATATTAAACTGATAACTATAAATTCTATCCATAAAGAATACAAAACGGTATTGTATGGTATAAAGTAGGATGCATATGTCTAACTGCTTATACAAACATGTATAACTAAAGTCTAAGTTAGATGTTCATATTTATGTAAGATCTCTTAGTGGTTCATATTATTAGGATATCTCACTCACTAGTGCCACGTCAATCGGTCTAAACGGCTAGCATGTGGGGTGTAAAGGGCATGAGAGCGGGGATTTGAACCTGTACATGACGTTTGAGTTACGGGTCAAACAACAATA
Source organism: Chrysanthemum seticuspe (assembly GCA_019973895.1). Classification (NCBI taxonomy): domain Eukaryota; kingdom Viridiplantae; phylum Streptophyta; class Magnoliopsida; order Asterales; family Asteraceae; genus Chrysanthemum; species Chrysanthemum seticuspe. The sequence goes on along the minus strand of BPTQ01000005.1, from coordinate 245,708,513 downwards.
TTAAGTCAATGCTAAGTCATGGTTGCCTATGGGTCATAGAAGGATGTTAAGTCAATGTTTGTGAACCCAATGTTGAGTTTATGATATATAAAATAAAATAAAACATAAAGACATCAAGAGTACACAGCGGAAGACTTAGGATCATAACAAATAAATTAATTAACTGAAAGTATGCGTAACGTACCTCTTGCGAATGTCAAATCCCTCGAGCAAAGCAAAACAACCCTCGAGCAAAGCAAAACAAAGAAGTACTTATTGGTGTAAGAATAATGTCTTACAACCACGTTCTTGTACACACGTACTATTAGCGATTCGATGCGAATGCTAGTTCTTGATCACAATAGAATAACCAAACACCTTTGTTATCCTCAAGGTCACTCGTAAATCCCTTACAATGGGGATTCACTCGTCGACCAAGAACAAGAGGGAAGAAAAGAAGAAGTTTGGCCTTCTAATGAAATCAAGTGTACCAAAGGATGAATACATGAGGATGTATTTATAGCCTTATGGTAGATGTCATGTTTACTATGGTTTCCGATGTGGGATTCCATAGTTTCGGCCAAAAACAAGCCCAAAAGAAGGTTCCTAAAACCGTCTCTTGGCTTGTTACTTTTCTTCATATCCCGTTGACATTTAACGACCAATAGTCACTTTTGATAAGTGCTTATCGCTCGTTTAGTCGTTTATTGTGAATTTAATAATTAAACATAATATTTTATATTAATTATTTAAACATCGAGTCTCATACGTAAAGTGTGCAATCCCGTGGTCACGAGTTCGAATCCGGACATTTACGTACTTGTAAATATATACATTTTCCAACAGCTCCCACTTGGATATGTTTACAAAACGTGAAATAACATTGGTTAGCGTCTAGCAACACGCCAATGCCCCCGGTACAACTCGTGTATGGTTTTCTGGAGAAAAACCAAGTTTGATGATTCATCATCATATTCATCCTTTTGTTTCTAATACCATGTTAATAAGAATATGGATCTCACTCATTTCTTAATTAACTATTCTGTTTCTCGCTTTATGTGATTGATTAAGATTACCAATTCTTCTGAACATATTCCAGAAGACCTTGGGCATGGCCATGCAAACATCTTAACAATCCTACGAGGGGCCCAGTAGTATTATACTTCAAAATAAATTTGAAGGAAACAAATCCCATTTTGACTACAAGCAGGATTCATAAATTTCGCAACACTTCTGAAAACAACCCTTATAACTACCAGTTACGTGTAGCGTTAGATTGCTTCACAAAAATGCACTACATCCATGACATATCTCTTGTATCTCAAGTCAGAGGATAAATATCCATGATATACTTAATGACAAAGATCCATAAAGTATCATCATGTGGGTGGGATAAGTCCTATACTCAATTCATTGAATATCATCTGAAATTAGTCATGCTACGCATCAATATACTTTCAAGTATATTCTAACTAATACTCAGATTTGTCTTAATTCAATATCATTCCCATGTTATTGATTGACAACAGACTATTTAGAATAACTTAAGTTATTCATGGATTTAAACATGCAAATATAGGACACAATATTATAAATGAAATTAAACGTATACCGTACTTTAATTCATTTTAAATAATAATTGTTTAACATCCTTTATCCAAATACTAAATAGATCAATACATGATAATTCTTAGTTAATGAATTTTGCCACAAGTCATGCAACTCATACTTGTTGACAAGGCATAATTTCAACTAACTTTGATCTATAGGAATTTTGAGAATACTTATTTCAAGAATTCAATAAGTGAATTTCTTGTATATGTTTACACATATCTTGATATTGTCATATCATTCCATAAGGTGCGTGATAACTTGAACCACCCTTTTATGACAATCATCTTTCATAACTTTAAAGTTTTAAAGTATTCTTTATTCTTTAATGTATAATGCAACTATGCTCTTAGTTGAGTATAACTAGTCAACATGGTCATCATCAAGAATACCATGACTAGAATTGAGTGTCATCTCAATTATACTAGCATCATTGTATACAACAATATGCTCTTTAAACATCCGTAAACTTTGAATAGTTATAGTGTAATGTTGGTGCCTACCAAAACTCAAGTTTGTTGGCAATGACAATTATGAAACAATTGCCATATTTTCATCCATAGAATCTTGGAGCATCTCCAGACTGTGGAATGTGATTCTAAATCCAAACATATTCCTTTTAAAATATTTATTACACTAACAACTTTCAATGTTGTCAAATCATCTTGTAATCAAGCATGACACAACAATCTTACAACATGATGTTCATGATGAATCTTCAAGTTAGACTTTAAGATCTCATTATATATCCATCATGTTCTATTAGACTCATTGATTTACCACATATGTTTATAGTAATAAACATATATTCCAAGGTTGTATGTCTTATTTCCAAATCTTACAAACAAAGTTTCATTCTCAACTAAAACTTAATTTTAGGTGGAATGTAGTTGCCCATACAACATATAAGATTTAAAACAATAATACTCCCACTAGCTTTCAGGAATACTTACGAGCTATCTTATTTTAATTATTAAATCAAACATGGATTTAATATTAAACATAAGAATCATCTCCTAGATGCATGCATATATCCATTCATGGATTCTTGCAGTCTGTACATATTCAAAGATTATTTGAATTCATAAACTACTTTGTATTACTTATCGTCCTCGCAAAAGTAATTCACAACAAAGAGTTTTGATATTCATTGTCAAAATTTCATATCAATGAAACTAAGTATGACAATTATAATCTTTATACTTTTATTTAATGTATCTAGAAAAGAATATTCAATCATAGTTAATTGCTTAAATATGATTAATATTATTATCACTAGACATGCATTAAATATATGTACAATATTGTCCATATGATTTCTACATAAAGATTTAAACCACTAGGGTTTTCATCCTTTGAAGCAAATCATCTTCATTAAGATAAACCAAGTATCTAAAGTTGATTATCTTTATGGACAACATCTCTACATTCATAGTATGATTGATTTTCCACAATTCAACATTTGGTAAATTTATCATTATGATTAACAGGCTTACCATGATCCTGTAACTCATATTCCTCAGCATATTAAATATCTGAGATATCCTTACGGATCTATGAATGACAATTCCATCATATTAAGGTCTATCATTTTCATGTTTAGCCTCATCATGATATTTGCTAGTGCATTTTAGAAGATTATGTATTTTTGTAATTCAATCTTTCAAGATCTAAACAAAACTCCCACTTGCCTTTAACAATTTAAAGATTACCTTTAAATAGTTTATCAAGTAGAGCAACAATACATTGTTCTCTTTTGGGATATTACAAAAAAATATTGACAGTTCCTAACATTAGTTTGTTACAACTCACTCTATAAGTAGTTTAACAAATTCAGAACTTCATTTATAAGACTTAATGTGATTCATCACATTCCATAAACAAATGGTGTCTTATCAATCTTCTAGGTTGGAGTCTTATTGAGTATATTCAATCTATACTCAATCTTCTTACCTTGATAACATGTGGAAGAAACTATAGTTATCTTGAATCAAACATGCCAATAGATTTTGATTCTTCTAACTGAACATACCATAAAACTATGGTATTTCATTAGAATTAATATTGTAAGAAAATCTAACAATATTTTAGATAACCATCTACTCTATGGCTTACATATTTACCAACAAAGTAAAACTTAATGGTATAATAGAATTACCAAATCAATTGCATGCATTATAACACAAGTATTTTGACCAAGTCAAAAGACATATCAGTTATAATCCCACTATACGTTATAAGTCATTGATCAACTCATTGACTTCATGCAAATGTCTTAAAACATAGCAAGTTAACGTCTTACTTTATATTGTAAGTCTTTAAAAGACTTTATGTTTGTGACTTTACAAAATCATAAACATTTATAATTAAAGTAATTATGAACACCACCTCAGGTTTCAATTAATATTTCAAGTTAATAATTACTACATATATTTAAGTCACTCAACGAATACTTAAATTCAAAGTAGTATTAGATTACTTCATTTAATTATGTCATTCCATGAAATGTTCCATGTAAGAAACTGCAGAATCATCCATGCTCGTTCTCACGACACGTGGATATTTTACCTTGGGCTACAATCTAGTTCACGTTCTCACGTAACATAAATTGTAACTACAAGTGTTTCTTAAATATTGAATGACATAAATATTTAAAATAAAGTAGTCTTTGTTATCATCTTGACACATGTTCTTAATAGGGCAATCATACATATTTAAATGTATACTTCCTATTAGAACGTTATTCTCTTACTTTTCAGTCAAGAGAATTCACTTAAATCATATTAATATGTGTTGTACCTTGCACACAATAAAGATTTCTCCCACTTGTGCATGGAACAACATCATGTAACATATAAACAACACGATACACGTTCGTTTATTTGATTAATATGATTTGTGTCATAGATATAACTAGTAGATTTAGGACTATATTGATTTGTAAGGAAACGCACATGACAATCCTTAAAAAAACATAAGTGCCTACAATTGGAAAGTAATTATCTTTTGAAGATAATCTGGGTTACTACACAGGAAATAAGGCTTGTAGCTCCCACTGAATTAGAAATCATTAAAACAACTTCTTATTCAGTAATGCAACACAAATGCTCCCACTGAATCTGACAACATTGTAAGTGTTGCATAACCCGTGAAAACAACTTGCTTGCTTTTTACTTTCTTACACCTTTAAAGAACCATACGTAATCATTACTAAGGTACTAAAAAGTGTATTCTACTCTTTGAATGATGGGTTATCCATCAATGTTATTAACTTGAAAAATTGGGTATGCAATTTCTTCCTTAACAGGTCTACCATCCCCATACTGGTATGTAGCACCTTTAAAGGTTAAAGTAAACCAACTAAATAAATTAAGCTAGTTTTCCTTTTACCAATTTTCGCGGTAATTAGTCTAGCTTCTAATTTAGTAACTCATATACATGTTTTCCAGTTAACCAACATTCATGTTTGTTACAAAAGGATTCATTCACCTAATGAAGGTAATGAAATCTTTATGGAAAATATGACGTGCAATTCATTGCTATGAGTTACATTTAGAATTTAGACAATTCAAATGTTCCTATTATACCTTTCTCATTCATGAAAAGGAATAGGATTGAGTCTCATGCTTCTCCCATGGAAAAGAGACTTCGTTTGTCTTATCAGTAAATTATTCTCGATCAAACATTTGTTTGAAAGCAGAGTGGGTCAATTTACTAATCCAAGACAAACCACGTTTACGGTTAAATGTTGCATTTATACATTCAAAAGAATTACAAAATTCAATTTTAGTATTTTCGATAATTAACCTTTTCAAGAAAATTAAACACCCATGGTTCATAAACATATAACCATTTAATTTTCACTGAAAACTAGGATCCAAATTGTCATAATCTCATCACGTCAGTTGATCTGCTAGTAATGAACCTTATACAAAGTGGTAGAGCTTGTGCTCAATTGCCAATTTCAATTGCAATTCCTAGATTTATGGGATTTACATATAGCCAATTTCAATTGCCATGTAAACATGTTTTATCCCATCTTATGCCTTGAGTTGCCAGTTCTCACTACAAAACTCAATTAAGTTGTCCAACTTAAGAAACTGTAAAATCGTCCATGCCCGTTCTCACGACACGTGGACATTTTACCCTTTGATTACGATCTAAGTCACGGTCTCACGCAAATAAAAAATAATCTTAGGTGTTTCCGTTTCGTTGGATGGCATATAACTTAAATTAAAGGGTAATAGTTTTGATGTAAAATCAAATATGTACAAAGATGTCATGCATTCATCTTCGTAACATACGTTTTATTAAAACATTTATATCTTGTTTTAATGTTTAAGTTTTTCATCATCAAACTTTAATTGAGGTATTGGTTTCACCAATCAAGGAATTTAGTGTTAATTATCATCCATTATACCGTACTTTTGCATAAGTGTAAACACTTAGTGTTTCGGATAATTACCACCGAAGTGGCGCATGGAATCAACACTAATTCGCCCTTAAGATAAGCTTGCACATATAATGGCTTACTAAGTAGCTCCATTCGAACTTACAGAGGGCAGAGGACCAGGTACGCGCTAAAGCACAACCTTAGACATCCTTTCAGTGTGACTGTGCGCACTTCTTTAAACCCCTTTTATTAGTTCATTCTCATGGGTGAGCCGTTCAGTCATTTGTACCAAAGTCATCATCAATTAAACGATTATGATTACTATTCTTAAAAATACATGTTTCACCATTGTTTAGGTCAGCTTATTTTTCTTGTAAAAATACCCTTGTTACACAACACAAACAAGCAAGTATTTATAAAAATAAACAAATAAACAATGAATGCATAACAAATAAAAGTCATGCATATCAAATAGCCACATGCAAACGGTTTTGATAAATCTTATTAATAACCAATTCTAGATCTGTCAATATGCATATATTTAATTAAGACTTCCACCCGTTTTCATCTATGTACAAGGTGAACCACATGCATCGATTCATCGATTGCGTAAGTCAAAACTAAATATATACCACATAGCACATAATTGATTAAATTAATAATTATTGAGATCTTCCCCAATTTAAGATCTATCATAATTTAATGTATATCACTTAAAACATGAAAGACATACAATAAAAGCAGATCCATGATAAAACATGCATGTAATTATCATGGACATAAAATTACACTTAACAATTAATGCAATTAAACAGAGTTACGCATATACACATAAAGTTGCATGCATCTTAGGGTTTCTAATCCAATTAAAACAATAGTTTACAAAACCTAATTAGGGCACATAAAAAAAAACGCCCCCTCCCTCAAATTAGGGTTTAGGTTAAGCAAACCCTAGATCTAAGCATACAAATAATAACACATTCATGTTTATTTTAATTATGTGTTTCAGTAATTAATTACTTGTTATACAAGGCTCTGATACCACTGTTGAGTTTATGATATATAAAATAAAATAAAACATAAAGACATCAAGAGTACACAGCGGAAGACTTAGGATCATAACAAATAAATTAATTAACTGAAAGTATGCGTAACGTACCTCTTGCGAATGTCAAATCCCTCGAGCAAAGCAAAACAACCCTCGAGCAAAGCAAAACAAAGAAGTACTTATTGGTGTAAGAATAATGTCTTACAACCACGTTCTTGTACACACGTACTATTAGCGATTCGATGCGAATGCTAGTTCTTGATCACAATAGAATAACCAAACACCTTTGTTATCCTCAAGGTCACTCGTAAATCCCTTACAATGGGGATTCACTCGTCGACCAAGAACAAGAGGGAAGAAAAGAAGAAGTTTGGCCTTCTAATGAAATCAAGTGTACCAAAGGATGAATACATGAGGATGTATTTATAGCCTTATGGTAGATGTCATGTTTACTATGGTTTCCGATGTGGGATTCCATAGTTTCGGCCAAAAACAAGCCCAAAAGAAGGTTCCTAAAACCGTCTCTTGGCTTGTTACTTTTCTTCATATCCCGTTGACATTTAACGACCAATAGTCACTTTTGATAAGTGCTTATCGCTCGTTTAGTCGTTTATTGTGAATTTAATAATTAAACATAATATTTTATATTAATTATTTAAACATCGAGTCTCATACGTAAAGTGTGCAATCCCGTGGTCACGAGTTCGAATCCGGACATTTACGTACTTGTAAATATATACATTTTCCAACACCCAAAACTTGTAGAAAACAACACAAAATGCAAGTAAATCACATAAATCACTATTAAAGGAAATCAGAACCCACTCGCTTGGAGCCCACATCGATCGGCCAACATGTGGAACGTAATTCGTGTAAAACCATTATTAAAGTGATATGAGAACCGAGACTTGACCCCGTACATGGCGGTTTTCAGTTTGTGTTATCATATAGGATTAAATTCAACTTGTTTGAAAAGTGAAGATATCAAATAAATTGCATCATAACTACAAAGCTGGAAGGTAACAGATGAGTTTATCTTTAAATTTAATCAAATATTTGCTATGTGGCATGAGTCGGACATGTAATTAACGACTGCTACTGAAGTTTTGCATATACAAAGGGGTCTTATAAAGTGATGTAGTTATGTGATTAAAGGTGAAGCTCTTATTAATTATCAGTAATCTTTTAATGAAAAGTTTGGGACATAGTTTTATCAAAACTTATATTAATGACGGCTTTGAATGGTTAAGACTCCCAGGTGCAGATCAAGTGGTCTTTTGTGTTGCCTTGTGATCGTCCATGTGGACCTAGTTTTATCAAAACTTATATTAGACAGGTTAAACCATGTGACGGGTAGGAAACAAAAGTGTTATTACATGCATTTAAAGGAGGGGTGGTTCCGCAGGACCACTTGGAATACACTTAGCCATATCCGTAATTCATTAAGACTATTGTTTGAGATACTTCCTTCAATTCAAAGAGAAAGAAAAAAAAAATGAGTCAAAAGGGAGAAACGAAAGGAATCAAAGTAATATATTTTGTGTTCTCAAGAAAATAAAGTATTCTGTTAGAATAAGTTTTTGTGTCTTTCGTGTCACGAGGAAATCTTTCTATTTTACCATTGTATTTCGTGTAAACTAGTGAAAATTTATCAATAGAACAGTTTGTATTGCGATTTGTGAAGGGAGAGCAATGGTTGAGAAAACTTACAAAGTCCCTCAATATTCCTGAATCTTAAAGAAAAGGATAAACATCACCACGGTCCACGGGTGCTGCCACCAATCAGTCTACAGACATCAAGAGGTAGATCAAAATGTCCCATAAGCAACGAAGGTGATGCCCGTGTTTGAAATTTAGACCTCACGTGTGAATTATCACCTCCGTACAGCTAAGACAAGCATGTGTGGGAAGTTTAAGCATGTCACGGGTGCTGCCACCAAGCTCGTTCTATTTCTCCCAAAGGTTTACAATTTTGATCCAAACTCGTATTGACCCATTACCGAAACCACCCCGTTTGCCACTACTGTACACGAGCATCAAGAAGGTTATTATAGTGAGTACTATGTGATATGCATAGCCAAGCTTTTTCTTTACGTTTCATTATGAAGGGTACCTGCAGAAACTATTTCCCTTCATAATATCTATTAGGTACCTCACTAAAAGTGTTCAATCTCTCACTGAAACCAGCAAAAAAGATAAATGAACATTGTGCGTTAAATGTGGGTGTCTTTGTGATTGAGCTTGTAACAAGATACTTGTGTGAACATCATAAAATCTTCATCAACCCATAAAAACGATCTAGTCAATGAACCGTAGGTTTGCGTCACCTTAATAAATCTATACAGATCCCCATATGTGTCACATCTGCAACATAAACGTAGGCCATAATTCATCCATGGTACATGTTTGATCTTTATGCAAGTTTTTGTGTTAAATTTCCAATTTACCCTTTGTAAAACTTAGGGCATTTATGGGAATAATGTTTCATGATTGAAGTTTACGTTATATCGCCTCTGTATTCTTTCCGCCAAAGGCTTGGGATGTGAGACCTGGTAGCAATGATTCATGACCAGCCATTTGAGGCCAAGATCAGTTGATGCCATCATGATCATAGGTTTGGTTAAGATTGTCGGCGCACATCAAGCCTGGTCTTTTGTGCTGTCGTGTGGACCACACTTTATTGATACTGATTGTACACAGGTTAAACCATGTGACCAGTCGAGATCAACATCGTTTAGAGAGGATTAAATAAATAAAATAGAAAATAAATGTTTATGTGTAATTTAATTTGTGCGTTTATGTTTTAAACATTTGTATGTTTTTCGAGTCAGAAAGAGGGTTGCATTATACAAAGACCACCCCGGGATAAACCCCTTGTGATTTTTGAGTCGAAAAAGAGAGGGCGGAAAGATACATGCCCACACAATCATTGGCACAACAACTCCAAATCAACTTTGAACTAGTAATTGGAGGGGTGCTCCAGCCTAGGCAGTAGTGCAACGCCAAGGCGACACATGAAGAACCCTAGCAACAAGCTACTGTGATGGGTTCCTCTCCCATAAAAAATAAGATTAATATCGAGTGAGCCAATGACTGATAAGAACAGATACTACACTTGATCTTAGCCAAAAGGCCGAGAAAGGTATGCTTATTCCATTCACAGGCCTTTGTTTTTATAGCCAACTCCCACATGTGTGTTTACTTCACCCTGTCGATGTGGGATACAGAATGACTTTTCAAAAGCTTATCTGCTTGAACTTTCTTCATTCTTTGCACATGAGATTTTCAACAATATTATATTATGAAACTGATTATGTTAAACTTATTTTGTTAAAAGGCAAATGTGATTAGAATTAAGGATGATAGAAGTTACAATTGCTGCTAAAATTTTGATGTCAAATGAGAAAAAAGAAAAAGAGGGTTGAACTTGGGTTGGTCGAGGACGTTCGGCAGGCTCTACGATTAAGTGTCAAAGTTAGAAGAGGATTGCATAGCAACTTGGCAAGTTAGCAACAATTTATCACAAAAACTCACCAAGGTATAAGGAGGTAAATCAACTGATGTCGTTTTTGATAGCCAAAACCAATGTTCATGAAGACACTGTGTAATCTAAAAGAATCCCCTCGCGGAATTCTCAAGGCCTTGGGGAATGTCACAAGTATCATATGGAGATTGGGTGATCCAGAAACTAAAGTAGGATTAATAAACAGATCCTCATTTGCACGTGGGAGTTAGACATCATAGAAGAATCACATATAATCAAGAGGGGCACGGTAGCATTCAACAAAGGAGTTTACGCTGTGTGCTGGTATTGGTAGGCTACGTGTCAAACAGTGATGTTAAGGAGCTGATCTTTAATATCGAATTCAGGGTGTTTAAATAGCAACCTAAACTGTATCATGGATATCCGTACTTGTAATGCGAAGTAATAATCTATTTTTAAGTCCAGAATTACAGAGATATTGCATCTTATTTACGATCTTTGATAGGCGCCTATTTAAATTTAGCACACAAATATCATACATTTCAACCATTATTTCACACAGTTCGGATTCAATCTCTGCTTTATGCTTGATAGATTATAAGTTACTTAGTTTTCTAGATATAGCTAAAAAATACAACCAATAAGCGATCCAAATGTTCACCTCCTAGGCTTTGGTATGACTCCCCTTAATCTTACGGGGAAGAATTTACAGACTGTTGCTCCATCTGCCAGTTGTCAGCTTTTGCAGCAACAATCCTCATGCATGTATCTTATGCACCTGGTGCATGCAAAAAAATATACAAAAAAGTTAAATAAGGATTCCGATTTATTTGAAAAACACAAAAGATTGGATCACAAGATTTCAATGATGGACGGAACCCACGATACAATGAAAACAGTTAATCATGAGTAAAAGGACATGTATTCGAGGCATTCCATACAACTTTGAGCGGGTTAATTTTAACTCATTCATGTGAAAACGGGTCAAACTTAAGTAATATTTCTATGGTAATAGGTCAGTAGGTAAACTTACAAAATCAGCTAAAAAGTGGAAATGGTCCGAATGGTTTAAGAGCAGTTCAAACTTCAAAGTATACTAAAGTGAATACAACCCCTCAATTGTTTTTCCCAAAAAAAAAGTAGATAGTTTTTTTAATGCAAGTTTCTGCAATCATATTTCATATATGAATGGCTTATGATATTTTATAATAGAGATGGGTGAACAAGTGTTGGCTGGTCAACCCAACTCGTTCTTACCGGCCTAAAGTTCTACAGTTGTCATCTGCACCTTTTTTAGGCGTTACCCAACCCTCAGTCCCACCCAGCCCATTTTACCACCTGTACACACGAGCCTAGTGGAGATTGTTTCCGTGAACTTTATGCTATATGCATAGTGAGGCCTCCTCTCTAAAGTTTATTATCAAGGTTACCTTTAAAACACTACTTTAGTCCCAAAAGACTACCTCAGTAAAAGTCTTTTCTCTCTGCCACTAACCCGCAGAAAGATGAAAATACATGTGCTATCAATGTGGGTCTCTTAGAGACTGAGCTTGACTTGCTGCTTATGTGGACATATTTAATCTGATTTAACAGATAAAAAATCTAGTCAACGTACCGTAGTTTTGCTTCACCCTAGTGAATCTGTGAATGGCTTTTCGAATCAAACCGTATTTCTTGCGCTTCAGTGGTCCCATGTGTCTGCAACATAAAATAGGTCAAAATTCACCCACGGACAGCAAATAAATCATTATAATACGACTAAGGTGGTACCAAGTCTAAATGTATCAACTTATTATTACAAAATTTGGATGTCGCACGAAAATAACAACATTTTTCTTTTTGCATGCTTTAGGGACTTTGAATTACCAATTTACCCTTTGTAATCATTGGGAAATAACTGATAACAAACAATAACTGAAGAATGTAGGCTTACACCATCTCTGTATAACGAAGGCGCCATGCTGGAAAACCAAGGTGGCACCTTGCAGGCCCATAAATTAGTAAAAGATCGGGATCTGGCTCCACATAACCTAAGAGTAAACCATGTTTAACACACACAATGTCATTGTATATTTACCATAAGCACAAAAAGACAGAAAAAAAGAAAACACTAAAGTAACAACGAACCAAGGGTCTTGAGTGCTTCGGTCAAGTAGGTTTCGGTGAAGAAAGGTTTTTCTGAATCTTCATCGGCATAATACTTTTTAAACAGTAGGTTAGCTGCTTTAGCAACTGCTTCTTTTCCATCAATGAGTGAAACAAATTCAAACTCCATCCGTTTTTTGCTAAGCAGGGGCGCATTTTTTGAATCCTCCTGTATGAATCAGCAAAAGGAAGACCATAGGATCAGATTCAGAAAATACTAGCAGGATATGTGGGAAAAATGGCCGGGTAAGGAGAGTTGTGTAAAAAATCGAAATGGGTAGGTTTTGGGGCCAGACCCGCATACACTTTATCTCCATTTAATAAAAGTATATAATTTACATTGAATATGATTAAATCGGTTAGATCATTACATAAACACTCTAAATGTTTTTAATAAAGTGATTTTGATGTAGGCATAAAAAAATAACTTTGGACAGCTTTTGACCCATTGGACCAATTCCCTTAATAGCGAATCTTTTTAGTCGACCCATCTGAGACAAAAATAACCCAAATCGACCCATTTATAAGTAAATGAGTCAAAACTGCAACCTCTAGTGGCTTGTTAAACAGTTTAAGATGTAGAAACAGTAGCAATACATTACAAACTCTTGCCCATACACGACCCATCACCTAAAAGGATGTAATGATGAGCAAATAATTACCGTACTCCCTCCATCTCAGAAAATTGCACCTCTTCATTTTACCATGTCCATGAATCAAGTTTGACTGACATGTATGTTCATTATCATCATAACTAGTTATTTAAGTCTTTATTAGAGATCATCCACGGCATATGACTTTTTTTAAAGCGATTTCATATAAGAATTGGCCACTTTATAATATTTCCAAATCGACTTTCGTTTTTAGAGAGCATTAATGGCATATAAGGCATGAGATATCACATTTAGAAGTATAGCTCTTTTAGTAAAAAATAAGTGTCAAATGCATAATATGGTAAGAAGATGTGATAGAACACGATACTTTGGGAAGCTCTGCAGATCCAAATCTCTCTATGAAGACATCCTTTGACTTCTTCAATACTCCTACATTTAATAGTGATAATATGATTAGTCAACAAACTATACGTCAATGAGTAAACCAAGTATAAGATTACATTACTATGAATACAACAAGATGAAATGAGATAGTCAAGAAAATCAGCCTCACCTTCACGGTCATATAGGCAGACTTTTTTGACACCGATAGCTGAAAGCCAGTCCAAAAGTTCAATAACATTTGACGTCTTGCGGGCTTCATCAGTGTCCACAACAATTCCAAGATACTTGACTCGATCTAAGTTCAGATCATCGTACGCTTTCACATATCCATTTGTAATAAGGTAGCTTTCAAATGCACGAAGAATCTCCCGCAAAAAGTATAAAATGCTCAGAACTAAATGGAGAATATGCCAAAGCAATAGAAGGACAATGCTGCCACTCTGCATTAAAAATGAAATTCAAATCAGCATCCATCATAAAAACGCATAGGTACATGGCTATTTCCATTAACCAAGGGAAACAAAAGATTAATACCTTTGAGACATTGAGAAACACGTTTTGTGGTTGTATCAACAGATCCATAGTCTGCAGACAAGAAGTTAATTAAAGAGCGAAATGCAGCAAAAAACTTGAAAATGGAAATAATACTACTCACAGTTAAAAAGTAACTCTGATTTCTCTGGAAATAAGTTTTAAACTAAACAGATCAAAAATCAATAAAAGTTTCTATTATAGCATTCAGTATATAAAGATTCAGGACCACAAGCAACTATAGAAAAGGCGCATGTGCAAGTGAGACAGAAAGAAGTGTATCATATAAGCAATAAGTACCATAATAATAAATGATATGAATGAAAAGGCAACTTTTAAGAAACATTTATAATCACTCAATTCAAGTTGTTTTAAAATAAAGATTCTGCAATCATTCATCACCCCGTCACCTGTATTTTCTTGCAATCTACGGAACCATCAAGGCTTCTACTCATTTATTTATCAAAAAATGGCACCAAAAAGTTAAGAACAATCAATATTTAATAAGCCTGAAGAAAGGGACTACAGTCAAGATTCTAACTTCTTATCTAATACATTCATTTCCATAATTCTTATCACACGATTGCCGAGTTGGAAAAAGCTTGTGACTAACTAAAATGTAAAAGGTCTCAAGTTCGTTCCTGAAGTGGCCACGCCAACCTCTCCTAATGGAAGGGCTTTACTGGTTTGAGTAAGTGTAATGGTGGGGTCAACCCCGTGAATTAGTTGGCCAAAAGATCGAAAACCATGATCACTCAAAAAGTCAACATTAAATCATTAATACTACACTATCATATATATTTACTTTGCTTTAAAAGTCGAACAAACTTTTTTTCACTTTCAACAATGAAATGAATATATTTAAGGGGGGTGTTTGTTTAAGCAGTTAAGCTTCTGAGCTTATTTGACTCGCCTTATATCTCTTAAGCCTATTTTCCCGGCTTATTATTCATATTTTGAGCTTATTTACATATTTCAGTCACACTAAGGTCATTAGTAAATAAAATAAGCCAGAAAAAATGGGCTTGTGAATAATAAGAGGGTGTTTGTTTAAGCTTACTTGTTTTCGGTTTATGTTTCAAAAGCCAATTTTTTCCGGTTATTTTACAACTTATGAGCTTATATAAGCCCATAAAAATGGGCTTATAAACATAAGCTGAAACTACACATAAGCACAAAAATAAGCTTAAACAAACACCCCTAAGTTGAGTCATATAAGCTGGTAAGCTTGTTTAAGCTTATTTGTGAGCTTACAAGATTTTGGCTTGTATTTCGTAGCGCCTTATTTCGAGACTTATGCACTAATAAACTTATACAAGATCACAACTTTATTACAGTATATCATAACATAAATAAGCCGAAAAATTCGGGCTTACGAAATATAAGCCAAAATCAAATAAGCTTAAACAAACATCACCTGCAAATAATCACATACAAGTTTATGAAAACTATAAAAACACACATAAAATGAGCATACCAAGTGTGTGTTTTTGGATGCTAAATCAATAACCTTTGAATCCAATAATGAATCTTGGTGGTATAAATGGAATTAATAACCTAGTACACACAACAAACAGTTAATGTTTAAGTGAACAACAACAATGGAGGTCATTAAAACTCACTCACATCGATTGCATCCACAAAAAGTAGCTTTTTTTTTTTGGGTCCCACGTCAAAGATGTGTGTAAACTGAAAAACACGTGTGGGATAAGTGTCGCACGAGTAGAGTGTGGTGACAATAATTAACAAAAATTTTAAAGAAATTATTGTGATGTGTATGTGAACATGTGTGATTATAGATCAGATAATGTGTATGCGTGTATGCGAAGCAATGATGCACATACAGTAATATTTAGTGAACAATATTTTTAGAGAAAATTTCTTAAAAGAATCATTAAGATATCAAAATGGCTAAACGACATGTTCAAGAAGATTTGCATACTTTAAAAAGTTATTTGCACACTTTAAAAAGTTAGTTGTATATTTAAAGTACAAGTAGTTAAAGTAGAATGTTTAATACTGTATAAGTATTTGATACACAGATAGAGTGTCCTAATTAATCCTTAAAGTGTGAATTTCTTGTGGGCCTCACATAAAGAGCACTTTAAACGACCAATTGCTCACCTCTTTTTCTTGTGGGCCTCACATAAAGACAAGCAAATATTAGGAGCACTCTAAATGACTTTTTTTTTTTGAAAGGTGAATTTCTTATTAAGTGCTTCGTGTCGCGGTTCGACAGCGGGAGGTCTAGACTACGTTGTCTAAACCGGGTCCGCGCTAGAGAGCTCCCTCGAAGCGGAAATGCCTATTTCAAATACCCGATGGGGGGAAAACCCCCTACTAATCCGCCCGAAGGCACGACAATTAATAAGGGTAAACCCTTGCCTTTTCCAAGATTCGAACCTGGGGTTACCTGGCCCAAACCCCTTCATTAAAGGACTACCTTGAAGGAAAATCCCTCATTCAAACCCCTTGCAGGATTTGAACTCAAGACCTCCCTCCCCCAAGAGCCCCTAAGGACTCCAAGGTGGCCACTTGAGCTAACTCAAGTGGTTAGCACTCTAAATGACTAAGTGCTCCCTTTCTCTCGTGTGCTTCACATAAAGACAAAGGGGCATTTGAAAAATAAAATGCTCTTGAAAAGTGGTTGTTTGGGCCACTTGAAAAAAAGAAGACAAAGTCAAAGTAAATTAAGCAAAGTAAATTCAATTAAATGTTAAAAACTCAAAATTTGGAAGCACAAAACATATAGGTGCGTTTGGTTATTTAGGCGCATGGACTGTAGGGTGCGCTTGGTTTATTTTTGAAAGATGATAAAGTTGGTCTGTGTTGGTGAAAAAAAGGCTCTAACTAGTCTCTTTTAGTAATATTTTTATATTTTTAAGTTATTATTTTTTTATTTTTTTATTTTTTTTTCTAAAGAGCAGGTTTATGTCAGTTTATACCAACAAATTTTTTAGCAGAAAATAATTATAGTTGTGATATTGTCGTTAAATATTTTCGGGTAATATTTATGCATACGACGTAAAATAATAAAAATATACAATAAAATAATAATGTAATATGAATGTGTTTTATAGTAATGAGTGTGAAGCATAATTGAAAGTTATTAAATTTCATATTAACTGAAAAGAAATTGTAAAAAAAGTGTACAATATTAAGCTTTAAATTCAATTTTTTTCAGAATAAGTGTCAATTATTATAGAAAATATTGATGTTAAACGTTTAAAGGCATATTATCCATGTTGTTTGCGGCAGGAATCTTCTCTGCATCAACCTATATATTTGCAAGAAAAATTACAACATCAACCTATATATTTGCAAGAAAATTTACAAGAAACACCTCATGTAGCACTTGAAACACACTTCTTTGAATAAATTTTGTTAAAACATCAACTCGTGAGCCATTGGAAACCATTGAGCTATAAGTTCGAGGATAATTACATGGTCAAAACGACTTGGTAACATGAAATAAGCATAACAGCAGGTAAAAGTGGTTGCAGCAACATTGAAAGTTTTTAAGCAAATACCTTTTTCTCTTTACATGAAGCAAATACACGAGACAATTTTTGCAAAACATTGGTAATTGATAACTTTAATATCTATGTATTATCTATCAGGTAATACACATTGTTAATACAAATATCGTCCTAAAACGTTTTTTATATTTTATGATCTTTACCTTGTTTTGTTAACGACAAAAGTAAATTTCATTTTTGTAAAGTATAAAGCTTGTTAAGATTAATAGACATTAAAAAAAGCTTTTCTTAAATAAAGTCTTCATCACTTAAGTATTTACATCTTATCACATTTTGATTAGCTATGTATCAATTAACATTTCATATCCTTCTAAACTATAATGTGCATCAACTTTTTTAGAACAAGTATGTTTAGTTTTTTAAACATAACATAACATAAGTATTTACTTATATAACATATTAATTCTAAAAATGGAAAACAACATATTACATCATGCTTGCATCACATTGGAAATCTTTAGGAGATTTCATAGAATATTTTGTTTAGATATTCACTCATCATATCTTACATAATCTTGGAGAGATTTAGATAATCTTGAAAAGATTTTTTGTGATCTTTACTGCCAGACTGGCGGAACCAAAAATTATAAAGGGCGAAGCCCTTTTTTTGGTTCCATCCAGTCCATGGTCTTGCTGAACACTTGGCCTATAAATAGCAAGCCAACCCAAGTTGTTTTCTCATCCTCATTAGGATAAAATACATGCATTCTCTCATTCTATTACATCTAACTCAGTTTCATTTCATTCTAGTGATCATCTTTTGTAGCAAAGAAGATCAAGGCATAATCAAGCTTGAACAATTAGTTGGAAGGCTTGTTTGTTTTTTTGTTGTGTGATTCATTATTGTTCATACATCATTGTTGTACCAAACCATCTTAAACCTCTGAGTGTGAGTGGTTAGTATTTTAGTCCTCAAAATACATAGTGTGTTGGGAGTGGTTGTACCCTTGTAAAAGAACTCGACATCTAACTTTGTGTCGGAAATATTATGTAAGCGACGTGTAAAGGTTTTCTCCGCCGGTTAAAGGAGCTTGTTGATTAGTGAAGATAACTCTCGAGTTGAAGACTCGGGGAGTGGAGTAGGACAAGGAAAAAGAGTCTTTGTAGACTGAACCACTATAAACAACTTTGTCGTGGTTTGATTGTTTACTTCCTTACTTATTATCTATTGCTTACATATTATTCATTGTTCACTAACACATCACTTATCTATATTGATTGATCTCATAATAAAGTTTCAAATAAGATTTTAAATGGTAAAACTATTCAACCCACCTTCTAGTTTTCCACAATTGGTACCAGAGCCTCGTTGCTCAAGATTTTCTAAAATATATTGTATTTTATAAACTTAAAACGATCCATGGATTCCGAAAACTATAAAGAAGGGCAATCAATGCAAAGACCACCACTTTTTGAAACCAATGGATTTATCTATTGGAAAAACCGTTTTGAAACATATGTGAAATCAAAAGATATAGATCTTTGGTTTGTTATCATTAAAGGTGATTTTAATCCTACTACAAAAGATATTTCAAATGATGAACAAAAAAAATTAATAGCTAAAAATAATGAAGCTAAAATGATGCTTTATAATGCTTTGCCTAGAAAAGAATATGAAATAATTTTTATGTATGAAACCGCCAAAGATATTTGGGAATCTTTAATAATTACACATCAAGGGAATTCACAAGTCAAGGATAACAAAATTGATCTTCTTGTTCAACAATATAAACAATTTGTTATCCCTGAAGATTAAACCATTGATTGTGGATTTGCTCGCTTTAATACTATTGTTACTTCTCTTAAATCACTTGATGAATCTTTTCGTAGCAAGAACTTTGTCAGGAAATTGCTTAGAGCACTCCATCCGAAGTGGAGAGCAAAAGTAATGGCTATTGAGGAATAAAAGGATCTCTCAATAATGTCGCTTGACGAGCTAATTGGAAATCTCAAAGTACATGAAATGGTGATGGAGAAAGATTCGAAAATCATCAAAGGCAAAAGAGAGAAAGTCAAATCCGTTGCTCTAAAGGAAAGAACGGAATCTAGTGATGATGAAGAATCTTGCTCTGATAGTGAAGACGAGGAGTATGCCATGGCCGTAAGAGATTTCAAAAAGTTCTTTAGAAGAAGAGGAAATTTTCTAAGGCAACCCCGAGTGAAAAGAAGTCATTCCGGAAAGACCGAGATGACAAAAAGGTAAAAAGTGAAAGGAAGTGCTTTAGATGCGGTGATACAAGTCATCTAATAGGAGATTGCCCCAAGCCACCTAAAAGAAAAACTCAATGATCTTTTGTAAACGGTGCTTGGAGTAAGTGATGATGACGAAGAACCAAGTAACGATGAGATTGCTCATATGGCACATGAATCAAACGAGGTACATTCCGACTCATCTTACTCCTCTATTGATGATGACACTTTGCAAAAACAATATAATCAATTATGTAAGCTTAGCTTAAAAATCATAACTAAAAACAAGTTTTTAAAAACTAAAAAGGAATTTTTAGAAAACGAATTTTATGAGTTAAAAGAAAAGGCAAAACGTTTAGAAAAAGGCAAGGCTAATGACGATGGTTGCAAATCATGTAAAGAGCTTGGTCTTGAAATAGAAAAGCTAAAACTCACACAGGAAGTTCTCATCGAACATAACTCTAAGTTCAAAAGATTTAACAAAAATATTTCTTGTGCCAATGAAATAGTAAGAATTCAAAAAGTACCAGAAAATACAAGTAGATTAGGTTTTAATGAAGTAATGATTCCTAGTAGTCAAACCAAAACGGCCGGAAAAGACAAACAAACTGTCCCAACTGCAACTGTTCACCACGGACCAGACGAAACCAAAAAATTGGGTCCATCTATTGTAAAATTTGGTTCCGTGGTGTCTGCAGAAGGACAACAAGTTTGCAAAACGGACCGTAGTGAATTTGTCAAAGTAACTAAGAAATTTAAGGATGTTGTTAAACAAAAACCTGCTATTACAATAGGAGTAGGACTTGCTAAAAATGAATTTAGATCTAAAACTACTCAACAACGGCCTAAAACACCCATTGCCAAATGCCCTTTTCCCAAAAGCAACTACAACATACAACCCAACTATCAACATATCAGTTGGAATCAAAACTACCCTAGACCATATCAAACTCCTAATTACATGCCATGGAACCCATACCCATCATTTCCATACATGAACCAAGTAAATGGTATATTTAACCCAAACGGACCCATGAGATATTGGGGACCAAACGCTTGAGTTATTTGTATCATAGGTATGCTTGAAAGTCGGCTTGGAACCTGATGAATGGATAAAAGATAGCGGATGCTCAAGACACATGACTGGAAACAAAAGGCTCTTCTCAACATACCAAGAGTAAGACAGAGGTAATGTTACTTTTGGTAGCAACCTCAAAAGCAAAATCATTGGCAAAGGTACGATCACTCATAACTCTTTAACTATTGAAAATGTTGCACATGTTGATAGATTAGGTTTTAATCTACTTAGTATTAGCCAACTATGTGATATAAAGTATAAAGTACTATTTGAAGAAAATGGTAGTAAAATACTAAAAGATGGTATCAGCATAGCAAAAGGCGTTAGGAAAAATAACATATACGTAATGAAAATAGATAGAACATTTAAAGACAAACTTTGCCTAACAACCTTAGATGATAACTCTACCCTTTGGCATAGATGCTTAGGTCACGCTAATATGAGACTCATTCAATCCCTATCCTTAAAAGAGCTAGTTAGAAACTTACCCAAATTGAAATTTGACCAACACTTTTGTGATGCTTGAAAAATTGGGAAACAAGTTCATAGTAGCCATAAGGCTAAAAACATGGTTTACACATCTAGGTGTCTAGAGCTTTTGTGTATGGACTTCATCCGTTGTACAAAGTTATGAAAGCAACTTCTACACTTTGGTCATAGTAGATGATTACTCAAGGTTCACTTGGACAATGTTTTTAAAAACTAAAAACGAAGCCTTTGGTAAATTTGAAATACTTAGTAAGAAAATTCAAAATCAACTAGGTGTTAACATTGTATCGATCCGAACGGATCATGGACGCGAGTTCGATAATGAAACACAATATGGAAACTTTTGTGATACAAATGGTATAACACATAACTTTTCGGCTCCTCGAACACCCCAATCTAATGGTGTTGTAGAACGTAAGAATAGAACTCTTCAAGAAATGAGTAGAACAATGCTTAATGAACAAAACATACCCCAAAAGTTTTGGTGTAACGCCGTTGACACTTCCACTTACATTTTAAATAGAGTCTTAATACGTCCTTTCTTGAACAAAACACCTTATGAAATCTATAAAGGCAAAAATCCTACTTTAGGATACTTTAGAGTGTTTGGATGTAAATGTTTCATCTTAAATACCAAAGACTATCTCACTAAATTTGACCCAAAGTCTTATTAAGGTGTGTTTCTTGGTTACTCACAAACTAGCAAAGCATACATCGTTTAAAACAAAGAAACAATGAGAGTCTAGGAATCGTTGAACATAACATTTGACAAAAGTCCACCTCCCTCTAAGACATCACCTTTAGTAGATGATGACTTAGTTGAAAGTCAACTTATTGAAAGTCAAGAAAACAATGATAATAACAAGGAAGATTAACCATTAAATAAAGAAATTATAAATATCAAAGAATCCAAAAGTCACCATTTAGAAAAGGTCATAGGACAATGATACGCGTACAACGTGCGTTCGGGGTCAAAGGAACTTCCTTTTCGTCGAGCAAGTTTTTCAACACCCTAGGCAGTGAACCTAATCGTTGTTGTTGATGCATAATCTGGCGCGGGCTGGATTCGACGACTCTCCTTGGGCCGTTCGTCGTCTTCTCGAGCCCTAAGTAGACCTGTCAACAAAGAGAACCCGTTAGGAGTGGACCCGAGGCCGTAGCCCCGGGGTCCACCTCCGACGGTCAAGTTAGTATCGGTGCGATGTGATGAGTTAGGGTTAGAGTAACCTGTCATCTTGTGTATTGTGTCCTTGGGAAGGAGATCCAACCCTATATTTATAGGGCATGGATTAGGGTTTAGGCGTAGAGTGGGCCGCTGTCTGCCGGGCCTGACCCATTCCTGGCCCAGTCCGGACTATACGTCCACAAGCCCCCCAAGTTTAGTATGAGATAGCGCATGGCTATGTTATGCTAGACTTAAGTTCTGTTCATGGCCGCGTAGGCCCAATCAATCATGACATTAAGATTGTGAGAGTGGATCCCGTATGCTGCATCCTGGGTAAGGGCGTACCTTTTGTACCAGTAGCGACGCAGCATGGTGCGACAGAAGACGTGCTTCTGTAGCAGAAGTGCGCGCTGTGCGTGACAGAAGACGTGCTTCTGTAGCAGAAGTGCGCACTGTGCGCGACAAGCAGAAGTGCGCGCTATGCGCGACAAAGAGGTGCGACAGAAGACGTGCGCGCTGTGCGCGACAAAGAGGTGCGACAGAAGACGTGCTTCTGTAGCAGAAGTGCGCGCTGTGTGCGACAAAGAGGTGCGACAGAAGACGTGCTTCTGCGCGCATTACATCCGTCTTTACAACCGACAGAGGACGTCTCCCCTGCGGCAAGATGATGCGAATATTTAAATCCGTCTTTGTACCGGGCTTGCAATACCTCTTACATACGATCTGCTTCCAAATATACCTGCGTGACGCGTACGGAAACAGTAGTAGTATATACCCTGGTAGCCCCCCAAGTTTGATGGTGCTACTCATGTAGGAGCATTAAACTTATTTATGCCTGCGTAAAACACTTAATGGAAATATTAAAAGTATATGCTGCGAATCGCAACATATAAAACCTAATGAAGTGAAGCAATATATAGCACATAGCATATGAGCTTAACACATAAGAGAGATGATAGTGCGAATTACCCCTATCGCGAGGTTTTACAAATTACAAAAACAATTTAATTGTTTTTTTTTTTTTTTTTTTTTTTTTTTTTTTAAATAAAACCCGGATGGACGTACCGTGACCGCGACTAATAGACGCAGATGGATTTATCGTAACCGCATAAACTCGAATGTTTGTGGATGATCGCAGATGTTTATACCACGGCCTTTGTCCAGTGCGCTCATGGCGATTGACTAGCATCGTGGTGTTTGCGCGTACGCGTTCTCTGCGAAGATGTCTGAACGCACGGCCTAATGCGGGTAGATTTATCATGACTGCGTTGTTCGAGCACGAACAGGCCTACCAACCGTAAAAACAGTATCTGCGCGAATTAATTCGCGGCTAAAAAAATAAAATAGCTCCGATCGTGCGGACTAAAAGATAAAATAGGTCCGATCGTGCGGACGTTTTCTTTTATATGTAAAAGAAATATTATTATACCCATTCTTGTATCTTATGTAAAGATTTATCATGTTTTAGCAAAACAATAACCATATAAGGGTTAGCGTCATTAGTAATATAATATCATCTAATAATCCCAATTGTTGGCCATTATCAATTGCCTAAAATAGCCATGCCAAAAGGTTGAATTTATTATGCAATTAATGCATACTGTAACTAATATGTAGGATTGCGCTAAGAGGATTGGACCATGCGCAGGTACCAAGATGGCATAACTTAAACATAAAAAAGAAAGGACCACGTGGGCCCGGCCAAGACCAAAAGTTTTTACCGACTTTAGAAATTGATTCGTGGTCCCAGCAACCTTGAATAAAGCAAGTTGTACGCAGTGCTTTTTAATATGAGGACACAAAACATAGTTTATTCGTGGTCCCACGGATGGCGCCAACTTGTTGATGCATAATCTGGCGCGGGCTGGATTCGACGACTCTCCTTGGGCCGTTCGTCGTCTTCTCGAGCCCTAAGTAGACCTGTCAACAAAGAGAACCCGTTAGGAGTGGACCCGAGGCCGTAGCCCCGGGGTCCACCTCCGACGGTCAAGTTAGTATCGGTGCGATGTGATGAGTTAGGGTTAGAGTAACCTGTCATCTTGTGTATTGTGTCCTTGGGAAGGAGATCCAACCCTATATTTATAGGGCATGAATTAGGGTTTAGGCGTAGAGTGGGCCGTTGTCTGCCGGGCCTGACCCATTCCTGGCCTAGTCCGGACTATACGTCCACAGTTGTAGTGTAGTATTAGGGTAAGCCTCGGGTATTGATATCGTTCTCTAGGGGAATAGGAATGCTAGTGAGAAGTTACTACGCTAAGGTTGGGGTTAAGGAAGATTATTTTTTTATCTTTTTTTTATATTTTTTTTAGAAAATTAAAAGGTACGAATCTCGGGGTATTGGATTTGGGGGGTTGGTATTTCTACCGATTACTCTACTATTCTAATTATCTAATTAACTAAGCTAAGGGGTAGTCTATGTCTAATTGATGTGTGCTCGTATGATGATTAAAGATGCGTTTACCTAGATGCTACTACTCCCTAGTTATCTCCTATTGATGGTTGAGTTGTCACGTCCTTGTTCTTAACGCGTTGTGTCTTCTAAGGTTGTAGGGTATGCGTTTTTTCCCTAACTCTTTGAGAATACCTTAAGGTTATTGCCTACGAAATCTCTAGGATTCATAAACTAACTCTATGGTTATCTTTGGATGTTTAGCCTACAATAACTCTAGGTGATTATAAACTAATGTTCACAAAGATTACTCAAGCATTAAAAACACAACGAATGACCTATCGCAATCCTAGGTCAATGACAATTAAGATAAGAGACAACCAATCAATATTCAATACCTAGGTTTCATAGATCTAAGCAAACACACAAGTAAATTAGCCGGACATGGAAAACATGCAAGCATACACACATACAATTGAAGACATAATTGAATTAATGAAGTAAATTACTTATCTTGTTGTAAAATAGGGTATAAGAACCCTAAGATACTGCCCAAGACAGCCAAAATTCAGTTTTAGGTTTTACTCCACAAAACTACCTCCCTAAAAGTCTGAAAATTCGAATTCTATATATAAAGTTACAACATGCGATGGCGTTACTCTTTAAATGTGACGCCGTCGGATCGCCGCCATTAGGGTTTCGTCTTGACCACGTCAACCTTGTGACGGCGTCACCTTATGGTTGTGACGCCGTCGGCTTTAGCTTCTGACGCCATTGGGATCTGAATCTAGGACGTCTGAGTTGTGACGCCCTACTCTTTAAAACATGACGCCGTCGGGTGTAAAATAGCAATTTCGCTACTGAGTCGTCACAAATTTGGAGCATGTTGCGACGACGTCGCCTTCTAACTCTGACGCCGTCACCTTCAATTCCAGCAGCTTGAGTGTCTTTATCTTGACTTGGCCATTTTCTTCATATATTCACGCCTTTTCGTCCAAATAAGTGTCATTCCAGCAATTTGCTTTCAAGAGACCTAAAAAGTGAAAAGGAACGAAATTAAGCAGTAGCGGATATAAAAGTGGTCGATTAAGGGCTTAAATGAACCCTCAAAAGTGTACCTTTTAAATCCTTATCAAATATCCATACACTTGGTATTTGCTTGTCCTCAAGCAAATGTGCTTTTGGCCAATTTAATTTATAAGTTAGGGGTCATGAAGCATTAGTTTAGAAAAATTCACAACAAGTATAAGCCCAGCAAAAGTCATAACAAGCACGGAAATTTCATACTAGCACCTCACAAGTAGTGTTTAGATACTCTCATCTCTCGGGTGTATATGAAATATATCAAATTGGAAATGGAAGATAAACACTCATTAACCGGTCCCAGTACATAGATTACCATAGGCTTGAGACTAGATCAAACCTTCATCGCTTTGGCGTAAGCACCTAGGAAAAACTATCCAAGAGGTCTTCTAAAGGGTTGTAATGTTGGGCTTACGGTAGGGAAACAAAGGGTTTGGTGGGATAGGCGATTTAGTGGTGGCAAGTCAAAAATCTTTATGTTACAAGCATGAGAAGAATGGCGTTGCTAAGCCAAGACTCGACACTCTAAACTCTAGATAACTTTGAAATAAACAAACATAAATTTAACGATAGATGTAGGATGGTAGCCCGTATGTTTTTTTTTCATATATTGTTTTTTTCAACACTCTTTTTTTTCGATTTTTTTTTTTCATACACTTTTACTCTACCATCCTTTACGATAACGTCAAAATAATAGGGATTTATAGGCACATCCCTACACTTGAGTTTTTATTACTCTAACACTAATTTGACCCGAATTGAAAAGATCAAAACACTTGGAGTACATTATTACGTAAATAAAGGGAATTTGAATTTAACGTTCCTTCCCGTCACTTCATAAAATTTAACTTTTCCCATGAGTCCCAATCTTCCCAAAACTGTGTACCACTCGACTTTGCAACTTATGCAAGCAACTAGATAATTGAACTAAGGGTTTAGTATGATAACAATAATTCACTAAAAGTGAGTGCATACAAGGTAGGCTAAGGCGATTTGGGTGTACATTTGGGGGTGGATTGTAAACAATGCTCTTCATTGATATTCCGGAAAACCGAAACATCACGAGAACCGCGAAAAGGATAGGCTCTGAGGGGTTAACTAGGGGTGTCGTGTACTAAAGATGAGTACAATGCAAGTGTGTAGGGGAATTTCTCAACCGATGTGGAAGAAGTAATTATAATACGGGTATCAAACAAGGGTTATCCTAATGCCTCTTATCATTTAGTTATTCCTAACTACACAAGTGTAGTCTCACTAGCGATCTCGGAATGCATCACAAAACAAGTTCTAGAATCTATTATACTACCGGTACACTCTCGAAGCATCAAAGATGAATGCTTTAATTCCTACAAATATAAGGGCGATCCTCACATTTTGGATGGAATTTAAGTGGTAAAGGGTTTTGTGCTGGTCATATAACTTTCTATCCATAAGACGCTTTATTAAGACTAATGGCCCACTCCTACATGTCATGAAAATTTTTAAATTTGGTGCCAAAATTACCCTAACCGATATTTCTCATGGTTTATTACACAATTGATATTGGAAAGGCAAATAGTCAAGGATAAGCATAGTTTCAAAGTTCCCGTTTTATTTTCCCTCCCTACACTTAAACTGAACATTGTCCCCAATGTTCCCCGAAAGCATCAAAGTTATGATAATGGAAGGTAATTAAAAATGAAAGAAACTAATACTCCCCTGATTAGCTCGGTAGGATCCGTGTGAAGTAGTGGTTAAATCCTTCTTCAAGAAGAATGTATGCGTGAAAAGCTCCATCCAATCTTATGTATCTTCTTCTTGATAAATAAAACCTGCACACTTGAAGAAAACAAATGAAACCTTCGCGTAAAATCGGCGGTAACACTATATATGACTCTACTAAACTAGGATATAATGCTTGTGGAATGGATGTTTACAGATTTTCTGGAAAATTAAGACCTGAAAAATTCCAAAAATTTATAAGTAGCACATACAACGAGAAAAAGTGATAAGCTGTTTCTGCTCCTCCTGACGCTGTCAGGTTGCGATCCTGACGCCGTCAGGTTATCCTGATAGAAACTGGTCTGCGATTTTCTGGAAAAAAATCTGGAAAATTTATATCTTTAGAATCTGGAAAAAATTTCTGCAAAACATCCATTATGACTCGATACAAGCATTTGACTCTAACAAACACACATGTATATCTTTTTAATAATCGTTATTCTCATGTTCACGTTCTTTTTGAAAACGTGTGTAATCCTCCCTACATTTATCCCTTTTGTCAAATACCTTCATATGTAATTAAGACGAGGTTAAAGACAAAATAAAGCATTTTCAAAAATTCAAACATGAGAATAAACAATCAATAAAAGATATACGACACACAAACAAGCAAACAATTAAGCATGGGTTGCCTCCCACGAAGCGTTTTTCTTTATTTATGAGTCTTGTAGCTAGACTCGAAGTCGTGCTCCTACGTGACTTCATTACCGTCACCTTCTTCCTCATGACGGTCTCTATTGGGGTTTTCCATGTTATAGTGATGCCCTATTATGCATCTTTCTAAGAAGTCATCTTCTCCCCAATCGGTTCTATATTCCGGTCCTAGTTTCAAGCAATCCTTATAGAAACCGAAAATCTTATTCATCACATAATCTACTCCTTTCTCTTTATCCTCCTCATTCCTATAGTAGACCGATAGCTTAAGTTCCTTTTCATCATTGGATAGTGATGAAAATTTCTCAATCTTAAATGGCATTTGATAAGCTACGTCATTGGTCTCATCTTTGAATCTAACTATCCCTAACGACGAATCATAAGTCATCCCGGTGTTTTCTATGAAAGGTTTTCCTAGAATAACGTGGGACAAGCTAGGATCTATGGCCGTACTAATATCATTCACAACTATGAAATCCGTAGGATACGTGAAACTACCTACATAGATAGGCAATCCCTTAACTCTACCAAGGAAATTACAACTAACCCTAGGATTATCGGGATCTTGCCTAGTTGGGATAGGCTTCTTCATTACCCAATTATAGTAGGTGCTAGTCATGATATTTATCGGGGACTTGCGATCAATGTAGGCTTTTGCCACAAAAAGATGCCCTATGCAACAAGGTATGTTAAGATTCCAAGGGTTCCCAAACTTGATCCTATGGCTTCTCCTAACATACATGTGACGGAGGTCGCGTACTAAGTGTGGGTGGCGAGAGAGTTCCTCTTCCGTAGGAAACTTATTGAAATAGTCATTGCCTATTTCATCGGTCGATTCGTTCTTAGGAGTTTCACTAACATCAAGTACCGTCTCATGGTTCACTTCGTCGTTTGTCCTATTAGGTTCCACTAAGGTGATGGTATTGATGAATTGAACGTGCTTGGCTAACTTACTTGGGTCCTTAATTTCTACACCGGAAGCTTCGGGGGTTGAGATAGCATTAACCTTCCTATCACTATTGGTCATGGCTTTCAAAAGGTTATCTATCTTCCTATCCATCTCGGCTTGTTGTTGGTTAAAGCGGTCCGAGAGCTTAGCTATTTGAGCTTCTTGGGATTTAACTAGGTGTTGCAACATCCCTTATATATTTTGTTGGCTAGGGCCGTGAGAGGGGGACCATGAGAAATCATTAGAGGTGAATTCTTTGGTTTGTCCCCAATAGAAGTCGGGTTTGCCCTTCCATGCTTCTCGGGCGTCATTGAAAGTCCTAGGTCCGGGTGTTGTAGGTAATCTTCCTCCCGTTCCATTGGTATGCGAGGATGCGTAGTCAACGGAAGCTTGTTCGGGGAGTCTTGTGCAAGTGCGAGTGTCATGAGGACCACTACATAGCTCACACAAGGAAGAAACTTTGTTCACTTGGCGTGAAGACTTAGGATTTTCGTAGGAGCTCATTAGGAATTTGACTTGATCTTCAAGCTCGAGCATCCTACGGTCGGAAGGTTGTGAGTCAATGGGAGGCAAGGAGATTGCCTTTACGGTTTTGGGCAACTCACGGGGGTCAGTCCAACTTTCGTTGTCATAGAGAGCAAGGTCCTCTATTATACCCCACGATTATTCCGCGGTAAGATCACTAATTTTACCACCGGCAGCTTGGACGATGGATCGCTTAGTCGAGAAGTTGACATGATCATAAAAGAGTTGGACTTGAAGCCAAAGATCAATGCCGTGATGAGGGACTCTATGGAGTAAGTCCTTGAATCGAGTCCATGCTTAGTAGAGAGATTCACCTTGAAGTTGTTGTAACATCAAGATTTCATTCCTAAGCTTAGTAGTTCCCCCTGGAAGGAAAAATTGGGCAAGGAAACGAGAAGTGAGATCATCCCAACTTGAGATGGAGCCGGCGGGAAGTCGCTCAAGCCAATTACTAGCTTGGTCCCGTAGAGAGAATTGGAAGAGAGGCAAGTGTGTGGTCTCCCGAGTAGTAGCATCGAGGTCGATGGAATCGACGATTTTAAGGAAATCCTTAAGATGCTGATTAGGATCTTCGGAACGAAGTCCATGGAATGCACATCCATTTTGAACCAACAGGATGGTGTAGAATCGAAGGGCCGTAGTTTGGGCTTGGTCGAGAAGCTCAATGGTGTTCCTATAGCCTAGGTGGCTTGGCCTTGAGTATTCACCAAGAGTACGGCCTCTTGGTGGGTCATTTGGTGGTGGGTTGATGAGTGGGGGTTGATTGTCACCTTCCATGATGAAAAGTGATAGGATTACTAATAAAGGCCACGAAGAAGGGGGATAGACTACGAGGAAGCTAAAAATGAGAAAAAATCTCACTTGATAGGAATCAAGAAAGGAAACCTAAACGAGGTGGAATTCTAACCAGCTATTCTATTCCCCGGCAGCGGCGCCAAAAACTTGATACGCGTACAACGCGCGTTCGGGGTCAAAGGAACTTCCTTTTCGTCGAGAAAGTTTTTCAACACCCTAGGCAGTGAACCTAATCATTGTAGTGTAGTATTAGGGTAAGCCTCGGATATTGATATCGTTCTCTAGGGGAATAGGAATGCTAGTGAGAAGTTACTACGCTAAGGTTGGGGTTGAGGAAGATTATTTTTTTATATTTTTTTAGAAAATTGAAAGGTACGAATCTCGGGTATTGGATTTGGGGGGTTGGTATTTCTACCGATTACTCTACTATTCTAATTATCTAATTAACTAAGCTAAGGGGTAGTCTATGTCTAATTAATGTGTGCTCGTTACTACTCCCTAGTTATCTCCTATTGATGGTTGAATTGTCACGTCCTTATTCTTTGAGACTACCTTAAGGTTATTGCCTACGAAATCTCTAGGATTCATAAACTAACTCTAAGGTTATCTTTGGATGTTTAGCCTACAATAACTCTAGGTGATTATAAACTAATGGTCACAAAGATTACTCAAGCATTAAAAACACAACGAATGACCTATCGCAATCCTAGGTCAATCACAATTAAGATAAGAGACTACCAATCAATATTCAATACCTAGGTTTCATAGATCTAAGCAAACACACAAGTAAATTAGCCGGACATGGAAAACATGCAAGCATACACACATACAATTGAAGACATAATTGAATCAATGAAGTAAATTACTTATCTTTTTGTAAAATAGGGTATGAGAACCCTAAGATACTGCCCAAGACATCCAAAATTCGGTTTTAGGTTTTACTCCACAAAACTACCTCCCTAAAAGTCTGAAAATTCGAATTCTATATATAGAATTACAACATGCGACGGTGTCACTCTTTAAATGTGACGCCGTCGGATCGCCGCCATTAGGGTTTCGTCTTGACCACGTCAACCTTGTGACGGCGTCACCTTATGGTTGTGACGCCGTCGGCTTTAGCTTCTGACGCCGTCAGGATCTGAATCTAGGCCGTCTGAGTTGCGACGCCCTACTCTTTAAAACCTGACGCCGTCGGGTGTAAAATAGCAATTTCGCTACTGAGTCGTCACAAATTTGGAGCACGTTGCGACGTCGTCGCCTTCTAACTCTGACGTCGTCACCTTCAATTCCAGCAGCTTGAGTGTCTTGATCTTGACTTGGCCATTTTATTCATATATTCACGCATTTTCGTCCGAATAAGTGTCATTCCAACAATTTGCCTTCAAGAGACCTAAAAAGTGAAAAAGAACGAAATTAAGCAGTAACGGATATAAAAGTTGTCGATTAAAGGCTTAAATGACCCCTCAAAAGTGTACCTTTTAAATCCTTATAAGACAATCAAATCAAAGAACACTAAGATCACAAGCCCAAAATCAAAGTAACTACTTTTGCTTTGTGTCATCCATTGAATCAAAAACGTAAACGAAGCAATAAAAGATGAATCTTGGGTAATTCCTATGCAAGAGGAGCTAAACCAATTTGTTAGAAATAATGTATGGAAATTAGCTCCAAAACCTAAAAATAAAATATAATTGGAACGAAATGGGTTTTTCGAAATAAAATGGACTAAAACGGTGTAGTGTCTAGAAACAAAGCTAGGCTTGTGGCACAAGGCTATAATCAACAAGAAGGAATTGATTACGATGAAACTTATGCACCGGTAGCTAGGCTCGACTCTATTAGAATCTTACTTGCATATGCATGTGCTCACGACTTCAAACTGTTTCAAATGGATGTTAAAAGTGAATTTTTTAACGGGTTCATTAATGAAGAAGTATATGTTGCACAACCTCCCGGATTCACCGACTTTGAAAAACCAAATCATGTTTTCAAACTTAAAAAGGTATTATACGGACTTAAGCAAGCACCAAAGTTTGATATGATAGACTTAAGACTTTTTTAGTTGAACACAAATACACCATGGGATTAGTAGATAATACTCTATTTACTAAGAAAAAGGAATCACACATTATCATAGTTCAAATATACGTAGATGACATCATATTCAGATCAACTTGTCAAGAGCTATGTGATGATTTCTCTAAAATCATGCACGACGAGTTTGAGATGAGTATGATGGGTGAGTTGAACTTCTTTTTAGGACTTCAAATTAAACAACTAGAAGATGGTATATTCTTTAACCAATCAAAATACATAAAGGATATGCTTAAGAAATTTGGTCTTGAAGACTCAAAACCCACTAAAACATCTATGTCCTCAGAAACTAAACTCACCAAGGATGAGTGATTCGTGGTAAAGTGAGTGGTGAAAACAAACACAATATCAATATATCAAATTAACCGTAAAATTCGACAAATCAACCATTTAGGAAAAAGGTCAACGTGCCAAACCTCACGGGTGTGATAAAAGTGATACCGGGAAGTGATTTCCCCGGGTCGTGTCCCAACGAGGTGTGAATGGAAGGATTCGTTGAGTTTCGTGATTTGAACTTGAATTGGATTTCAATGATTTGGATTTGATTACGTATTCTACAAATTAATGAACGGGAAAGTAATTAAGGCAAGGGAACCCTAATAAACTAAAATTAAACTATCACTAAACCTAAGGAATGATAAAACTAAACTACACTAAGTCCTAGGGTGCAAAAACGCAAAAACGTAAAAACGGTAAAACAACCCGAGCCATAAACGTAAAAGTTTTGAAATTTAAGGGCTACGGGTGTGAAACCAATTTTCCTACGATCTATTCGACTAAAAATGATTTTAGGAAAAAGCGGAATATTTTTTTGACTTTTAAATTATTTTCTACGAATTAAAATCTATTTAACACTAATTAAATGATAAAAAATACTAAACCATTATAGAAAAATCTGAAAATTTACAGAAAAGTACTTAGACTAATACTGATTATGAGAAAATTAAAAAATGTGGAAGGTACTATGGAAAATAAGCACGAAATAAGCCAAGAAGGCTTATAAGCTAAACTGCCTAAGGTACTTTAAATGATTTGTTTGTGCAAGTTACAACGAGACAAGTCCCAAGGGCGCAATGGTAGGAGTGTTGTGTGTGAGCTGAGTGGCTTGGGTTCGAGTCCCACCACTGTCAGTTTTTGCAAAACTTTTTTTTCTTTGATTTTTTCTTTTGGGACTTGTAGATAAGATCAAATGATGAAACTTTTGTAAAAACTTCACTTCTAAATTCTTTTCAATAAGCTGTTTGAAACAGCTTTTTCCAACAGTGAGCAACAAAAAGACATTTTCACTTCTTTTAAAGACTCAAACAAACATTGGGCTAAACTAAGTTTACGTAGCTTTTGAAACTTGAAAATTTTAGCAAAATGAGGAACTTTGCAAACACAATTGTTTTGAAAACTCTAAAAAAGCTGTATGGATAACTTATGTGTAACTGTTTGGGACAGTACACAAACAAACACCCTTATAAGCCTAAAACCAAACACTCTTTAACTGTTTTAAGCTCAAACAAGCCTGAAAAACAGTAAGCATGGGCCAAACAATCTAATTTAGCAATGAATCTAAAAAAAAACAGAACTAAGCTATGCTAGGGGGAGGGAAATCAGATAAGCAGTTGGGATGCTAAGCTTAAACTATGGGAAGCACTTAAACTGAGATTATAAACTAAAAGAAAAACTATCCAATTGCACTTAATAAGCTCTAGGGGAAACTGAGTTATGCTTCTAATGCTAATTTATCTAAAGGCTACTTTATATTTCTAACTAAACTCTAATCTGATAAGCTAAAAAAAAAAAAAGAAAGTGATGCTGACTTGTTACTGCAGGCTGCAAACAGCAGCTGGGGACCTGTTTTGAACTTATCTTTTGAGCTTAAGAGTGAGCTTCCAAGCAAGATCAAGCTGCAAAACAAAAGTTAGGGTAATAGAGATTCAAGAAAAGCAGAATGGGAACCATGGATAAACTGTTTAAGGCTTGAAAATAAGCTGAGATCAGCTTGGTTATTTTGCTGTTTTGACTGCTGGTGTAGAACCAAAAGTGAAAGTGAAAAGCAAGATTTTGAGAACACTTTTGACTATGCTAGAAATTTTTTCAAGGCTTGAAACTTGGACAAGATTGAGCTAGGCAGCTATACTTTGATAAAAACAAACTTTTAGAATTATTGATTACCAATCTCACTGAGAAAAAGGCACAAGAACAGTAGCCCCTGCTACTGTCCTGTGCTGTTTAAGAGGAACAAAGAAAATGATTTTTTATACTCTAAACTTGTACCAATCTTATTTAACCATTTCCAAATCCTTGTAACTGAACTCAAATTACTTAAGTGAGGTTGACTGGGTGAGTCAAACGGGTACAAAAGGGTATTTGACCAGTTTGAAGCTTAAAACAAACAACCCTTTACTGATTTTTTTTTTCTTCTTTAGCAGACTGATTGACCCCTTTCTTTTTCTTGATCTTTGAACTTAAAACATTAACTATATTCAATCAGAGATTAAACATAAGATTTAGAGGTAAAGAAACATTTCATTAACCAAATAAAAATATTACAACAGAATCTTAAAAACATTAAAACTAAATTTTTTTCTAAAAACTAGGGGTGCCCTTCATGGCTTACATAGTGCTCCTATTTATACTACTTAAACTACTATGGTCTTCCACTCTTTACTCTTCTGGTCTTCTCTTCTTGTGTTTCTTTTGTGCGTGCAAAGCCAAAGATCCACATTTGTGCTTTCTTGAAGCAATCCTGACCATTGATTTAAGTAGGTACATAAGGGCAAGCATCTGAGCCATCCACTGATCTCTTTTGTAGCTTGGATTGATGACATGGAGGGGGTGGAATAAGATAGTGGGTTTGGGTTTTGGGGTTAACCGGGTAAAAGGGAATAAGGGGGTTTGGGTAAAGGTGAGATGTGGGTAATAGAGGGTTGAGAGGTTGAGTGTCTGGGATGGTGAGAAAGAGAGGGGGTTCTGGGGAGATGAAAAAGGTATCTAGGGTTTCTGGGATTGTGTTTAGTTTGGGCGGGAATGGGAGGACAGGGGAGATGGGTGGGTGTATTTGTTGACCGGGTGTGGTAATTGGGTTGACCGGGTCATGGTTTGGACTGGTTTGGGTTGTAGTTAGGATATTGGGCCTTGGTTGGTTTTAGATTTAGGATAAGTAATGAAACCATTTAACATTTAGGGACCAAATGTGTAACATTGAAAATTTCAGGGTCCACGAATGTAAATTCTGAAATTATAATCCAAGAATCTTGTGACTCTCAAATAAACCAAGGGACCAAATTTGCAAATTGTGAAATCCGAGGACTAAACTTGACAAATTTAAAAATCCAGGGATTAAAACTGTAATTTCTCAAACTTTTGAAATATTTCACCAAAGGACTAATTATGACAACTTATGATT